>OW386291.2:96506254-96845057 GCA_936432065.2 Rutpela maculata | reverse complement strand
TATTTTTGATCTATCTGATTTCGTAACTGATAGGAAAATATCATTTTTAAATTTGGCAGCTGACGTAATTGCTGTCAAATTTCAAAACATGGAGGTAAGAGCTTATTAACTTTAAAAATACCTTACAAATGTATAGAAAAATTGATGTATATTATTTTTGATCTATCTGATTTCGTAAGTAATAGGAAAATATAATTTTTAAATTTGGCAGCTGCCATAATTGCTGTCAAGTTTTAAGGTGTGCAGATTAGAAGTTATTAATTTCAAAAATACCCTTTGAATGTATAGACAAATAGATATATATATATATATATATATATATATATATATATATATATATTATTTTTTCAGTTGTCAACAACTAAATCAAAAATTCATCTAGACAGATCAATAGCTGATAAAAGACGAAGATTTGAAAAAAAAATTTGTTACGAAAACTCAAATTTACGGCCCGTTAGAATAAATTTAATAGAAAAAAACAGTATATTTTTGTAAAAATATGATTTTCTATTAAAAATTTTAAAAAAATGAAAAATGAAATTTCAAAATCCGGCTAGAGGGATCGATAGGTAAATTCAAGATGAACATTTTAAAAAAAAGAATGTCTCAATAACTCAAAATTTACGACCTCTAGAGTAATTTGGGTGGAACACTGGCATTTCTCGCCACTGTGCGCCGCAGAGCGCTTCGTTGCATTTAAAGGTTTAAAAGGCTATACCGCTTTTATTTACAGAGCTAGACCCAGCATTAATTGAGACAAAATGAAGTCCATGAAATTTGGCAGTTTTTGGTGAAAAAAACATTCGAATAGCTCAATACATAAGCGAGTTACAACGAGTTAGAACTTTCAAAAAAATTGACAATTTGTGTACCATCTAAATTAACGTCAATTTTCTAATGTTAAAGTTATTATTTTTGTAATAAATTATACATCAAATTAAAGAGAATCGTTTGTACTATAAAACTAAAAAATATATATAATTTTTTCTTTTTTCGTTTGAAAGTTATTCGCGGTTGAATTTGAATTTTGTTATTTTCATTTTTTTTTGTGTTTTTCTTGTAACTTCAGTCTCGACCAATGGAGAGTGTCGTCAAACGTGATTTCCTATGTAAAAAAACCTGCTGAATAAAATGAAATAGGTTTTATTTGGTTATACCTCGGTATTGGGTTAGTGAACGCTAGAGCCAGCCATCCGACGTACTAATATTTTATTTGTCTACGAGTGTCCGTTCAACGGTAACAAGGTATTCGGCCCTGACACAAAAGTGGAATTCCTGCCTGTAGACGCCAGTTATTGCAATCTACAATTTTTAAAATCGGGATTCTGTTCATTTTAAAATAAACATCCGAAATGTGTCAGAAGCTACCCACTATCTGTAGAGCAGCAAATGTTGAAGCCTCCAGATTCAGAGGCGTGGCATACAGGACTGGTTTATAATAATTATATGTATCTCACGTTTCGTTAACCAAGTTGGTATAATCTAGAGGCGATTAAAACTAAGCTACCTTCACATTATACCGAAACGTGTGACGAGTGTATTCTTCAGTGCTTTAGCTATTGTCACTCTATTTCCGAACATACTTACTTAATTTTACTTGAATTATTTTTAATTAAATGTTTCTGACGCAGTAGTTACAATGCATAATGTCCAAAATTATTTGCAATATAAATGGTTCCTGCATATTAAAATATAAACGCGTCCACAATATTCATTCGGACTTCTCTTCTTTGTCACATTTCCATTCATAAATAAATTATACACTATATAAAAAAATATATTTTTCCGGAAACAATGAGTTATATATTTTCAAATTTCTGAACAGGGTAATGATCACTATATTTCCTTACGTGTTGTACCATTTCATCTTGCTGTTTCCTGCAAAATTAAATAAGTATTTACTGGCAGCATAGCAAGCAAAGTAATTATAGACAAGGGCGGATCCCGGGGGGGGGGCGGTAGGGGCAATTGCCCCCCCCCCCCCCCCGAGAAGAGTCTTCGTTACTTTTTCAAGGCGACAATTTTTTTTTCTCCGCACGAGGTGAAAAAAAAATTTTTTGTTTTTCTACTAGCACTCCCGTGTATGAGGCGAAAAAATTTGTGTCCGGATTTTAATTTGTATCTCTCCCCATGTGTCGAAAATTTTTTTTTGGATTTTCATTTGATTCCCCCCCCCCCCCCCAAGAGACGATAAAATTTTTTCAACTTCTGAGGCGAAGGAAAAAAATTTTTTTACATTTTTAATAGCATTCTCTGTATGAGGTGAAAAAAAAATTTTTTTGGATTTTCATTTGCACCCCCCCTCCCAATGAGGCGATAAAATTTTTTTAGATTCCGAGGCGAAAATTTTTTTTTTTCTGATTTCTAACATTTTTTGTAAATGTTAGTGCCCCCCCCCAGTAACCTTTCTGGATCCGCCCTTGATTATAGATGATTATTGAAAGTAGTGTTCAACAAAAGGTATATCAAACCGAGATATAGAATTCAAACTTCGGTAATGTCGACATCATTATGTACTCATTAATTTTGCAAAATAAAAAAAATGTTGTCTATACTGCCCATAGATGAAGGAAAATCTCATTTTTGTCCTTTTTTTGGGAATCAAAGGGGGCGATAGAGAGAAACTAATACGATAAAAAAAATTGTGTGCAAAATTGTCCTTAGATAGCGCATCAAAATAATTCAGAAAAGTTAGATCAGAAACTTATGACAAGATCATTTTTTTTATAGACCAGTGTAATTACAGACGATATCAGATATTGATTTAGTTATCATTGTAAATGCTGAAATGAATAAAAGGCAGCAAAAATAATTGTTGTTACTTACTTTATGTGGTCTGGAGTATATTTATATACTTCTTCAAACATTTCTGTCCATTTTGGTTTTAGTTTTTTCTCACCAGCATTAAATGCTGTTAAAACATCTTTCTTCGCTTGTTGTGTCCATTTTTTCTCTTCTTCTTGATTCCACAGTCCTTTAGCTTCCATATAATATCTTAACTTGTTTACAGGGTAATCATTTGTAGCCCAATGGGTTACTTCTTCAGGAGATCTGTATGCAGAGCTATCATCTGAAGTTGAATGGTCTCCAACTCTAAATATAAAATTGTATGTTTCATGAATATGAAATTGTATTTAAGAAACGTACTTATTATATAAGTTAAAAAAAATGTGAAAAATCAAATAATTATGTGGTATATAATACTACTCAGTTAATCCCGATAAGCACACACGTGTATTTAACGTGTGTATAACGTAATTTGGGGTAATACACGTTAGTAGGTTGATTTTTACACGTGCAATAATTGGTTGAATATTTAACGACAGGTTTTTTCAACGTTAATTGACGTTTAAGTAACGTAAAACGTTGAAATTACGGTTGAAACCGGCGACATTTGAACGTTGATTTAACATTGTTTCTGGTATAATTTTTCACGTGTTATTCACATTAGTGTGCTTATTGGATATGAGTTACGTGGGATTGCCAACAACACACAGTCCTCAAAAAGCTAAAAAAGTCTTGTAAGTTAATTTTTTTTTGTAAAAGGTTTGAGAACTTGAAATTATTTTTTCTTTAAATACAACGCGTAGCAACAAACTTTTTGAAAAATCCAAAACACACTGTGGGAATCACAATAATAAAATTAAAATCCAGTTTAGACCAAATTATAGCCTCATCTTCTTTTGTCCATTTATAGAGCAGGACAGAAAAATAAACCGGTTCCAATATAAAATACAATACGTAACAAATACACGTATAAGACAAACATAACGTTAAATTAAAACTAAATAAAAACGAACTCGGAGAAGAACAAAGTTGTCTATAACCATCTTTTATGGAATTAATAGTGCAGTTGAAAATATCAATTTATCACATGTTTTTAATTGCAATGCTCTGTATGAAGCTAATAGTCATAAGGAGTTTAGGATCGTCGGTGAGTAAGCAGTCAATTTAAATAACTTCCACAATATCAATTAAAAACATATTAAAATGCAAGGGCCTGAGAATTGATCCTTGTAGAACAGCAGTTGTTGCCAGACAGACCTAAATTGAATATAAGCTACATATTGTTTTCTGTCTGGAAGTTATGAACGAAAAAATACCAACAAAGAATGAGAGAACCAAAACAAGATATTTTTTTAAACAATAAAGTGTGGTCAAAGGTGTCCATTTCCTATAAGAAACATGAGCATATTACATCCATTTGTGTGCCTTGATCAATGGTCTCAGACATAGATTGTTATACATATTAGATTAGAGGAGGTGTAGTGCCCTTTTACAAAACTATGGTATATGGTGTAATGTAATAAAATTTTTGAACCCTAGTAAAAAAATGCATATTATCGATATAACCCTGATATTAGCAATAATATTTTTATCGCCCATTTTAAAAACTAGGCACACTTTTGAATATTCCCACATATCTATAAGCTTATCGCAGAAGATAAGGCTCTATGTGGGCAATCTAAATTGCATGCAGACCACTTAGTCCATGGTCCTTAGTTATTGCAAAGAACGAGGGTAACAGAATGGGTATCATAATGAAAATTAATGATTAACGCAATGGGCTCAAGCTCAAGAGGCTGCAGTATTTTCAGAAACATAGTTAAATGGTTCCCACAAAAAAGAAAACATGACGAAATAACTGCAACTACAGAAGAAACAGTATTTACGTATATGTTCAATAACTGTTATACTATTGGAGCCCACAAAGATTAAAGCCTAAGGAACAATTTAAAACAAGTCCTAAAAAAACTTTCTGCACAAAAAACAAAGTGCATAAAATTTTCTACCATTTTGTTCTTATACAATATTTGGATAGGCGTTACCATTTTCCAGATAAATGATTCAGCTCTTAAAATAAAATATAGAATTCAATATAAAACGTAATACTACGGGAGCCCACTCTAACTGTCCGTGCACCGCCCCGATCCTTGGGGACAATGTTTTTCATAAAGATTAAAGCCTAAGGAATAATTTAAGACATGTCTTAAAAAAAACTGGCTGTACTTTCAAAATGGCGTCCGTTTAAAATAAAATTGCAAATGTTGTTTTTGTCAATTAACACAAAAACTAAAGCGATTGAGGCAGTATTTTGTCTGCAGAACACCAAAGAGGTTCTCCATTTTCTTGCCGTCTATAATCATTCCAAGGCTTTGGAATATTGTGAATAACTTCGTCGAATAATCGCCACTTGGTAAACACTCCTTTTAATATGCTCGATAAAGCAAGCTCTTGATGGTGGAATCGAAGAAAAATCAACTTGTGTCAATTTATAAAGACAAATCTTTGTCACCACATTTCTGTCTAATGGCAATTAGTAAATGAATGAAGGCCCAGTAGTGCCGAACATTTTTGAGGTCCATACTCTTCTGCTAATGCGGATATGTTAATAAGCCTTCTTTTATTGCCAAATCCGATATCAAAGAGTAATTTACATTTAATTTAATTGGAATGAGCCAGCAGAATCCAAAAGATGTCACTATCAACACTTTTAACCCTAATCTGTTCATAATCCATTGTTACCGTTTTCGAGATAAATGTCTGCAAATTATAATATTATTACTATTATTAAATTTTTTCAGTTTCCTTTATTTTTTGTTATGTTAATAATATAAAGTTATATTATACGCCTTACAATAATTGTCACAGTTAAACATTGTCCCCAAGGATCGGGGAGAGGGGGGGGTGTACGTACAGCTAGGGAGAGCTCCCCGACTATTACTGTTAATGGTGACTTGTATAATATAATACAACTCAATCAGTTGTAATTAGTTTCTTGTATTTGTTGCCTGTATTAGTTGCTTGTATTTGATTCAACATTAATTTGATTTGATATTCCAGGGTAAGATAGATATTGCTGCTATGCTGCTACTCCCGGAAACACACCGCTGCGCTCGGTTACGTATAAATACGCTGAGTTAGATGGCCATGCCATGCCTGTTGCGGGAGCCACATGGCGCACCGCAATGAACAAACCCCGGCCTCCAGGTAGTTACGCCAGAGACGGCCTTCAGACACAAATAAATATAATGCTTTGAATCGAGAATCTTATGATTAACATAAGCAAATAAATACTTTTGCGGTAAGAAATAAAAAGTATGACATAAAACTAATAAATAAATGATTTTTTACAAACTTGGAGAAACTATTTATTTGATATTAAACAATTCTTAATTTAAAATATTATTTTTATCTGTGCACATATATAATACATAAGGCACTATAACCTAAGGACTTTTGAAAAATATAAGGACAATTTTCGGCACCACAAAGACAGCGGTACTTTTGTCACTCTCTTTGTACTTTTTTATTACTGCAAATAGTATACGATAAACAGTAGTAAATAGTAAAGGAAACCGCAAATTCGTTTTGCATTTTGCAGAAAACTTTAAATATTCGGAGATCATTAGGTATGTTTACTAGTGAAGTATTTTTGTCGAACTCCTCTATTCGTTTCCTTAAATATATAAGGAATAAAAACCAGACTGCAACCAACAGCTATTCTCTGAACTAATGCCCCGCCGAGCGCTGAATTACGAATTACAAGCCTGGCCGCGTTAAATGCAATAACTGTGTATAGCCACAAAACGCTAAAGTTTCGATTTTAATAGACACCAGCCGAAAGACTTATTCCTACTTAAAGGAGCTCTCGTGCCAGCCACCCCATACCACTTGCAGACTGCAGTTTCGAGCTATTGGCTCTCGTCAGTGCAAGGTAGGTCTGAGATGGCTCGTCAGTATTAGCTAGAAGAGTAGTTGTTTTGATTGGTTTTCCAATAATGAGTCTTTTAAAGTGTTTTCCTAAGTAGTATATTAGCGCGACCCGATTAAGGCACCAATATACAGAAAGTAGATAATTTCATATTAAATTAAAAAGTGTGAATGATTAAATTTGAATAAATGATTTAAGTATTTTCAATATATTTTTTTTCTTTAAAATGCTAAGAATCCTATCATGTAATTCAATACTTCGTCAGTATTAGCTAGAAGAGTAGTTGTTTTGATTGATTCTCCAATAATGAGTGTTTTAAAGTATATATACCTTACTAGTATATTAGCGTGCCCAGATTAGGACAACAATATACAGAAAGTAGGTATTTTCATAATAAATAAAAAGTGTGTAAGTTGTGATTTGCATAATACCTAAATAATATTCTCTAATCATGATAAAAGCAAATAAATAAAAAATAATTAATTGTAAATATAAAACCACGACATGCAACAAAAATGGCAGGCTCCATCTAGCGGCTAATGTCCATTACAATCGAAACAGCAGTAGCCCTGACATGGGCATAGTTAGTAGGTATGCTTTTAGAGGGCAGAATATTTACTAGTGAAATATTTTTGTCGAACTCCTCTATACCTTTCCTTAAATATATAAGGAATAAAAATCAGACTGCAACCAACAGCTATTCTCCGGAGTAATGCCCCGCCGAGCGCTGAATTACGAATTCGGAGATCACTTGAAATAAAATAGATCAAACAATTATTATTATTTTATTACACAGCGACCGATGTCATGTGCGCCTTCTTTATTTCAGTGTTACTCTAATGTTGATAAAATGATATTCAGTGTAAAAAAAATGCTGAGACGGTAAAACACAAACTGGATACAGTGTTAAGAAACAATCCCGACTTTTAAACATTGATGTGGTTGACCTATTAAGTGGCAAAGATGTCGATTGTTCAATCCTGTACATAAATTTGCTGTCTAAAAGAAACTTTATATGTTTTAAATATGCGCTGACCACATCAGTAGACGTTATACAATCCTTTTCACAGTACAAGTGGATATTTAGCGAAAGGCGCCGGACTATAACTTTGTACCAATTAGAACAAATGCAAATAATATATTTTTATTATTCTAATAAGGCATAGTTACCAAGTGATTGTGTTTGTGCATCCAACAATAAATGCATCACAGTATGACTTAGAACCCTTTCGGAGCCATTTACCTTTAAATATTACGAAATTTACTAGATACAATTATAAGATAAGATATTCTGATATTGTGCATGAAAATGGTCATATTGTTCATATTTCCTAAAGCTAATTCTGGCTTTACGTCATAACTACCTCGGGGTCGGGGTATGGTAATGAATATAGGATGGGAAGTGATCCTGAAATATTCTCTAGATAAATTACCTGTATGTCAAAGCTTCTATCAACACAGGCTTATTTTCTGCCAATGCGTACTCCTTGGCTTTCTTAGTTGCGTTATACACAGCGAGAACATCATTTCCGTCAACCCTAAGCGTATGAATGCCATAAGAGGGCCCCCTGGAAGCAATACCATCACCTCTGTATTGCTCCTCGACGGGAGTAGATATTGCGTACCCATTATTCCTGCAGAACATAATTACAGGACAATCTAAAGTTGCAGCAAAATTAAACGCTGCGTGAGCGTCTCCTTCGGATGCAGCGCCCTCACCAAAGTAGCAGATAACAATCTTATTTTTTCCTTTTAAAGCATACGCCGAGCCTACAGCTTGAGGCATCTGAGTAGCTAATGGACTAGAAATGGTTATGAAATTCAGTTCTTTACAACCATAATGTATTGGCATTTGTCTTCCCTTACCGGCATCATCTCTATTTCCATAACATTGATCTACTAATTGTTGTAAAGTGAAACCTCTCCAGATAAGCACTCCTACTTCCCTATATTGTCCATAGACTACGTCACCGTTGTTTAATGCGGCTGCACTACCAATGTGTGTAGCCTCCTCACCATAATTGGTCATGTAAAATGATATTCTACCTTGCCTTTGAGATTCGTACAATATTTTGTCCATAATGTTTAACAGACTCATATCTTTATACATTTTTAAAATGATTGAATCTGATAGCTTTGGATCCTCATTAGTATTTAATATATTTCCTTGACGATCCAGAACTCTATATACTGGGATAGGATCATAAGTTGCTTTCTCCGTAAATTCTAGTTTGTCTGTCCATGTTGTCTTTGCTCCAGGAAATAATGGTGGTTTGGACGAAAATGAGCACTAGAAAACATTGATATGCATTAGAAAATGTTTAAATTGGACACTTATTATTTGTAAAAGTGTATTTAATTAAATTTAATTCAAATTCAAGAAATTCAGAGAAATTTGACAGCCAAGTATTTACAGTGGTGGACAGGTATGTACCAGGAGCACCTCCAGAATAATAATAATAATAATAATAATAATTTATTGATTCTTTTGCCATTAAAACAATGGATAGAACAAGTCATAAAATTTCAGTGATACGAGTACATACAGTAGACACAATAACAGTCGATAAAATCACTAGTGAATCACAATTATAAAAGTTTAAAAATGAAGGCATAGAATAATAAGGAGGAGGTAGTTCCTTTACAAAACCTTGCATTTAGTAATATTATTTTATAAATTTAGGGAGGCAACTATAAGATTATGAGTCGCACAAATACTCACCCACGCTATAGTAGCACTTTTCGAGTAATATTTTTTTTACATTAGACTTGAAAGATTGTATGGAGTTTTTCTCTCGAATTGATTGAGGAAGTCTATTAAATAATTTTGGACCGATAAAATCAGGTGATTTTTCAAACAGAGCTGTTCGGTGCTGGGGGAGCTTTAGTAAAAAGCCGCTGCGAGTGGGATATTTGTGGGAATCATGATTTTTTACAAATTGCTCATAGTTTTGTTTTACATATATTACAGATTTTAAAATAAATATACATGGTACGGTTAAGATAGAATGTTTGATGAAATAAGGTTTACAAGATTCTTGGCATTTTAAATTGAATATCAGTCTAATTATTCTTTTCTGACAGAGGAATATTCGGCGCGCATTGACGGAGTTACCCCATAATTGAATATTATAGCTAATGTGACTATAGCCTAAAGCATAGTAAACATTAATAAGGAATTTTGTTTCGAGGCATCTTTTTAAATTAAAAAGGGCAAAGTAACAGCTGTTTAATTTCTTTGCAAGATTATTGACATGTTCTGTCCAGTTTAATCGTTCATCAAGATGAGTGCCTAAGTACTTTAATGTACTAGAAAATTCGATTTTTACACCATCCATCGTTAAATTTATATCTGACATTATTTGTTTTTTGTTGTAAAAGTTTATACAGATGGTCTTCTCAGCATTTAAAATAAGTCGATTTTTTGTTGCCCAGTTATTAAATACTTTAAGAATTGTTTGGAGTTGGGCTTTGATGGTATCTGGTTCGAAGGAAGACACAATTAAACTGGTATCGTCAGCATACATTATAATTTTGCAATATTCTGGCATGTAGTTCGGCAAGTCATTTGCAAACAAAAGAAAAAGGAGAGGTCCAAGGACGGACCCTTGGACGACACCTAGGTCAATATTATAATTATTCGATCTAGTTTGGTTCAGCTTTACGGTGATTTTACGGCTAGATAAGAAAGATTCTAATAAATAAGACAAGTTTCCGCGTATACCAAGATTATTTAGTTTGCATATTAGTATATCAGTTTCTATGGAGTCGAAAGCTACACTAAAGTCGAAATAAATGCCAGCTACGAATTTACCCTGATCTAACTCTGAATATATATAGCTTAACCCGTCAATGCATGCAGATTCGGTAGATCTCTTAGGGAGAAATCCATGTTGTGCTCCGGTAATTATTTTGAATTTAATTAAGAATGCCAGAATTCGTTTATATAATATTCTTTCCAAAATTTTGGATATAACACTTAATATAGAAATAGGTCTGTAATTCACAATGTCGCCTTTATTTCCTCGTTTGTAAATTGGGATAACGATGGCCGTTTTAAGTACAGATGGATACTCACCACTGGCTAAGCACATATTATAGAGATACACTAGTGGAATTATTAAAGCTTCACCTACACTTTTTAACACTTTGCTTGATATGTCATCTTCTCCTGTTGAACTGGTTTGTTTAAGTTCCGCTATTGCGGCCATGACTTCCTCAGGTTCAATTTCGGGGCAGTAGAGTGAGTTGGGCACTGTGCCTCCTCGGTAATCAGGTAGTGCGTAGGTTTTTCCCATTTTATTTTCAATGTTACGACGGACAGATGATGAAAAATGATTTCCAAACAGATCGGCAACGTTTTTCTGGTTCTTGATTGTAACTTCATTTATATTCAGTTCGATGTTATTTTGTTTTTAATAACTTTTGCCGATTTGGTGGTTCACAATGTTCCACACTGCCTTATTCGTGTTACTGCTATTATTTATTCTGTTTTCATAATATGTATGCTTTGTTTGATTTACGTTAATTTTATGTTTGGTTTTTAGTTCCTTATATTTTTCTTTTAATTTTTGGTCGTTAGTATGTTTGACTAACCAATGCATGTCTTTTAGGCGCGTACTGTCATTTTCAATTTCATTTGTTACCCAGCATTTGGTTTGTTTAGTAGTATTGATTTTTACGTTTTTGGTGGGGCAGAAAACATTTAATTTAGCCGATAAATATTCAATAAATAGATAAAAGGCATGATGTACATTGCAGTTATAGATGAAATTCCAATTTGTATTTAATAGTTCATTTTTTAGCTCTAATAAATTCTTCTCGGAGGTGTCTCTGATAACAAATTCATTAATTTTGGAGCTATTTGTAGGGCTTTCGTTTATTTTAAAAGTTAGTAATTGCGCCATATGATCGGAAATGCCTGTATTTACTACATCACATGTCAGTGGTTCTGAGATATTGTGTATTACATAATCTATAGCTGTTGCGGAGGTATGTCCATGAATGTTCGTGAAAATTCTAGTAGGCGTGGATGTTGCATAAACCATATTAAATGAGTTTATTAAATCGATGAGCTGATCACGATTTGTACTATTTGTCAGTAAGTCAATGTTGAGATCACCACAAATAATTATATAGTTGACTTTTAGGTATACACTCTGTATGGCTAAACTTAGCTTTTTTAAAAACGTTCGTATGCATCCATCGGGAGGTCGGTAGACACAGATAACACACATACTCTGATGAATGGCTGGGAACAGTACGCCGCAACATTCAAATTCTTTTTCTGTAGACATGCTATTTAATTCGGTTAGCTCATTAGTATTGTCGAAAATATTTAAGTTCTCTTTACAATATATTGCAACCCCTCCGTGTAAGTAATTTGATCTACTGAAATGCGCTAGTAGTTTATATCCCTCGATTTTTAGAAAAGTAATACTGTTATTTATTTGCCAAGTTTCTTGTATACATATAACTGATATGTTTTTATCGAGTAAGAACAACTCAAGATCGTTTATTTTATTGTTTAAACATTGTACATTCAAGCTTATAATTTTAAGTTCAGCTGTGGGCTTTACGTTATTAAAATTCGTCATGTGCGATGTATTTATTGTTCCGAAATGTTCTCCGAAAGTCAAACCTTTTTATTAACACTTTTTTGGGCCAAAATGACGGTGTGTATAACAGATTTTCGAGATTGACAGGTGCACTTAGTTTGAAGCTAGGGAGACCTCGAGATTGTAATGATTCTACAGTAAATTCATTATTAGGACATTTTCTCTGTAGGTACGCCTTTATCTTATCCTCGGTGGTGTGTGGCTTACATTTTCCGATATAAATCCATAATTTCTTTTCGGCAGCTGAAAACTCCATATCTGTTTCAGCCTCAGAATCAGCTGTTCCAACAATTATTTTGTTTTGGTTTCTGTCTTTGTGTGTTCGGGGATTCCATGTTTTTGTGTAGGTATTTCTTTGTTGATCGTTTTTCTCTTGTCTGTGTTTTTTCTCTACGACTGTGGTATCAGACTGATAAGACTCTGTGTCAGATAAGTTAGATATTCCCATATTCACATGCAATATGATGGTTTTTTACACGATAATGGCTGGTATTGGTTGTCCTAGGGTAATAGAATTTAATCTGTCTGTTTATTCCAATTTAAGGAACTATGCTGTATGCTCCGTGCAGTAACTAGAGGTTTTAACTTCGGAATAATGTTATATGAATTAGAGATTGCTCATTTTTGGTAACGGAATAGTAAATGCATCAAGTAAAAGTTTCTATATTTTGAGGAGGTGGTCCCTACAAACGAACAAAAGCATTGGAGCTGAAAGATAATCAAGTTTTAAGAAGAAAATATTCTATGCAACTTTTCATATAAATTGACAGCATTTATTTTATTCACAAGTTATATAACGATATATAACAGTCGAAAAGTATCACCTTGAGTGGAACCATTCTAAAGACAAATAAGAAAGCTACTAAATTGAGAATTGATTTCGTTTTTTCTAATTGTTTTAGAATAAATGATTTCGGAGATCTGGAAGTCTAAAGGTGGCGTCCAAACGTTTATAAGACGAAGTATTTAGTTTAAATGTTAAATATCTCTGAGACTATGGCACTTATGTCAAAAATGCTAACCGCCAAAATGAAAGACTATTAACTAGGATTTCAAATTATTTTTTTATGTATAGCATAAAAAACAAAGAAGTTATGACAAGAACAATGTGCTTCTTCACATTAAAAAAAAAAAACGTCGCCATTGTGTTAATGTAACTAGTCAGTAATTAAAAAAATATATTCTCGTATACTGTTCTTAGTTAACATATAATATAACCTAGATGCTCGAATTTTTTCGTATATCTAGAATACTTGCTTCAGAAAAAATTGCACTTTAAACTATATGGATTATCGCAAAAAAGTGAAATTTTTGTTTTTTTACAAATTTCTCAATAAATATTGGTTTCAGTGAAAAAATGGTAGACATCAAAAATAAAGCTCATAAACTGAAAATAAATTTATTTTATTTTGATATTTTTGTAGGATTAATAGTTTCGGAGATATTTAAGTTTAAAAATGGCATTCGAACTTTTATAGGATATTTTCTACTTCTAACATTATTTACAGGCGGTAGTGGAAGAACAGTTTGCTGGCTTCGACAGTAAACTGAACTACTCGCCTTTTATTTACCTCAAGTGTAAATGTAATAATATATTTATTTTTTGCTAACTTTGTCAATTTGGGTAAATAATAAATGCTTTATTATTATTATTATTTTTTTTTAGCTAGCTAAAAACCAGTCACCCTTCTCTGTGGCTCCGACCCTCACAGAGGGGAGCTGGTAGTACCGGTAGCCACTCCCCACGCCCGTGGAGTGAGTAACTACTGGGTCCGACAGTCGTGTGCCCTGGGCAGACGTAATGAGCCGAGGATGACGGCCTTCTGCATTCTGCCGGCTAAGACCTCTGCCGAATTTCGGCATGTCGGTATGATCTTCAGTAAATACACCATCCTGGCAAGCCATTATGAATCCCTCGGTCTCAGACTTCAGCTCGGCTGACCTTAAGAAGGCAAAGGTCAGCCTTTCGGATAAGCCTATATTTTTATAGAAAACTCCATGCATTGGCTTATTCGTATGAAGCTGCAGAAAGATGTTGTGTTCTGCAGCTTTAATTTGGGCTTTTCGCCGAGCAGGTTCCAACTCAGTGACAGAGTCGCGATTTACCCGCTCGACATCGAAGGAGAGACCAAGTTCATCGGCTGCTCTCTGTGCTGCCTTAAACAGAAAGACTCCTACCCCTGCATTTTCATGGTCCTGGACCATGCAGAGGAGGAGATTCGAACTCCTGATGACCTTACAGGCTCCATCCAGAACCATCCTATTATGGAGACTCTCCAAGCTCAAGAGTTCACGGCCTCCTCGATGTCGTGGGAGGTACAGCCGTGGAACGGACGATTTAGGATGCAAACTCCTATTGAGGTGCATCTTCTTGCGGGTTTCTACGTCGAGTTGACGCAACTCTTCTCGACTCCATTTCACTACCCCAAAGGAGTAGAGAAGGATCGGAACGGCAAGCAGACACTTTGTTCTTCCCCGACAGTTCTGAAGACCAGATCTGTCGGAGTCGGTGCTGATACTTGCAGCGGAGAGCGTTTTTCACTATACTCACTTCTTGGGTGGAGCGTTGCTCGACACCCAAGTAAGTGTACGACTCTCCGGCATCTAGATGATGTAAGATGCTTCCGTCTACGAGTTGCGCATCCTATCCGTAGTCCCCGCATCGTCCTCTCTTGAGATGGACCAGTGCACGTGTAAAATAAGCTCATGCGTGTAAACACCTTGTAGCATGCGTTTAGGCAGGTTATCGGCCGGTAGTTCTTTGGGTTAGACAAATCTCCGTTCTTCGGGATCAGCACTGTCCGCCCCTCGACAACCCAAGAAGGAATTTGCTGCTCCCCATTTAGCCATGAATTGAAAATTCTGGCCAAATGGTGGTGGGTACTGGATAACTTTTTCCACCAATAGTTGTTTATCCCATCGGGACCTGGAGCAGCAAAGTTTTTAGAGCCCTCAAGGGCTCTTCGAACCTCTTCTGGAGTTATCGGTTGGCACACCCCGTTTGGTTGTTGGAGCCTTTTACAGAAGGCTTCAAAGTGTACCAGGGCTGGAGAGTCTCGGTTGAGTGGAAGCTTCTCCTCGTAAAGCGTTTTCCAAAAATTTTCCACCTGATCTACAGTCGGCGGATTCTCTGCAACACGTGGAGACGGTTCGAAAAGGCTCGAGAGCTTTTGGCGGAAGAGTTTATTTTCCGCCAGCCCCCTCGCCCGCCTTACTAGTGATTATTTACAAATCACTAGCATCCGTATCCTGTCGATACAGTGCTGTTTGGTGGTTCGCAGCACTGCCTCATTGAGTGTGTGATGGACGCGTCTTAAGTTGGCAGCTATTCGACACACTTTAGGCGTGAACGATCTATTGGGCCCCATATAGTCCATCGCATATTGAATACGGGATGCATGTTGCCTCGCCGATCTTGGCTTCCATCTTTTGTACGCGCCGCCTCGCTCTCTCCTGCGGGGAGGCAGTATTACGCCTCTCCACCCGAGAAAAGCGTTGAGCAGCGGCATACACGGCACAGTTTATGTGCCAGATGTCAGCCCGTTCTGGAAGCGCTTCACGAAGTTCTTCATCCACTCTGGCCAGGTCTTGTGGCCCGGGGGCTTTTATGTGGTGTAACCCCCGTCTGGTATTGAGGCCCTCTGGTATTGGTGGAACGGCAGGACTGCATCCTCAACCGGTTCATTCGGTGGACCTTCGGCCACCTCATTCACCGGTTGAGGAGCAACTCTCACGTAGCCCCTGCGACGAAGGTGGGATACATAATCACGCAGGTTTTGTGGCGTGAAGGCGTCGTGCTCTGGGTGCCTTGCACACCACAGAACATGCATTCTCCCCATGTATCCCCTTCGTGCGGGCTCACTGCTTTCGTAGCAATGCAGAAGGTCGTCCCTTAACTCATCTGTCCACTCAAAGCGTCCTAGTCCATGGCGTTCGTCGTCAACGGGCGCCCGATCCAGTTGGGCCCCACCACCTTGCCCTTGACACCCATCCGCATGGGGTCGATTATTATTAAGTATTTAGTTGAAATGTTAAATATCTTAGAAACTATGGCACATTCATTGAAAGTTCCTAGAAACAGATTTAAACATAATGTATCAGTCTTTCAAAAGATTTTTTGTTTGTTTCTATATCATAAAAAACAGTTATGGTCGAAACAATCTGCGTTGTCACATTTTTTTAACAAAATGTGGCAATTTTGTTATTGTAATTGTCCAATAAATAGTGCTTTCTGTTAATATATAGCATCATCTAGATGCTCAATTGGCCATGTTGAAACCGCCATTTTGATTTTTTTAATTTTGACTTCAGATTCGTTATCAGCGATTCCAAAAACATAAATATCCCATGTTTCAAGAATAATTCAGTAATACTTTTGCAAATATTAAATATCTAAATTTCTAAATTTGGGGGTGGTTCTCTCCCTTTGAGGGTAAAAGTGAATGTCTGGATCATATAGAAACCGAGTATGATACCTTTTACTACCATAATAACACAAAGAAAAATTATTATTACATATGAGGTTATTCCGACATTTTGGATATTTTTTTACCTCTAGATACTACCAGTCGAGGCAAGAAAAGTGGTTTTAGCGACATAAAATCACGATCACAATTTTTGAATATGTTCTAGATCTTCGGTCCCTAATTAAAAGCAGTCGTCAATATTATAGAGCGGAGACTTTCTACAACTTTTGTCCAAATGTTTTTTTTTGTAGGTGTAATAGTTTCTGAATTACATCGGCGTGAGGTGGAGAAAATGGTGGGCATTTTCGAAAATGCTTGTTTTTACCTGTAGCCCAGATGACAGAGAAAATCTTATAGTGAAATATCCAAAATGTGCAAAAATATTCAAAATTTTGAAATTAAGTCAAGGTAGAAAGAAATAAAAAATACAAGTGGATAGACCACGTGTTTCTGAACAAAAAATCTCCTAACAAAATTTATCGCCAAAGTCACGGTATTCCTGGAAAAAAAATTGTGAAGTCAATCTGCGCGGGCAAGCGCACGGTGACATGCATCTCATGGAACCTCTGTAAAAATTCTGAGCATTTCTAACGAGTAAAATAAAGCTTGATAAAGATGTAAACTTTTTATAATATTATTCTGAACAATAAATAAATACCTATTATTTCTGCTTACATCATTGTTAAAAAATATTATTTTGGGTATTCAGCAGATAACTTTCAAAGAAAACATTCGTTTCTTTCATATACCATTGGTGCAAGTCTGACCAAAAAAGGAAGATCGACAAGACTCCCCCCTACGGTGACTTGTCGGCTTCTTTCATACACCTACCATATCTAATATTCAGCATGAAAAACAATAAAACAACCACTCTTTCTATATATTGATGATTCAAGTCTGATCATGCTAATATATATAATATTAAGCATCTCTAGCCCTACCTAGAGGATACTATATCACAATCAAACGTTTATTACATTTTAATATATTTGTCAAGTAAATAGATGTCTTCCTGTCAGTTTTTTGACATGAAAATATTTCATTTTTATTTTCTAATAGTAACTTTTATTTCGAATTGGATTTATGTCCTTCTGACGAGTTCTAAAGAGAACGAAAAAGATTGTACAATGTTTAAAGGAATTAATCCATCGATAATATGATATACTTCAATTATTGGACATGCATGCGGTGAGCGAAATTTTATAACTATTTTCTTTGTGCTTTTTTAGTATTTTCTTGACTTTAAAATGTAATAAACGTTTGATTGTGATATAGTATCCTCTAGGTAGGGCTAGAGATGCTTAATATTATATATATTAGCATGATCAGACTTGAATCATCAATATATAGAAAGAGTGGTTGTTTTATTGTTTTTCATGCTGAATATTAGATATGGTAGGTGTATGAAAGAAGCCGACAAGTCACCGTAGGGGGGAGTCTTGTCGATCTTCCTTTTTTGGTCAGACTTGCACCAATGGTATATGAAAGAAACGAATGTTTTCTTTGAAAGTTATCTGCTGAATACCCAAAATAATATTTTTTATTCTGAACACTTTCACAAATTTATTTAAAAAAAAATATATCAATTTTGGAGGTAAATACCTTCAACGACTGGGCTACTGAGAATTTCAAGATTAAAGCCGTCATAATTTTGTAAACAGTTCTTTGTTAATCGGTGTTATTTAAAGAATTTCAAAAGAATATTCCGTGCATATGCATCTTTGTTTCGGTGACTTTTGAAAATGTTGAAAGGAATAAATTGTGGGATGTATTACTGGAGATGGGAGCACCGTGTTCTGATATTTATTATTCGCCGATTATTTGAAGAAAACTCTGCTTTGATAAAAATCGACAATACTCCGAATGTAAAGTTGACAAGGGTGCCAAGAGCGCTCACAGGGAGGAGTACTGCCCCGATATCAAACTGGACGGCCTACTGGTCGAATTGAATGGGCTACTGGTCAAATTTTATGCACAAGCATATAGACGATCTGGCTGTCATGATAAAAGGTCAATTTAAAATGACTATTGCAGGGCTCATGAAAAGAGTCAGTAAGGGATGGTGCAACAGATGCGGACTCTCTGTCAGTCTTCGCAAAACAAATGTTGCTCAAGGAAAAGAAAAAAACCGCTGCCCAAGGAATCACTACTTCCACATCCAAATTTTTTATCCAAGTCACTCACAACAAAAAATTTGTATGTGGAAATAATTGTTTATGGAACTTTAATAACATAATATTTGAAATCCTCTACCCCAAAAACCCATGAAACGATACCCCACATCGGTAGCGGGGTGGGGGTGGTGATGGGGGGTGGTAGTGGGGGTGGATGAAGTAAAAAAATATTTTGAGGTTTCTGGTTCTTGTACACACACTAAATCACAATTTTTTTTCATCCCCTTTAATAATGGGGTGGGGGTGGTAACAGGGGTGGCTAATGTCAAAACTTTTTTTGGGACCTTAGCTTCTCTTGTATATACTAAATACCAATTTTATGGACTCTTACCTGCTTGATTTACCTATTTTCCCCAAATTTACCCCAATTTACCCCCCAACCCTTCGACGGAACAAGATGAAAATATAATCTAGTTCTAGATCTCGTTAAAGTACATATGTGTGCCAAATGTCAAGTCAATATCTCAAACGGTTCCAGAGTAACGTGCGCACAAAAAAAGTTACAGACAGACAGACCGACAGACCGACAGACAGAATTTTTTTTTCGTTCAAACTTAAAATCTCGACGTTTTGTGATATTCTAAGCCTATTTGAACAATAAAAATTTTTAAAAATTTTTTTGTCGTTACTATACTTCCACTGGATGTGGAAGTAATAAATGATTTTCACCTTCCTGCTCTTGCGCCTTCCCTGCACAATATCTGGGGGTAACTTTCAAATTCCAAACTGTTTATAGACGATCACGTTGAAGTTCAAATTAGAAAAGTCTGTGCATCTCTATGGATGTGTAAACGCATTGGTCCAAAGTGGGGAATAAGCTCAAAGATCACTCTTTGGACGCATGCTGTTATGCTCACCCATAAATCCCAGGTGTGGTGGCGTTCCCAAGAGCTGTCTCTGTTAGGGTCTATGTTAAGTCGACTCAGTCGCTCAGTAGCAGATTCAGTGGATTTCTGCTTATACATTAGGTTTGAGATCACGGAGGTCCGGGTTCGAATTCTGGATATGTTCCTGATTATTTAGAGGCGTTTTTATTGGGTCAATGGTAGCAGTAGGCTAGACCTTGACCCAATGGGTTGAGTGAGACAACAAGGCTGGTCGCTCTTATCTCTCCTGAGTTCGAGTCTCAGCTGCGGCAGACGGCGATGTCGCAGGGAATGGTTGTTGTGCAGTAATCTGTTGTGCATGTGTCCTAGTTGAGTGGTGAAATAGCTATGGCTAA
The DNA here is from genome assembly GCA_936432065.2 of Rutpela maculata. Lineage (NCBI taxonomy): Eukaryota > Metazoa > Arthropoda > Insecta > Coleoptera > Cerambycidae > Rutpela > Rutpela maculata. The sequence continues at coordinate 96,824,862 of OW386291.2, read as the reverse complement.
ACTGCGTTAAGACGCTAGCAAAGTGCTGAGGCAGACGAAGGCTTTAACTCTACCTGTAAGGAATCAGGTCTTTACTCAGTCAGAAGATGACGTCTACAAATTCAATATTCTATATACAGTCATGTACATGAACCTCTAAAAAAATCCAACCTAAGATTTTCCAACGGGATTCTCTTTATTTTGGCGTAAAAAATAAGTTCTCAAAAGTCCATAAAGCCAACTAGATGACTACAAGAGTCACTAAAATCAGTGTTTTTAAAATGTCTCGTAAATTATTGGTTTTACGTAAATGTTGGCTTTTATAAAATTTGTTCGTGAGATAAATCTGCATAAAAAAGATTCTATACAAAATTTACGTAGAACCAATAGATTTTGAGATATAGGTTTTTTTTTACATCGTGTCCCCTGTAAGACTAATTCATGGGTTGCAAGTTATATTATAATTTTGTTGACTAATGTTTGTCTTCTTATTCCTCGTCTCCGTCTATCTCTCCTATTTCCACTTCTTCGATATTTTAATCTTCATCAACAATCATCTCAGCAGAAAATAACGAAATGAGGTCGGCTTCATCACCGTTGAACTCAGATTCAACGGTTGTATCCTCAAACATCGTATTGAGACACGACTGGCCCCAATAAGAGCCACACACTACGGAACATGGCAATCCTATTTTTCTGCATCCACAATTGAGGCCACAACTTTTTGTGCAACTGCAGAAAATTGAATTGAGAAGTTCATATGGTGCAGGAGGAATCAGAATAGTTGTTGGCTCTAATAAATTATTGTTTAGTCTAACCCCATTGCCTAGAGTCTAAATCTTTTCCCAGCCAAGTTTGCACCTGGTAATATACCCTGAATAGATGTTGTTGAGTAGCTGCTGCTGTGGGTGGAAGTAACGACAATTGCACACTTGCACAGGCTTATTTAGTCTAGTGCATTTTGCAAAACTAAAATATCTATAATTATCAATTGAAGTCTCTGTTTTTCTAGCTCCGTACATAGCTAAAATAAACAATGTGCCACCAGCGTTACCACATTTGATAGATTTTTATTTCTTTTTAGTAGAATTTTAAGGGTTTTTTTAAAGTTTGGTAGATAAAATTTCTGATAATAATTATCAGAAATCTGCAAGCAAATTTTACCTACCAAACTTTACAAAAATCCTTAAAATTCTACTAAAAAGAAATAAAAATCTACCAAATGTGGTAACGCTGTGTGCCACTAATAGCAAACTTTTTCTATTTTGAATGCCGGCAATGCTTCCTGTAATATTTTAAATGCGTTTATTCTTCCTTTTCGAAATAAAGCACTAGCGGTATCGCAACCACTAACGGCATATAAAAGTAGAATATGTTCTCTACAATCTGCGTACTTCTGGATTGCCCAGGGACATTTCCTTTTCCGGGTTTAAGAAAATAGATATTGTGAATAATCGGAGTGCGTCCTATTAAAATTATGAAGAGATCAATATTTTCTCCAACAACAACTGTAGTGCGCTCAATAGACTGCTTCAAAGTTGTTTCTATGATTAAAACATCAGCATCATCCGGGGCCTGTATGCTATTAATTTTAAACATTTCTAATTTGGTCATCAGTAAAGAAATAAATCTATTTTTATTCAATTTATTGGACAAGAATTGTTCTTAATTAGAAGCATTTGGCGTTGTCTCTTCGAAAAGCATTATCAGTGGATTTTTGAGTTATTTTCATACATCAACGCTGCTTACTATTATTATTATTATGAAGAAGGGTCCATTTCAAGGATATTTCAGAAAGAAATTGTGCGGGTATATGTGCATAAACGATGTTCCTATGTATACATAGGTCTTATTATCTATATACACCACTATACGAATAGAATAGTGGCGCGTGCACTTTGCTCCGAAGTTTCTCAGCCCAATGTCTCAAAAATTATCGGTTCTACGTAAATTTTGTATAGAATCTTTTTTATGCAGAATTATCTCACGAACAAATTTTATAATAACCAAAATTAACGTAAAATCGATAATTTACGAGATATTTGAGAAAAACTGATTTTCGTGACTTTTGACTTTCTGTAACTTTGGTAGCGGTCCAGTTGGCTATATGGACTTTTGAGAAATTATTTGGAATGCTAAAATAAAGAGAATCCCACTGGAAAATCTTCGCTTGGATTTTTTTGGAGGTTTGGAGTTTTTTTTTTTTTTGTATAGTGACGGGGCTGAAAGGAGCGGTTGACGAAAGAAGAGGCAAATATTTCCTTCCCTGGCCCTGAGCCAGCTTTCGGTTTGCCAAGAAATCTGCATTCAATCAAAGCTACCAGATTGAACCATGAACAGTTCAACAACTATACCGATACCAGATACACCGATAAATAGAAAAAGATATAAGTGCGTTCATGTTAAAAAAATTGCGAATGTGACTAAGAAACTTGAATTGGTACAAAATAATGAAGCTTTTCGATATATATTAGCCCAGTCACTTTATACAAAAAAAACTCCAAACCTCTAAAAAATCCAACCGAAGATTTTTCAGCGGGACTCTCTTTATTTTGACGTTACAAATAATTTCTCAAAAGTTCATAAAGCCAACTGGACGGCTACAAAAGTTACAGAAGATTATTTATAGGTCACGAAAATCAGTTTTTCTCAAATATCTCGTATAAGATCGGTTTTTACGTTAATTTTGATTATTATGAAATTTGTTCGTGAGATAAATCTGCATAAAAAATGTTCTATACAACATTTACGTAGAACCAATAATTTTTGAGATGTTGGGCTGAGAAACTTCGGAGCAAAGTGCATGCGTCACTATTCTATACGAATAGAAAAGGAAAACATGCACAAAACAAAGAAGTCTTCTCTAGTAGTGAAATTACGTATATTATCGACGGAGGATTTCTTCTCCATCGTGTTATTTGGAAAAAAGACTCAACTTTCAGTTGTGTTATTGATCAGTACATTAATTATCTCCTAAATTATTAGGGGATTAATATAGTCGTCGCATTCGATGGCTATACCGACAATAGTAAAAATATTAAAGCAATGAAGTAACTTCGATGTATGAAAATAACTCAAAAATCCACCGATATGCTTTTCGAAGCGACAACGCCAATAGCTTCTAATCAAGAACAATTCTTGTCCAATAAATTGAATAAAAATAGATTTATTTCTTTACTAATGACCAAATAAGAAATGTTTAAAATTAATAGCATACAGGCCCCAGATGATGCTGACGTTTTAATCATAGAAACAGCTTTTAAGCAGTCGATTGAGCGCAGTACAATCTACAATCCCCGGGCAATCCAGAAGTATGCAGATTGCAGAGAACATATTCTATTTTTACATGTCTTTAGTGGTTGCAATACCACTAGTGCTTTATTTCGAAAAGGAAAAATAAACGAATTTAAAATATTACAAAAAAGCCAGATTTACAGGAAGCATCGGCGGCAGTCAAAATAGAAAACTGTTAGAAAAAATAAGTTAGACTAAATAAGCCTATGCAATTGTCGTCATTTCCACACACAGCAGCAGCTACTTAACAACATCTATTCAGGATATCAAAAAATCCTTATAAAAACTTATAAAAAAAATGTATAAGTTTTTATAATTTTTGATGTGTGTATTTAAAATGTGGTTTAATTGTAAATTCTCATATGGTATCTACCAGTATTAATGAGTTGTTATAGTATATTTAATTAAAAGTTTTATAGGTTTTTATAGTGTTTTGAATATAAAATTCCCATATGATATCTATTAGTATTGATGAGTTTTTATAGTACATGTAATTAAAAGTTCCTATAGGTTTTTATAGGTTTGCATAGTGTTCTGAATGTAAATTTCCAATAGAAATTCTATTAGTATTAGGTTTTTTTACAGATTTTGGTTGTGTATTTGAAATATATTTTTAATGCCAAATCCCGTAAACTTACATAGGTAAGTAAATATTATTTACTACTATTAATATTTCAAATATCAATAGTAATATAGTGGTAAACACCAAATTCTGCGTTTTTGCCTAAACGCAGTTAATAAGTTAGCAGTAAAAGAGACTTCTTTACTCTCGATTTAACAAGCCCATTCTAGTTTCTTAGGTCACATTAGATTAGATATGAATTAGCGACTTTATAACAGCTCCCTCTACTGGAGGCTGGAGTATGTACATTCCTCGTATGAAACCTATTAGTATACGTAAGTTTTTATAGTAGTTGAAATACAAAGTTTTTTTATATGTTCTAAATGTGGTCTGATGTGCGGCTATTTGAAATGTGTTTTTAATGTGAATTCCTTGCCTGAGGTCTATCAGCATTTGCATATATTAATAGGAAATGCGAAGTTTTTATAATATTTGCTGCGTACAGTGGGTTTTTAATGTAAATTACCTATATGGAGTCTATCAGTAGTTATATGTATTAGTATATTTAAGTTTTTATAGTATTTGAAATACAAAGTTTTTTATAAGTTCTGAATATGCTTTGATGTGGCTATTTGAGATGTGTTTTTAATGTAAATTCCTTACCTGAGGTCTATCAGCATTTGCATATATTAATAGGAAATACGAAGTTTTTATAAGATTTGCTACGTACCATGGGTTTTTAATGTAAATTCCCTATATGGAGTCTATCAGTAGTTACACGTTTTCACGGTAATTGAAATATGAAGTGTTATAGATATTTTATATGTATTTGAAAAGTATTTTTAATGAAAATTCGCCATACGAGGCCTATCAGTATTTGTAAGTTCTTATATGGTGTTTGAATGTTTGAAATACAAAGATTTTAAAGGTTCAGATGTATCTAAGTTCTTGAAGTGTTTGAAATGTGTTTTAAATGTAAATTCCTTGCCTGAAGTCTATCAGCACTTGCACGTTTTAACAATAAACACGAAGCTTTTATAAAATTCTATGAGGATATGTAATGGGGTTTTAAAGTAAATTCTCTGAATGAAGTCTATCAGTATATTCATAAGTATTTATGGTAATTAAATTGCGAAGTTTTATAGGTTTTTATATGAATTTGAAAGATATTAATGTAAACTCTCAGTACGAGGCCTATAAGTATTTATAAGTTTTTATGGCGTTTGAAACACGAAAATTTTATAGATTCTGTGAGTTTTAATGTATATTTCTCGCTTGAGATCTATTGTAAAACTTTTATGCTTTTATGGGAATAAGAGGGTTTTCTAAAATACAATGTATGGAACTCCTCATGGTATATCTTTTCAATTTCATTACTCTTCAGATTCCAAAAAAACTCACAAAAGGATTCGATAATACCTTATTCATACTTTTTAACACGCATCCTTACACGTTTCCATTAGATTCTTATATAAACTAAACTGATATATACCCATGAAGTCTTATAAAAATAAGTACAAATATATCCTTATAAAAATGTATAAAATGTCTACTAGGAACTCCTTAGTATATTTTTTCAATTTCATTACTCTTCAGATCCCATAAAAAGCCACAAAAATATTCGATGTAATACCTTATTAACACTTTTTAATACGTATCCGTATAAATCCTCATTAAATTATTACATAAACTAAACTGATAACAACCCCTCAGATCTTACAAAAACCATATACTAATTGTTTCTTATAAAAGATTACAGAACTCGTATTTGATTTTACTGATGAAACCTTTTCAGTTTCAATACTATTCAGATCCCATGTGAACTTATCAAATTAAAAGTTGTAATGCCATATAAAAACTGTTTTTAGTATAAACACTTATGGAAACATACCAATAACAACATGGGTATTCCAACTCAATTAAGACTCCTTTAGATACTTATTCATCCCAATATAATTTCTATATGGCAAAATTAATGTACTGTATAAAACCTTATAAACCAGATAGGTTCCGATGATTACCCATAAAAAATTTATAATTATCTATAAGTGTGAAATAGGATTTTTTGACAGGGATATTATTAGGTGTAAACTTGGCTTAGACCCTCAGCACTTTAAACAATTTATTAGAGTCAACAACTACTCTGATTCCTCCTGTACCAGATGAACTTCTCAATTAAATTCTCTGCAGTTGCACAAAAGGTTGTGGCATCAATTGTGGATGCAGGAAAATAGGATTGCCATGTTCCGTAGTGTGTGGCTCTTGTCGGGATCAGTCGTGACTAATATAATCGATACTCCCAATCGCTTTTTTAAAAATAATTATAACTTTTATTTCGTAAACTACAAGTCTTTATATAATTATATAATTAATACATGAATACTACAAGGCGGCTAGCAACTGACTGCCGTTAGAAACAAAACAAATGTAGAAGCATCCCGCGACATCGCATTCCAGAAATAGGGGGTTTCTGCTGAGTCGGCATTTCCATTATGGGAACAGGGCTGGTGCATGATGTAATTCCTCCCCCCGAAGATTCAACTACCGAGGGTAACTAAGGGAGTTGAACGTTTGAAAGGTCCATTTCTTCTATTCGATGTTCTTCTTTAGATTTCCGGCAGTACTGTTTAAGGATGACTCTTTCATAGGCAATGTAGACTAATATTGATATTATTAGTCCGTAAATTAACAATGTCCAAATACTGGGTACGTGGGACACTCCTTGAAAAACCATATCGGGTTGATTGTGAATTATTTGTGTCTTGATTTCCTGAAGTTCATCAAGTTCAATGTTATCCAGCCGGAGGCTAATGTTTATTTTCGGAGTATTCGTAGCAACTGTGTTTATTTCAGGAAACAATATCGGTTGGTTCGAACTTATCGATTGCATTTTATTATCGATAGTTTCGTGCTGGGTGGCTATTTGGCAACCAATTGGTATATTTATCAGGTAGGTGCCAACAGCAACTTTTCGGGTTTCTTCCTGGCGTAGGCAGCTTAACTTAATGGTCTCTTCGAATGGCAGAACTGCAATCCACTGATCAGATTTTTCCAATTGCTTGATTAACGATCTGGATAAGTTAACATTTATTTGTTCGCAGGTAGAATTAGTTGTGTCTAGCAGCTGTACTTCGCAAGGGGTTTCTTTGTTGATTTCTTGAAGATCCAGTCTCTTACAGGTGAAGGTTTGTGTGGTTACTTCTATACAGGGGTCGCTCAGAAATGCATAGTACAATCCGTCTTTTACCAAAAATTTGTTTCTCGGAATTATAGCCTTAAACTGACCCTGGGTTAAGGTAGGGATGGAATACAGGTGATAATAATTGAATTCTGAAGGGTAAGTTATTGGAATGTATAGAATGTAAGTGATTTTGTTATTTAATATATATCCGTCTATCTTTATAATTTTTTCGAACAATAATATATTGTCCAGTGTGACTTCAAATGGAAGTTGATTTCTTTTTACCTGTTTTTGTAATCTTTTCAATTCGTTAAACAAATCCTTTGTTTTTATAATACTGGGATGCATAATTTGTAATTTTAAAAAGGATATAGAATTCTCTATATCTTGCAATATTGAATTGATCATCTCGTACATTGTGATAATCTGGTTCATAACATCTTTGATAAACAATGTGGTTTCCTTATACAGTAGGCGATCTGAGATTTGGTTGATTTTCAGTTCCAAAAGTTTTTCATTGTGACTTATTTGTTGAATTGTTTTATTGAATTTGTCTATTAAATCTATTGAAAGAGAATTTTGGTTTTTAATGTTTGAGGCTAACTTTATTTGATTATTTTGCAATTCCTGAATTAGTTTCTCATAACGTTCCCCATCATTTGCATCTAAATTTCCTGTGATTGATTTGAAAATCGATCCTAGGCCATTTATTAGCCCCCTCTTCACTCTTTGGCGTTGGGGTAATATTTCTAACAATTTATTTTCTACTTTTTCTTCGGCAAATGTAAGAATTTTTAAGTAATTTGAAATTTCAATCGAATAATATTTATCTTCGATAATCAATTTTTTCAGATTTGTAGATTGTGACTTCAAGCGATTTATTTCATTGATGATTGGGTTAAGATCATAATAATGTATAAGGTTGTGGGTATATTTTGTAATTTTAGCTGTTCCTAGTTTTAGGGGAATTATTCCGGGGTTACCTTCTAAATTTCTTAGAGATATTTTTTGTGAGGATCCAAAAGTTCCCAAAAATCTGAAATGAATTTAAAACGTTATTTTAATTTCTTTTTACTCGTTTTACGTGGTCGTTTTAAATCGTCCATATGGACTTTGTCTTTTAGGGTAGTAGATACTGTTTTCATTTTCTTGTTAACCTTTTTTATTTTGGTAGCTTTATTAAATTTATTTGCATTTTTCTGACGCACGTGTTTTTTAACATAAACTTTTTGTTTTGGTTGAAAAATGTCGGGGTTTTCTCGATCTCTGTTTTCTCTCTCGATTACCTTTTCTTTACGTTGCATAAGATCCGAATTAATTTTTGAATATAACAATTTGGATTTTTCCTTATGTTCATTTACGTAATCGTTAAGGAGAATTTGATCAATTCTCATGTTAAATGGGTCATTGTCAGTAATATGTCCGCTAACTACGTCGATGGGTTTCATTTTAGTTGCCGAATGTATCGAATGATTGTAAGCGAGAATAGCGTATATCATTTTCATTTTAATGGGGGTCTTTAAGAACCCTTTGGTATTAAGCAAACGGATATGTTCGGCGACAGTTGAATGAAATCGTTTAATTACACCATTCGATTGCGGATGATAAGGTGTGCAGAAGTGAACTTTAATTTTATGTAAACCTAGAAGTTCTGAGATTAAAGAATTTTTAAATTCGGTTCCGCTATCCACGATAATTTGTTTTGCGATACCGTGGTGAGAGAAAAATTGCAATAAGTTATTTGCTATTTCTGTGCCTGTTAATGATGTTAGGAAATATGCTTGTGCATATTTTGAAAAACTGTCAACAATTGTGAGAAATTTTGTTTGTTCAAACGTAAACGTGTCTAGGTGGATTATTTCGAACGGTTTTGTTGCGGTTGGGGTGACATTCATTTTTACGCGTACGGGGTTGCGTTCATATTTACTTTGTAGGCAGATTTCACATTCATTGATATAGGTTTGAATGGAAGTTTTAATATTTGGCCAATAATATTTGTCCCTAATTTTTAAGTACGTTTCATCGATTCCGCGATGATTTGATTTACTTTCGTGATAATTTTTTATGAGTTCTTCAATGTCATTCTTATTTGTGACGTCAATTAATTTTTTAGAACACCTTTTAAATTTGATTGATCCCCATCTAAAATATTTTTGAAGGACAGCCGAGAATGGTTCGTACATTTGCGGCTTTTCGAAATATATATAATATTGGAGTTCGGGAGATATATAATTTTTAATGAGATCTATGCTCAAAGTTGTTTTCGGAAATTTGAACCGTTAAACCTTTTTTCTTCTCGAATAAAATTTTGATTTTTGGTTTACTCGGCGAGTGCAATACAGAGTTCACGATGACTTGGTTTTGACCAAAATTGACAGCGCAGTCTGACACTGGGATGTCTATAATTGGATTTTGTTCAGCATTTGAATGTATTGTGTCGTTGTCGTCATTTTGTTCTTGTGGAATGTCATCGTTTAGTTCTTGGTCGTCCAGTTGGACTTGCATAGATGCATTGTCGATTTCGGAGTTATGTGATGGGCCCGGTAAAGATAAAATTTCTTGAATGAACCGATCGATCTCGTGGTTTTCTGATTGATTTTCGTTATTTGTTTGGATTAATTTTTCGATTTCCTCAGAGACTGTATCGGCCTCTTTGGTGTGAATTTCAACGCGCGACAACGCGTCCGCGTTAGTATTTTCTTTTCCACGTTTATATGTGATATTATAATCGAATTCTTCTAGTTTAATACGCCACCGAAGTAATTTCGAGTTCGGGTCCTTCAGAGAAAATAACCACTGTAATGGTTTGTGGTCGGTAATTATATTAAATTTTCTGCCAAAAAGGTACGGTCTGAAGTACTTTGTGGCCCATACTATCCCCAATAATTCACGTTCAATAACGGAGTAATTACGTTCAGAATCATTTAATGTCCGGGAAGCATATGCTACAGGGAGGTCATGACCTATTGACCCCTGAGACAATATGGCGCCGAGACTTACATTGCTCGCATCAGTCGTCAAGTTAAATGGTTTAGTGAAGTCCGGGTACTGTAATAAGGGCTCATTGATCAGTAAATTTTTGCAAGTTTCAAAACATGACATTCGTCATTATGTTCAATTTTTGCGCCCTTCTTTAGACATTTAGTCAATGGCTTGGTAATCTTGGCAAAGTTATTTATAAAGCGGCGGTAATATCCTAACAATCCCAGGAAACCTTTTATTTGTTTCGTAGTTTTAGGTATCGGAAAATTTTTGATCGCGCTGATTTTGTCCGGATTTGGTTTGACGCCCTGTGGAGTGACAATATGCCCGAGGTAAGCCACTTCCTTTCGCAGGAATTCCGACTTATCTAATTGGATTTTAAAATTTGAGTCCCGTAACCGTTGAAATAGTTCTTTTAATCGTTCCAAATGCTCTTGTAAAGACGTAGAAAAAATAATTATGTCGTCAAGATAAACGAGGCATTTTTCATTTTGAATACCGCGTAAAATGTTATCCATAACCCGCTGGAACGTAGCCGGGGCGTTTTTGAGCCCAAACGGCATCCGCAAGTACTCGTAGTGTCCATTTTCCGTATTAAACGCGGTTTTTTCGATATCACTTTCTTCCATTTCTATTTGATGGAACCCGCTTGCCAAGTCTAGTGTAGTAAAATACTGACACTTGCCCAATTTGTCTAACAAATCCGTAATATTAGGTAGTGGGTACCTGTCGTCGACGGTTTTCTCGTTAAGCTTCCTGTAGTCTACGACTACTCTCCACTTTTGTTTTCCCGAGGCGTCGGCCTTTTTAGGGACCACCCAAATTGGTGATGACCACGGAAAATTACTTGGTCTGATAATATTTTGATTTAACATAGTTTTAATTTGATTTTCAACCTCTATTTTATGTATAAATGGATACCTATATGATTTTGTGTAAACTGGAGTTTCGTCAGCTGTTCGTATTTGGTGTTTTATTTTGCTAGTGAAACTTAACGGCATATTTTCTTGATAGAATATATCCGAAAATTCCCTACATAAATTAAGAATTTTTGATTTCTCTTTCGAATTTAAGTGATCAGTACGAATTCTTGACAAGTCCAAATTGTATTTTGAATAATCATCGAAATTATTCAAATCAATTTGTTCTATAGATTTTCTCTCAAATTTTTCTACTTGGATTGGTTCAGAAAAATCTAATGTTACAGTTTTAGTTGTACTATTTAATATAGTAGTAAGAGCTTGTCCATTTTTTGCAATTGTAAGTGATTCAGGTATTTCGCAGTTATGAAATTTTTGGTGGGGAATTATTACTTCTCCGTTTGAAACAGATGTTTTGATTTTAATTACTTGTTCAGATCTCGGTGAAATTGATATTAAATTTAAGTCATTTGAGGTTTTATGATACAAAAGCTTAATTTTTACATATGGGGTAATTAAATAGCCTTTGTTAAAATCTAAGCTTGCTTGTAAAAGTTTTAAATTGTCTAACCCAATTAAACCATTAAAAATATTGTGAAACTTAAATAAAAAGAATTTTAAATTTCGTTGTTTTGGCAAATTAAATATTTTAGATGAAGGTATAGAGGCACTGTACTTATGCGCAGATTTCTGAAAAACTGTTGAAACAATAAAATGATCATATACAATTAAATTTGGAAAAAGATTTTGTGCTATATCGGGGTCAATGAACGATTTCGTCGATCCCGAGTCTATTAAAAATTTCAGCTTATATTCAGGAAATATGATATACGATAATTCGCTTGAGTTAGTGGTATTAAATGATATAATTTGGGGGTCTATGTCTGGTTGTCTGGTTGAGGCGATATTTGAAAATTTTCCTCCGGGGTTTCCACAATATCTGTACTTTCATATTCGTTATAATTAGAACATTCATTAAATTCATCATTTTGACAATTATAATCTATAGACTGATAATTTTCAAAATCTTGATCAGGTTGATTTAATTCTGTATTGAATAATTTTTCAGAGAAAAAATTTCCCTGTGGTTGATGATACTGACGCGAAGTTGACGGACCTTGTTGATATTGATTTGTAGTATTTCTAGTGGATACACTCATGGGTGTAGGTCTCGGTAACATTCGGTTTGGGTCTGGTTTAAAAACATTGTTATTTTGTTGGGGCTGTCTGAATGCTGGTGCATTCGTGAAAGATCGTTGTGGCTGATTAAATACTTGTGCATTTGAGAAAAATCGCTGTGGCTGATAATTCATTCTAGGCTGTATTGGTATTGGTTGAGAAGGAAAAGAATTTCTATTGAAATTTTGAGGTGTAAAATTCTGTCTATAGAAATTTTGTGGATGAGCATTAAATTGAAATGGTCGAGGAACTTGAAATTGTCGAGAAGCTTCGGCAAATTTTTGACGTGGTACTGGTGGTCTGTTATGTTCCTGAACATTTTTCATGAAATTTTTATTTGAGTAATTTTGGAAGTAATGAATGTTATCCTCCTGTATAACAAGTTGCAAAGCCTCACTGAGAGTTTCTGGCTGCATACAGCGAATGGTTGTACTCAAAGGTTCTTTCAGTCCAGATAAAAATGTTTTTAATGCCAGGTCGTTATAAAGTTTTCGCTTTAATTTTTTCGATTCATCAGTGGTTTCATGTGCATTAACGTAACTGCATAGTAAATTTAAAATTTTTAAAACTCTATCATAAAATTGCTGAGGGCTTTCGTTATGTGATTGTCTCATTAAAACCATATCCCTATTAAGACAAGTTTCATCCCTTTGATCGGCGAAATTTCTAATTAATGTTTTCCTTAAATCCTCCCATGTAGAGACATCCTGTATATTTATTACCATTTTTGCATTACCAGTTAATTTTGAAATAAGTGAATTCAACAAATAAGTGTTTTGAAAATCATTTAGATTCTCGCGATTATAAAAATGTCCAATTAATGAATCACAAATCGATAAATATCGGTTCAATTCATTAGGATCGCCGTTAAATTCTGGCACACATTTAAGATACTCGCTCTTGAATTGAGCCATTTTTGATTGATAAATGAATTGATTTGCTTGTACGAAATTATTTGTATCTAAATTTAAATTATTTTCTTGGGGAATTTGAAAGGAGTTTGAAGGATTTTGTGTCAGTTGAAGTGCTTTCTAAACTCAAATTTCCCAAAATATCACTTAAGTCTTCGACAGAGACACTAGACATTGATTGTACTTACATTGAGATAAATGCGACGTAGAGCATCTTCCTATAAGGTTGACGTTTGGTTTAGCGATTCGGTCTTCCCCAGGTACGTTTTCCTTGCAAGACTGGACTATTTTTGTTCCAATCCTCGGTCAATATTGATGGTGAATGCTGCTCCAGGTCTGCTATTGACAGGGTTTCTTGAATTTCGAAGAGCCACTCCGTCACAACACTTCCAGTCAATAAAAATCACCAAAGTTCGATTTTTGTCGGTTAATCGATAAAACGAATAAATACACGTTCGATACGTATATTTCCGATCAATCAATCCATACGACTGCGCCACTAATATAATCGATACTCCCAATCGCTTTTTTAAAAATAATTATAACTTTTATTTCGTAAACTACAAGTCTTTATATAATTATATAATTAATACATGAATACTACAAGGCGGCTAGCAACTGACTGCCGTTAGAAACAAAACAAATGTAGAAGCATCCCGCGACATCGCATTCCAGAGATAGGGGGTTTCTGCTGAGTCGGCATTTCCATTATGGGAACAGGGCTGGTGCATGATGTAATTCGTGTCTCAATACGATGTCCGAGGATACCACGGTTGAATTTGAGTTCAACGATGATGAAGCTGACCTCATTTCGTTATTTTCCGCTGAGATGATTGTTGATGAAGATGAAATATTGAAGAAGTGGAAATAGAAGAGATAGACGGAGACGTAGAATAAGAAGTCAGCTAAGACGAACATTAAGCAACAAAATTATAATATAACTTGTAACCCATGAATTAGGCTTACAGGGGACACCATGCAAAAAACCTATATTTCAAAAACTATTGGTTCTACGTAAATTTTGTATAGAACCTTTTTTATGCAGATTTATATCACAAACAAATTTTATAATAGCCAAAATTAACGTAAAACCGATAATTTACAAGATATTTGAAAAAACTGATGTTAGTGGCCTTTGACCTTCTGCAACTTTGGCTTTATGGACTTTTGAGAAATTATTTGTTACGATAAATGTGGTGTTTACCGTTACTTAAATTTACTTACTTACTTTACTTTCTCTATTTGTTTGTTTGTTTGTTTGTTTATTTATTCGTTTGGGCCATTATATATAATTTACTAATATTATTTACTATGAATAAAAAGTTTATACCGTACTTTAAACTGAGATAAAGGAATATCAAACGTTTTATAAAAATTAAAAAATGTTTCTAAACTCTTTTGAAAGACACGCGTGAATATGAATGTGAATATTTATGCTGTATCAAATGAGTTTGAAAATACTATAACTAGTCGTTTCAATTAATAACAATAATCCTATATTATCTACTACTTGTATATATCAATGACACATATCAGCAATGTTTATTAAATATTCCACCGAAACGTTAGGTACTGTATGTATTTATATTTGCAATTAAAATTATTATTACCTACGTGATAAATTCATTTATATAATTGTAAGTACTTATATAGAAATAACACGAATGATTATAGCAATGGAAACTTACAACTTACTTTGTGGAAATTAATAAAATCATTTTTCTTAAAAATATGTCCACGCAAAAATTGTACACTTCTACACGTAGTCATTTTAGTCAGTTGTCAGTTTGTAGACCTTACACTACCTGATTAACATAAAAACTGATAGTGATAACATTCGTTCTCTTTTATGCCTTGACCTTATGACTATTGTGCTGTTGTAATTCATTCTGATTTTAGTACCAGGCATATTATTTACTTTAAATAGAGATATCTATCGTATGATACGATAAGAGAATTTGTTTTATTGTTATAGCTGCTTAAAAAATGTTTGTTCATATAAGTAGAGTACGTTCCACATTCAAGACCATGTTCGTAACTAGAAAATGATTTCGTGGGGGGCTGTTTAAAAATATATTCGTATTGTATTAATTAAGAAAATATGTCTGATGTCATTACATAACTTTTTTAAATGAGAATGTAATATTGTATTAAGGTTGGCATTTTTAAAAGAAAATGTTTTAAGGCAAAAAATCTTGGACTTATCTGAATAATAATTTTGGATACAAAAGATATATTTCCAACTGCATACAGAAGGCATACGCAAATTTAAGAATATTGTATCCATATCGCAGTTATTTAGGTTTGCACTTTAAAGCTAAATTGTGTGAGTAGCGTAGTGACTTGCATCTCGAAAATGCCTCGATACTTCCATTTTTGAGTAATAGCAAATCCTTTTAACCATGAATAGAACTAGTCAAAATAAGTAGACCAGTGGCGGCTGGTGAAATTTCAATATTTTCTTTCTCGTCTGTGGTAACATGGGACCCATACGAAATATGGGAAATAACATCTAGAGAAGCACTTCTCTAATGACCCCTAAAAATTTTTGAAAAAGCAGTTTGCGAAAAAATTTTTCAAAATTCGGTAGCCTCTCCTGGGTCTAGGGACTCTTGTTTATTTTTATTTTTTTTTTGTCATATGCATTTGACTTTTCGTAAAAATACAACAATACGTTTTGGAGTTTATGAAAATATTTTCATTACTAACTGAGATACAACGAATTGAAATATTGTAATTTGTTAAATTGTAAATTACAAAATTTCAGTTCATTGTATTTCAGTTAATAATGAAAATATAAACTTCAAAACGTATTGTTGTATTTTTACGAAAAGTCAAATGCATATGACAAAAAAATAAAAAAATAAACAGTCCCTAGACCCAGGGGAGGCTACCGGATTTTCAAAAATTTTTTCGCAAACTGCTTTTTCAAAATTTTTTAGGGAGTCGTTAGAGAAATGCTTCTCTAGATGTGATTTCCCATATTTCGTATGGGTCCCATGCGCCACAGATGAGAAAAAAAATATTGAAATTTCACTAGCCGCCACTGGAACATACCCACCTCGAGAAATCATGCCTGCTCCCCCTGCCTCCCTCAAAGGGGCTGCCTGTATCTGCGTATATATATATTTTTCCTCAAAAACGGTAAGAGCTAGAGGAATGATCTTGGCGCCATTCGATAGAATATAAAATTTTACATAAGACCTTTATTTTGCTTTTTGCTCTTTCCACAGCAAAAAGAGGGGGAGGAGCTTTCCAACAACGACACATGATTGGCTATATCTCTAAAACGGCAAAATAAATCAAAATTCTACAAGATATAAAAATTAAAGACCATTATTTTTTCTATCGATTGGTATATTGGTATATATTTGTATATGTTATTTGTTTAAATAAAGCCGTCAGTGGCGTACAAAGAGAAAGCTCCACATGTGCATAATGAATTTATTTAAAATAATTTATTATTGTTGTTACAAAATATTGATTGTACCTTTTCAAAATTATTTCACATTATTTAGTCTACTATTTTTTTTATAGCAAAAAATATGGTGAGGGCATTCTAGCTATAACAAGTTTTTGGCTGCCACGCAAACGACCCAATAAATTAGGCACCAGATAAAAAAAACTGCATTATTACTTTTTCTATCAATTGGTATATAATTTAAAAATATAATTTATTTAAATAAAGTCGTCAGAGGTGTGCACAGACAAAACAAAGCATATAATTGCATTATAACTTATTTTTAATAATATTATATTGAAAGCTCAATATTTTCACTATTTTTTAAGAACGAAAAAATATATAAATAATGGTAAAATTAACAGAAAATAAAATAACTAAATTATAGTACCTACTTAATGAAAGTACATTTTAAAATTTTTTAAAAAACATTTGCACTTAGGCCCACAAATTTTGCACTTACATTTTAACAATACATTTGATGAAATGTTCTCATTTTTGGAAGTAGTCCAGAGGGGCATCCATTTATCATTATCGATCCATCCATCCATCCCCATTTGGATGGACACAGAAGTTCTATAATCGATTGACTGAGCTTACCCCAATCAAATCCTGCTTGATAAATACATCTATTGATATGAATTGAGAAGGCATTCATTGTTGGGTGGTAAGTTCTCAACAGTACGGTTTTTTTTTTTGCGAAAATAATTGCATTCGATATAGGTCGATATCATCTGTGTAGGAATACTTATCATAGATTCCCAGGTAGCAAGGGTACGTTATAATGGCGTCAAAATCTGGTGATTCTGGTCAAAAAGACGGCAGGGCACTAAAAATCGACGACAGAATGACGTCTTATAAATGACATTAAAATGACGGGCTACACATCACGTCATATTGTCGTCTTTTTTCGGTGTTAAATTTATTTATATTTTATCGGATTACAAACTTTAAAACTCGCTAATGGCATTTTGTTATCGTAAACAGAGTGTAGAGTTAAAAAAAAAAAATCCAAAATAATTTATATTCGAAAGAGTTTGCAAAGATTCGGCAGTTTATTTGTTTAAATTATATTTCTATCTATTTTTTTAATAATAAAATTAGATTAAAATGCATTAAAAAGCAAAATCTATCCGTTGCGTGTTCCAACTATAAAGTCTTTAGGTAAGAACCCTCAGAAAGGTTGGTGGTTGAGTGCTTAAAGCGTCGTCTTCCAAGTCATGAGGTCGGCGGTTCGGCCCCTGCTCATTCCGTTTTTTTTTTATTGCGAAAAAAATTTTAGTTGTTTTTTTTTTAAGGTAATAATTGCTTATTGATTTTTTTCAATTTTAGGTCTGCTTTAGACCATTAAATATTCTATTTATGTTGTAGATGACGATATTACACCTTTACCGTTTTTTCTCCAACACGCTTCCCAGGTTTGTATAAGTACCTCAACTTAAAACTTTAATTCTTAAAATAGTTGACTCCTGACTTCCCCTGCACCGCTCATCAAATTTGAGATAAGGAAATTTTTTTTTCGGATTTCTCCCTCTCTGCTCTTCAATTTCGAGATCTGGGGAAAATATATTTTTTTTAACGAACCGCCACTAATACTAATTAATGTAATAATTACATTGTTCAACAACTACTCGTACTTCTCAGGTGACACTGGTGACAGTTTAATTAAATTAAATAAATTCTTCTTAATAATTATAAATAAATAAAAATACTAGTAACTCGAAGCGAGAACCTGAAAGATTTTCATATATTTTAAATAAGGGAAGAAATTCAATTTCACATAATAAAGACTTCATTCACCACCATAAATACTGCTTTTAGCATCCGAGATAGCGGTCGCTAAGCTAGCTCAGTTGGTTGAAGCGTCAGTACTGTAATACGGACAACGGGACACATGTAGGTTCGAACCCTACGGACCGCAATTGGTAAAGGTAAGTAAAAATGAATTTAATAACTTAATAAACATTATAATTTGCAGGCAACCCTTGTGAGAAAAAGTTGGAATGATGGTAAACAATATTAGATATGTTAATGTAAATAAAATTACGGATGGTTAACAAACAAATTCATTAGGACAAAACTTATTTACGCATTAATTACTTTATTTTTATCAAGTAGATTACTAACTAGTATGTAGTTTTATATGTTCCTATTACTAAAATCCTGTGGGGGGGATTACCAAATATCACCTGAAAAAGACGTCATTCGTCTGAGACATTAGGAAGTCATTTTCACGTTTCATTTACGTCATCTAACTCGTCATTTCTCGTCACTCCTGACCATTTTTTCACGTAATTTCCACGTGCCTTTGCTACCTGGGTTATTATGACAAATTTTGGCAGCATTCTTACTTGAACATTATTTGGCTGCTTTGGATCTGTAACCAAATCTATGAAAGTGGCGGTGACATCCGAAAAAGAATTCCAAGCTTCTCAACAGTTCTTCTTTCCTTTTCCAAAAAAAGAAGTGGTGTCTCAACCCGTAAATGAATGGAAAATGGGGAGAGTATTATTCCAGTAGTCTCCAAATCCCCATAATCAAGTACATCTCTGGCAGATTAGACAAATCGCCGGGTTCTAACAGCGTAATCGCAACTTCGAGACAGACTTTCGGTTTGAATGATTTTGAGCGCCTCGGTTCATGTTTAAAGAAGTATATTTCTGCAACTACTTATCGAATAAACCCACTGACCTCTATATAAACTGGACTGCTAATACTAACGGGCTGCGC
Source organism: Rutpela maculata (assembly GCA_936432065.2). Classification (NCBI taxonomy): domain Eukaryota; kingdom Metazoa; phylum Arthropoda; class Insecta; order Coleoptera; family Cerambycidae; genus Rutpela; species Rutpela maculata. Next base: position 96,805,664 of record OW386291.2, on the reverse strand, counting down.
GTGGAAAAAATAAGACACATGAAATAGCTATTGCGCATGCTCAAACCGAACCAAACTGTCAAATTTAATATATAATATTAGTTTATAGCATAGGCGTACTGATAACTGATAATTCTGGGTTCAATCAAGTGGTGTAAGTTGGTTACTAGTTTTCTTTCTTGTATATGCATTTAGCTCACATAAATATAATAATTCTTTTGATTTATTTTCACTGATATTTTACTGATTTTATTTTTCGTAAAATAAATGATTATAAGTAACTCCTAACTTCGAGACCCAACAGTGACGCCCATGCTTGTCTGTAAACAGTTTGTCGGTAATGCGCATGTGCGTAGAAAGCCTGCGCAGTTTCAATTTGCTGCAGAAATTAAACTATTGCTTTGTCTATCCAGTTTATATAGAGATCAGCGGATCAACCTCAAATTTTCAGTGTTATAATTATTCGACTATTACTTCGCATAAACGTACTAAAAACTGAAATATGAAATTTGACCAAATGACCTCATTGCCCAGCCCTGTATATTATTATACTCTACGCAAATACTAAAATGACGAGTATATTGCATTTGATCGGCACATTATTTATGAAACCATAATATCGCTCGTAGAGAAAAGAAAATCATATCACAATGTTACTGATCGAATTCTGAACAATTTTCCAAAATGTCCGTCTGTCTGTATATCTGTTTGCCTGCCTCTCTGCCGTCCGTCACATTTCTTGTAAGCACAATAACTTGAGACAAAAGTCCGATCCTATTGAAATTTTGAGAGGAAGTCAGTGTTAGTTAGAGGAAAAACTTTAGTGCTTTTGAATAAAATCGATCTGTAAATATAAAAGTTATGAATCATTTTCGAAAAAAAAATGCACATGAATAATGTAACCTTTGATAATGTTCTACAAACACAAAATTACTGGATAATAAAGAAGTTTCGCCAATCAAGATGACATTATCGGGTGACAATTAAAATTATATGTATAGTAATTAGACCCAATTAATTAATTTATTTTAAAAAAATTGCTAATACGTATACGTATAATAGAATAGTAGGTATATGCAAAAAATAGGTGATAGGTGGAACCAATTCCCACAAAGACGAGGTTTGAATTTTTTAGTTCGTTGTTGGTATCTTTTTGACATACTAAAAGTCTAGAAAAATCTGAGTGTGCAAAATGAGTTTTTTGGCCGTCATCTTGCAAAAATTTTAGAAAGTCATAGAAAATCGCGTGTTGTATCAAATTACAGAAAATTTCATGTTGAAAAACATTATGATAATGGTTTTAAAAAATAAAAATAAATAACAAAATTGTGGCTGAAAAACTGAAAGCTTATGCAGTGTTGAAAATCATATTTTTATTAATCAAAATGCGTTTTATTACAAATGCATATATTATGTATTTCATCAATCTTGCATAAGAGAAAAGCTAAATCTAATAGTCCTCTTCAGATTCTTCTAAATCACTTCCTTTTAGTGCACTATTTGTGCAACCTCTATCAGAACAGTTAAACATATCACAGTACATTCCACACCATAGCGTCGATAAGTACATCTACCACTACCACACGGTTCATTTGTATCCGTTTTGCAGGTACAGCGGATTATGTTTAGTAATAACTCTGGTGCAGGGCTCATTTCACATGTTATGGGCTGTAGTTGGTCTCCTACTCTTTTCCAACCGCACTCTTCGGGATTGGCAATATTGGTGTTCATAGTTTTCCAACAAAGACATTGCAAATATACGCGGAGAAGATAATGAACAGCAGCATCTTCTGTAGGTGGCAATCTTGCAATACTAAATTTAATTTTGGCAGTTGTGATTTTTTTTCAAGTAGAGATTATATCTTTCGTAGTAGGTTCAGAGCCTCTGTCTTTGGATTTTCACCGTACAATGATACCAATGCTTTGGTGCCAATATTTGTGAGTTCCTTTCTGTTCAGAGTAGCGCAAATGCTAAATTCCTCACATTTCCAAAAATGTCGATATGCTGCCGATTTACTTTTAGCAAATAAGGAGCTTGTGGTATCGCATCCAGTTAAAGAATGTGAAAAGAGAATAATTTTGCATCCCTTTTCGCCAAGCACGTTGCTTCTATTTAATATTACGTTTTTCATCACTGAACGTAGATGATTGCAAACAAATATTTCATGTAAATCAAAAGTACAAGAATATCGGTGTCATCAGCAACAACTGTTACATGCTTTTCTTTTGCCAAGGTCAGTGCTGTTTTTAAAATAACAGCATCATCTGTAGCATGAATCACAGTGTGGCCATTCGCTTCCAAGTGTTTCCCAAGCATGGTTATAAAGCACTGTTTGTTTTCATTATTAGAAAGAAAGGGTTCTTTGCCAATAAGAAGTGGAGAGCTCTCAGTAAATTTCACTGTTACTGATGATTGTTATGTGCGTATCTGATGCTCTACATCCTCTGTGCTGGAGATGGCATAGCCATCAAATACAATTGTCAGGTAGCATAATTTAAACTAGTTGCTATGTCATCCAAAGTTCTTGCCAATGATGATTTATTACTTTTCTCAATAACTGAGTTTCTGGATCAAATAGAGACGGAGGAAGTATAGATAATTCACAATTGAAGTTATCCTTTAATTTTTGCAAATCAGGATTTACAGACAAACATAGCAGCATTCTCTGGGTCCTGGTCCTGTATCAATATGTTGAATAGCACCTTTTCTTAATATTTCCATTGTGATAGCTTGATCCTTTTTAACCATGGTAACGGAGTTGAAAACTTTTCCAGTCAGTTTGAATGGGATTCGAAGTCCAATTAAATTAGCTTCATCTGCAGTTACCTTTGTTGATTGTCTACTAATCCACTGAAAATATTATGTAGCTCAACGCATTGTGAATCAAATGGATTGTGATCTTCCTTCATATCTCTAGATTTTCTAGCCTTGGATATTTCAATATGTTTTCTAGACTTTTAGTGTGTTGTTTATTTTTATATTTTAAAACCAATATCATAATCTATTTCAGCATGAAATTTTCTGTAATTTGATACCACACACGATTTTTTATGTTTCTTTAAAAAATGTTCAAGATGGCGGCCAAAAAACGCATTTTGCACACTCAGATTTTTCTAGACTTTTAGTATGTCAAAAGATACCAACAACGAACTATAAAATTCAAACCCCGTCCTTGTGGGAATTAGTTCCACCCAAAAACCTATATCTACTGTACTGTAACAATTATATAGAAAATTCAATAATCCGAAAAATATCATAATGTTTACATCTAGTTCTATATAATATTTTTGTAATTATTATCATCGGTAACTTCTAAAGGAAAATCATTTTTATTATTACTACTACATTTCAAAACCCTTGACCAAGTTACGTCAATCTTCACCTGTGCCTGTGGTGGGTGACTTCACGTGATCTAGTTTTCTACATGAAATTTTAATTCCTGACCTTTTATTCCCTTATTTGCTCTAACCTCATAACGAAACAGATTCAGTTCATCTATTTACACACCTGCGGCACATGCAAGATTGATATTAATTCAGTATGATATTAGTTTTTCTATTGGAGTTAAATTATTCCTTAATCAAAAGCTATATAAGTGTTAGCTATGCTGACGGTTATGATTTTTACAAAATGTTTCTCGGTGTGTTACTTGCTGTTTTACTCAATATTTTTGTTTTTACGAGAGCAGAAAATTTTCCTTCACTTCTTACAACAAACGCATCTTTAGGTAAGAAAATAAATAATAATAATATTGCAAAGACATATAAGACAATATAATAATAATAATAATAATAATAATAATAAACGTCTTTATTATTTCCTTTGAATTTACATTTTAAGGGAGTAACTAGTATAATGGATTGGAAATAAAAGGCGAAGTTCAACTCTTATAGTAGAGATTCTACTACAGGCTTGTTCCATATATAATGTTTATAGCCAAATTAAAAAATAAATAAAAATTACATATGCTTTTTGCTTAAAAGACAATAGTTAGAGGAAAATATGGAGAAAACTTTAAATTAATGAATAGTAATTGTCGTTTAGAAAAATTATCTAAGTATAATACTAAATTATTTATTTGTGATGCAACTTTATTTCCAAAAATTGTATAGAACATGCAAGTTCAGCAAGTTTCAAATTTATCTACTATGTTTAATGAAAGTTTAATGCATCTGAAATTGCCCGAACCCCTAACTGAACTAAAAAGTCATGAAAACCTCAACAAGTTCCAAAAAACTGAGCTCAACCAATTAGAGATATTATGATAATAAAATTCAAGAAACAAATAAAAATTATTGAAAACCAATGGTACATTATATCAGATCTACATGGCGATTCTTTTATCAAGGGAACTGCGTTTTTCTTGTGACCTACTGAAGAAAATTATATTCTGTACAAAGTGTTATATTCATACTGCGTGCCACTCAAAATTAGGGTAGAAAAATGCAAGAAATATGCATCTCAGTGGACGTCGCGACGTGCTACGCTTCAAACATTTTTTTCAACAATACACTAGTTTCTTAGTTTGTTGGGTATTTTGCCACTGTAAAAATATTTAAAAATTTTGATGAAACAAACCTCTGCGCCACAAATAATAAATCATAAACAATACACTAGTTTTTTTACATCCATGATATTTTAATTTCCTGTCTTTTTGTAAATACCATTTTTTCTATGTTTATTTTTTTAAAAGTTATGATTCAATTTATGTTATTTATCATGCATATTTTTTTATTTTTCTACCCTAATTTTGACCGGCAGGCAGTAAGTAGTAACACTTTATACAGAATATAATTTTCTTCAGTACTTCGCAAGAAAAACACATTTCCCGTGGTAAAAGAATTACTCTGAACAAGGAAAACAAAAATATAAAAAACAATAAAAATTGTAGAACAAAAATCAACTAAACGATAATGTAATTGCAAATAACTTTAACAATCATTATACGAACAATCTTATGATTAATACTAAACAAAAAGATTTTAACTAAACATTCTTTGAATGCCAATGTATCTTTAGATAATATTTCATATTATCTTCCCCTTTAAGTGACCAAGATGTACTCTTGATTGATTGATTGATTTACCAGCGTGCGGTAGGCATTGCTGCCACTCCCAGGTATACAGCTGGGCCTGCTACGTCCACGCTGGGTTGGACTAAGGTCATGCTTGTTGCCAGCAGCGAGAGCCACATGGCTCATGGTAAAGGAATGTGGGATGGGAGGTGTAGGTATTTGTGAGATGCATTACCGCATTGTGTCGTGGGGGAGCGTTTAAGCTCCCTTTTTTGTGTGTTTGGTTCTGGACTTCTGCCTATTCTGACTCTTCTTGTGAAATATGTTGCCGTGTTGTGTCGTAATATGGAGTGTTTTTGCTCCTCTTTTTGCGTTTTTGCTTCTTCGAATCTTCTTTTTTCCGAGTCTTTTGATTCCTCGGTTTCCGATTGTGGTAGAGAATATATATCCTTGCGATTTGTTAGTGGTGTTCATTTGTTGATCCTGATCCTTTCAATTGTCGTTCTCCACTGTAGCATGACTAATAAATAAACTTAAACCATCTCATTCTAGTGACTACGATAACATCAAACAATTTAAAATATTGAAACCAAGGGCGGATCTATGGGGGGGGGGAGATTTCGTAAACCATCAACTTTCGTTTTAAAATTTCATAATTTTTATTATTTTATTTTATATTTTTGAATATATATCCTATTTAGTTGTGTTTATAAATTTTTTCTTGAGATCTTCTCCCTGCCGCTCATCAATTTTAATTTTCGAAGAAAAACATTTTTGTTATTTTCAGCACGCGGCTATGTTACCCCCCCCCCCCCCCCCCAAGCTCAAAGCCTAGATCCGCCCTTGATTGAAACCTTTAGTTTTCGTCATACCCTCGTAAGTATACTCTAATTCCATTGTTTAGTCGATCGTAAGTGATTCTTTATGTACCAAATATTCGTTGCCAGGGAAATAAAGTAAATTTGGGAAAATGTTTCTTTCATATAACAAGTATTAAATGTTTTAACTTTTTGGAAGGAAATCCAAACAAACCTTACTTGCCAAATCTTCTACATTCTTTTCAAAAATGTTCAAAGCTACTATAATAATATGATTTAATTTATCTTGACAGTAGTTGTCATTTGAATAGAAGCCTCGTCCTAAATTTATATTATTGACGGTTGCCATGGATATTCCAAGCATTGCTACCTTTACTATTTGGTTAGCAAAATTTATATGTGTCCTGACTCAAATAATTATAGTTTTCCACTAGTTTTCTCAAGTTTTTTTCCAGTTTAATGATTCATGGGTGTGACGAAAAATATAATATGCACCGCGGGTCGTACAGCGCGATTTTTCGGTCTCGAATACTTGCAAATCTCGGCCCTACGGGCCTCGGCTTACAAACTATATTCTTGACTAAAAAAAATGCACTTACGACCCTTGGTACATAAATAACTATGGCTAACCTCTATCACATATAATAAATCTGTAATTTGGCAAGAAGTTTTTCTAGAGTCTAAAGGTTTCAGTGGTATTACTATACAAGAAAGGTGAACTAAATGAGTATTACAAAGCTATTACATTAACTAGCTTCTCTAAGTTCTGTATTACATTAATTAAATTACAGACACCAACTTTCTATGCGCGTAATAACATAATTTTTCCAGTTCAATATGGTTTTGTAAAAAATACAGGTTTGGATACAGCATTTCTTTATACAAATAACACAGACTTGCAAATAAAATGTTTATGAAAACTTTTTTTATTATTTAGGGTGATCTAACAGTTTTGAATACGAAAATGACATCAGTTTTTCTCCATCACCCACCGTTTTTCCGCAAATCGACCCAATATTTTGAACCTAAATGAATATGGTTATTTTGGAATGTAGAGATATGTTTTGGAAAATTTAAAAAAGGTTTTATTATTCCAAATTAAGTTTATTTACAACAAAAGACACTGTTGATGTATTTTCAATTAATTTAATCCACATTGATGGCCCTATACATCTTTTCCCTCTTCATGGAAAGCTCCAATTGTTACTTTTCCTCTTGTGAGTAACAAATGGATTCTCTCGATGAAGTGAGCCAGCAGTAGCCTCAATACAAATACTCAAATGCAAATATGTATGTACCTATATAGTTCGCAGTTATATTGTTATTATTTTACATAAAGAACGTCGGCGTCTTTGAATGGCGGTACAAATTGTACCGCCACTCAAAGACGCTGACGTTTTTTATGTATATAATATCACCCTGGACTGAGGAGAACGATACACTTCTTAAAACTTATGTTTATTATTGTCAAATCCTAAAAATAATGTTAGGGAAAAAATCATGTCCATTCATATGTTACAAGTTACAAAGTTCTAAGTGCAAGATGCGAATTTTTATTATTCTGATTTTGCCTGCCGCCCCTAAAAATCTGCCGCTCTAAGCACGTGCGTAATTAGCATATGGGGTAATCCAGCACTGCTCCCGTTTCAGTGAAACCCTATTCCAATAAGAAAAAGAGATAGGGAAATGTATGAGGCTGCTTTTCAACTAAACATTTCATACTGACACCCAGAAAAAAATGAAATTTGCAAAAAAACTGAGGGTGATGGAATTTTTTCATTATTTTTCCCGGATTCAGCACCCAAAAATCTATAAAGATCACCTATTAGTTTCAAATAAGTTTTTTGGTCGCAGGCCTGTGTAGTGAATACGCTTGATAAAAATGTTTTTTTCTTAATCTTTTCCGTGCATTCGACAGCGTGGACCATCTAAATTAATACTAGAGAATCTCTGTAGATACGAGATTAGAGGGCTACCGCCATCATTAGATTTGGTAATCTTAAGTCATCTGGATGAAACCTTGTAAATAAATCGCATTACAAGTGAGCGTAGTAAAAAGGTGACCAAAGGTATTCCACGAGGTCCCATATTGAGTTTTCTTCTGTATATAATTTTTGCCACACACTTAAATCTTTTTTAAAAGAAATTAATAATTTGCAGATTGTATGTTGCGTCAATAATACATTTTTTTTAAATTAAAGAAAGTAACATCACGTTGGCAATAAACTCCGCCGCAGATGTTTACAAAAAATGTATACTTTAGCCTAAAAAAATACTTAACTTAAATAAGGACAAAACTGTTCCGATACATTTTATGAAACGAAATTCTCAAGGTGATTTAGACATTCCAAATTCTGATAAAATTAATTTGTATATATATTTTTTTATTATTCCCGTGTTGCCAGACGTATTGTGATCCATACATTATTTTAGTTGGCTTCCATTCACTGCATGACACGTATAACAGCATCATGCCATATGTCATGGTTGTCTGTTAGGGGCACAGGCTCATCAAAGCTCTTTCCCATCAGGTTCTTGGTGGCATCAGTCTTCTTCGTCTTTTGCTATTTAGCTTTCCTTGAACGATCAACCTTTCTGCATTATCTTCTCTCCGATTAATTAGTAAAAAAAATAGAGGATTCGGGAGAATGCGATGCTGGAGACGTATTTCTTGAAGAATCAAGCTATTAGTACGATGGACTGTCCAGAAAATTCGTAGCTCCAGACCCCAGACCCACATCTCAAAATCTTGAACGCATAAATACACCATCTGTCAGAATACAGCACAGTCCAGTCTGACGCCTTTATATTTGTCAGAGCAGAGTTTTCCTCATACAGTCGGCGTTAATTTATATAGTTCAGGCAAAATATTATTACTTTGACTGCATTTTAAAGTGAGACATCCACATTGACACACTTTGTGATGAACTTCAGACCTGCTGGTATGGATTACTGTCACTGTTAAATGTAGTCAAAAATTTGAATAAAAAAATTTTAACATGTGAAATTTCATGTTTTCAACTATAACAGTTTCGGAGATAAACAGCTGTGACAAACAAGCGGGCGGTCCGATGGATCTCCTATATGGGTTCTGTTCATTTTTGAATGCAATACACCAATTATTGTATTATTATTACTACAAATGCATTTCAGAAATCAGAATATCTGAAACGTTATATATGCAAATTACAATATGGGAAAATCTTTGGTTAGGTATTTTGGAATAATTTGTTAATTGTGTGTTTATTTGTTCTTACAATTGAAAAACATTTCTCTTTTACAGCTATTGTTATAGATCGTGAATATGTGGGAGATGAGTTCGAAACTATAAAGATGAATATTGAAAATTATTTAGTATATGCCAAAAGGGAAATTTTGAAACACGGTGGTGTTAACACATATTTTTATTCTTGGACAGCTATAAATGTGAAAAGAGGTTTGTTACTAATATATAAACGTTTCCAATATTTGTTTAGAGTTTGATAAAACTATAGCCATAACTTATCCTCAAATACATACAGTAGTGTGGAACAGTCAAATGGAATAAATTCAGTATCTCAATTATTGTGCATATTTATAAAAAATCCCGAGATACGTCGATTTTGGATTCCGAAATGACATCCTGCAACGTACAAATTTCATCTCTAAATTCAATCCCCTTCGAGTGGCAGTTGCAACCCCTAAATTTTTTAATGGGAAGTAAGGGCTTGTGATACCTCATTTGAGAGATATTTTCATTTCTCTATTCAAAAATGCTATGGTTTTAATAACTACTGCAAAAATTAACGGACTGCTTGACGAAATTCACTACAACAAACGAAAAACAAAAACTTAGAGCGTCTTGTTCTTGCAGGCTAGCAAAAACAAATTTCAGTGTTCTTTTTCAACATTATCAACTAAAAAGAAGACATAAAAATATCAAAATTGTTCATAGCTGGCATTGCCAGTTTTATTGAAAAAACCATAGCGATTGAAAGCAATAAATAGTTGTCAGTGTTTTGCGTATTGTTTGAGTTTTGCTAACTGCAATTTCTAAACATGGTTTAATTAAATGAAATGCATAAAATAATAATTTTACAGATGGTTGGTTACGGAGATAGAATGCGATCACAGGACGAAGTTGCTCGCCTATTTCAAGAAAAATTTCCTGATTTGCCACCTATATCCCAAGGTGCAATTAGCAAAATTGGAAAGCAGTTTCGCGAAAATGGACATGTACGGCAGATAAAAAAAGAAGCTTCCAATGCATTGAGTAATGATACTAAATTAGATATACTGCTTGAGTTTGAAGAAAACCCACATAGTTCAAGTCGACTAGCAGCTTCAGCATTTAATGTTTCCCATTCCTCAATTATTCGCTTATTAAAAGAAAATAAAGTGAATCCCTATAAACCCAGTAAACACACATACGTGTATAAAACGTTTTTTATATTATAAACACCATTAGAAAAATACGTGTCTCTGTTACGTAGAATCAACTTTTAAATGTCGCACTTTTACACGTTGCAAAGTACGAATACATAAACGTTTGATTTAGCACATAAAACACGAATATTATACGTGTTAAGATCCTATAATTTCAACGTTATTGTGTAGCGTTTTATATACATGTTTTCAACGTAAATGAAGGAGTAAAAGTGTTCGTTTTAAAAACGTGTTTATTAACGTTGCTTTAACGTATGAAATACCCTAATAATTATTACTTTTACTGGTACTTTCAAATGTTCTTTAGACGTTATTTTTAACATTAGGGCGTATTCACACTTGTGTATTTTCCATACAGCATCTTTGAAATAATTTTTAGTGGTAAATATAGCAAATCACTTCTGGGATGATGTAAAATGCAAGGAGATAGTAAATCAGTTGACTGTTACCACCTTCTTCCATTTCACATGCTAGCAAAAATATGTATTTAGCTATATTTAGCATTGTAAAAATTGTGCTTCAAATATGCTGCATGGAAAATGAACCAGTGTAAATACGCCCGGATTTCTAATGATAATACAGTTTTATTCGTACCTAAATTTATTCAAAAAACTAAAATACAAAGTATATGTAGTCTGTAGTAACATATAAATAAATAATAAAAAAATCTTGTGATTATATATATTATTTAGAAAAACAGCGGTTAAAAACAACAATAAAACATTCTACTTTATAAAATTTATAATTAATATAAAAAAAGAAATTATTTATTTATTCTATTGGCTTGATTAAGTGGCGCTGCTGAATGCTTTAGCCATTCCTTTATAGCCCAGGCAACCTGCATATCGTATTTTTCATTGGCTGGAAAGTTCAACTTCGCTGCCTCTGAAACAAAATTCTCAATCTAAGAAATGCGTATGGTTTGCATAATTTGTCAGCATTCTATGCAAATCGGACACATTACACGTTCCATGCCGAAACCAACGTTTACACGACTCTAATTTATATAGTTCTTAATTGCGAATGAAATTCGGGAGCCTTTATTGCAATAAAAGTTGAGAAAAACTATTGCCACGTAGTCGTTTTCATTTTAATACATAGTATCTAGAAAAAAATACCATACTAAAAAGTTATTGGCACATTTACCCCCGGCACCCCCTATTTGACACACCTCTGAATTAAATTTTTGGTCGTAGAAAACACTTGTCTAAAATTCAGAACGGATTCAGAAACAACGGTAAAACATTTATTTAAATGTTTTGAAACGAATTTCTATAAAAATGTGTAAATATGTTAAATTATATATTTCAGCGTATGTATTATTCAGGCAAAGTTTGCGACATGTCCTGGTAATAATATTTTCTGAGGCGCTAATATTTTCATATGACTCAAACAAGAACCGTTTGACTCGGTACAAATGTTTATAACTCAAAACGTTGTTGAAACCATCAACATTTTAATAACGTAATCTCGAAACGTTATAGGACGTTTTATATATCCCATACTTACTAAATTAATTAGAAGTCACGTTACAAAAACGTTGATGATATTAGTACCTATATGATATGTAAATAACGTTATTTTAACGTGAGAATATTGGATATTCAAATTTTGATAAGAAAACTACGTATTTATAACGTTAAAATAAAACAGTGTTTTTATACACCAAGAACAAACCGTCGAATTTCTAACGTAACACGATTTATCAACCAATGACACGTTGATAATACGTTTAAAAAACGTATGTGTGTTTACTGGGAACTGACCCCAACTCAGGAGCTTAGTGAAGACGATTTTGATAAAAGAACGCATTTTTGTGAACAAATAATGCAAAGGTTGGATTAGATAATGATGTTATCCAACTAGAGAATGTTTTGATTTCAGATGGGTCCACTTTTATTCTTCATGGCCATGATAATCGTCAAAACTGTCGCTACTGGGCTAATGAATGGCTAGCACGTTCTCCTAATCTTACACCCTTAGATTTCTTTCTCTGGGAATATGTGAAAAGTATGGTGTACAAAACTAAGCCACACGATTTAGCTGACTTAAGAAGAAGAATAACGGATGTTGTTAGGTCGGTCACGCTGTAGATGTTGGAAAACGTTAGAAGACATTTTCATTTACGATTAGGATGCTGCCAAGACGTTCAAGGAACTCATTTTGAATATTTACTACATTGAAGTTAAGTTTTTTTTAGTTTGCTGTAGTGAATTACGTTAAGCACATGAATTAATTTTTTTACCGTTCATTTTTGCAATAAATATTAAAACCATAGCATTTTTGAATAGAGAATAAAAAGACTTTTCAAACGAGGTATCACAAGCCCTTACATCCTATTTAAAAATTTAGGGGTTTCAACTGCGACTCGAAGGGGGTTGAATTTAGGGATGAAATTTATACGTTGCAGGATGTCATTTCAGAATCAAAAATCAACGTCTCTCAGGATTTTTTATGAATATGTACAATAATTGAGATACTGAATTTATTCAATTTGGCTATTCCACACTGTATATACAACATAACAGTTTCAACCCCTTTACAATTAAAAGAAAATTATCAGAGATTGAAACCGTAACTTGTAAATAGCTGTTTCATCAATGTTTTAAAATATGTTTAAATATTACATAAATTAATGTTACGTGAATTCTAAAAATTTTTGGGGTTAGAATAGTAATCATGTCTCTAATCTATAGGTGTTACTGATTTTTTCTATTCGTAAAATTACGAATTAGTATATCACAAAAAAAGCTGTTCCTGTTTTCTATTTGTGGTGTAAAATAGTATTGAATGGAAACTTCAATTTAGAATTTTCATTGAAATTATACAAATATATTACAATATTACATATGCAATATATTATTTATTAGTTTAACACAGCTTATACTCATGTAAAATACAATGTAAAAATTGTAATATTAATCATTAAATTTTGTTCTGCAACATTCACTTAATACGTAAAAATATTTGTTTATTCGATATAATTTCAACTGCAGTTTCAAATTATTTAAATTTTTTGCCAGCTTTATTTTTTTTGACTAATGGTTAAATATTTCATAACCTATGTAATGGGATAAATTAATAAAAATATGGAATTTAGATTATAAAACTGGGTATGAAATTTTTCATTTTGCCTTGAATTATCACGTAAAAGTTTTTCTTTGTGCTAAATCATTTATATACAGGTGTGTCACCACAAGGCTGCCACTGCTATTGTTTATTTTAGTATACAACTTCATACATTTTTTTGCCTGTTATGAAATCCGATGTAATGTTTAATCAATATTAAAATATTCTTTATAAGAACAATATAATGCATTTAAATCATTTGATGCAACAATACAATATTACAAAATTGAATGGTATAAGCCGTTACTTTGTGATAAATAACACAGCCCCACAAAAAATAAAGTGGTCGGTCCGACGGACCAGACCAGTGTATCCGTATGTATTTCGATCCGCTGAAACCCAATCCGAAGCCAGAATTGTCAGATTGGCTCGTTTTTCATCCCTAACACTAAAAAACACCCCCCCAAAAGAAATGGTCTGTCTGGTGGATCAGACCAGTGTATCTTTATGTATTTGGACCTGCAGAAACCGAATCCGAAGCCAGAATTGTGAGATTGGCTCGTTTTTCACCCCCAACCCCAAAAAACACCCCCAAAACAAAAAGAAAGTGGTCTGTTCGGCGGGCTATACTAGTGTATCCTTATGCGTACTGACCTGCTGAATCCGAATTCGAAGTCAGAATTGTCAGATTTGCTCGTATTTTTTTTTATCGCCTTATTTATTTTAATGTCCTGGCGGAGTTTAGCCGATGACTATTCTACCACTCAACCAGGACGGACGCACACATAGACAACATCCATTCCCTGCGACATTGCCATCTGCCACAGCTGAGACTCGAACCCAGGAGAGGAGAGCGACTAGACCGTGTTGTCTCTCACACAACCGCAGTCTAGCCCACTGCTTCCGTCTCGGCAACACAAGAAAAACCCCACTACACATCCATACCCTCGCCAGGATTCGAACCCGGGACCCCGTGGTCGCAAGCCTAACACCTTAAGCACTGCGCCACCGAGTCGGTGGCAATTTCACACCTAACCCCAAACAAAAAAAGTGGTCTGGCCGGCGGACCATACCAGTGTATTCTTATATATTTGGACCTGCTGAAACCGAATCCGATGTTAGAATTGTCAGATTGGCTCGTTCCGCCGGACAGGCCATTTTTTGGGAGGGCGATTTTTGGGGGTTTGGGGTGAAAAATTAGCCAATCTGACAATTTTGACTTCAGAGTCGGTTTCAACGGGTCCAAATACATAATAGTGGAAGACCAGACCCTCTGAATTCGACACCCTCTATACAACTCGTGAACACCCACCTGATTTTTGAATTCGCCCATTGATTTGAGATTGCCAAAATGACCAAATTGGCAGTTTTCTAAAAAAAAATAAAAATTATGTGTTATTTTTTGTTTTTCATATAACACGTCATATATTTTTTATTTTACTTCAGAATTTTTTTATTTTTTTACATAATATTCTCTAACTATTCTTTGATATGTTGAAAGTAAAAAACTTTACTTAAAAAATAATTAGTTGGCAAAAAAAATAACAACTTTTCTTTGACGCAAAATCTTTAAAGTTTGCAGAGTAAAATGTCCGATCGAGGTATCTTTTTTATTTTACTTCCACATCCAGTGGAAGTATAGTAACGACAAAAAAATTTTTATTGTTCAAATGGGCTTAGAAACGTCGAGATTTTAAGTTTGAGAGAGAAAAAAATTTCTGTCTGTCGGTCTGTCGGTCTGTCGGCTTGTCGGTCTGTCGGTCTGTCTGTAACTTTTTTTGTGCGCACGTTTACTCTGGAACCGTTTGAGATATTGACTTGAAATTTGGTACACATATGTACTTTAATGAGATCTAGAACTAGATTATATTTTCATCTTGTTCCGTCGAAGGGTTGGGGGGTAAATTGGGGTAAATTTGGGGAAAATAGGTAAATCAAACAGGTAAGAGTCCATAAAATTGGTATTTAGTATATACAAGAGAAGCTAAGGTCTCAAAAAAAATTTTGGCATTAGTTACCCCCATTACCACCCCAACCCTATTATTAAAGGGGATGAAAAAAATTGTGATTTAGTGTGTGTAAAAGAACCAGAAAACTCAAAATGTTTTTTACTTCATCCACCCCCACTACCACCCCCTATCACCAACCCCACCCCGCTACCGATGTGGGGTATAGTTTTATGGGTTTTTGGGGTAGAGGATTTCAAATATTATATTATTAATGTTCCATAAACAATTATTTCCACATACAAAATTTTTTCGTTGTAAGATACTTGGATGGAAAATCTGAATGTGGAAGTAGTGATTCCTTGGGCAGCGGTTTTTAAAGTTAGGTGCCTACTATAACCGAAGAAAATGTTCCGAATGAACTAAATAAAATCTTTTATAACAGGTTTTTTTTGAAATTTTGCTCCCTTATCGAAATATTCATTGATTGTTTCAGCGTCCGAACGAATGCGCCTACTATGGATCGGCAGCAATCGCATCTAGAGCTAAACGCAGGCACGTGCCGGGTGATTATTATTTTCCAGTGTCCATTTATGTTAAGTTGAAAGTGCTTTTTGTCTCAGTCCTTATATTTAGTGCGTTATAAACACATAGTTTGGTATAATAAATTATAATTACTCGGATAGGAAATCAAAGGAAACAAGCTAAAAACGTACTCTTCGCCTGTTCACTGGATTTTTATATAATTGTTATACATTCAATAGGATACTTTTCGCAGTTTTTTGTCAATAATATTACTTTTAGACATTTTTAATTTTATAATACGATCTTAGTTGGTAAAAGACTTGGTAAAAAAACCATACCAAACCCCATTTGGGTTTTGAACCCGGGACCCTTGGATTCCGAGTCAAAAGAACAACACCACCACCTTACACGTAAAAGAATGTAAATTTTTACATTATAAGACACGAGCTAAAATCATATTTTCACGGTTGTATATTACAATATGAAATGTATATTTGTAAAATATATAAATATTTAGATATTAAAATGAAATATCATTTCACCAGATTTCTATTCAATTACAAAAACATAAAAATGAAAAAAAAATTTTTTTCAAATTTAAATCATTAATAACATTTTTATTTACCGATCGATTTTGCTCAAATAGGGTTATTCCTCTAGCTAACACTAATTTACTGTCCAAATTTCAGTACAATCGGAATTTTCTTTCTTGAGTTATCGCGCTTACAAAAAACGTGACAGACGGACATTTTGAAAGTTATTCAGAATTCGTTCACTAATACAATGGTATGAAAATTTTTTGTCTGCGAGCGCTATTTACGGTTTTAGAAATGTACTGATCAAATGCAAAATCCGATGACATTTCTGTGGCTCTAAAACAATATTTAGAACAGAAAAATTTATTTTTATCACTAAATCCAGTTTACCATGCACAATGTAGAAGATCGTATACCCGAACTGCTTGCAAAAGAAAATCAGAAATTGTAAATCCTAGTACAGAGAATACAAGTAAAAAGGGCATTTCTGCAATGTGCTATTTACAAGACGGCCTACCAAATTAAGCCCAGAATTTCATATGTTTTAGATTTTGGATGGTACCTCAAGGAGGAAATCTTATTTCCAAAGATGATTTCAAAAAGCCCAAAACCCAATTTTATTGAGTTAACTCCATTTTGTAAATGTAAATTATATAACTACTACAAGTACAAGCTGCAAGTGTAGCAAAGCAAACGTGCAATGTAACATAAATTGTTTATGCGAAGGAAAATGTAATCTTTAGTACCCACTTGCTGTTATAATTAATGAAAACATATTTTTTAATGTGTATGTTTTGAGATTATCTACATAATTTGCAAATAGAAACTAAATAATCCGTAGACTCACTTGATCGCTTAAACGACACTACAGATGGGCGACGTTAACAGAAGTTATGCTTGAAATTAATGCGGACGAGTTGTGCGGCCGCATTCAACAGCGTCATCTCGTTACATGAGCCGAATTTAAAAAAAATCTCTTTATAAAAAAGTTTGTTTAAAGTATATGGAACATTTTTCTCGTTTATACTATAACTGTCTCTTTAAAAATAAAAAAGTTACCTCGATCGGGTATTTTTCAATGCAAATTTTAAAAAACCGCGACAATAGAGAGTAATTATATTTTTTTTAGGCACTATATTATTAGTTACACAATATTCTTTGCCGTCAGCCTGTCCAAGAATATTGGAGGGATAATGTGTAAAATATTGGTCTAAATCGGAATTAAAATAAAAAAGATATGATGTGTTATGTGCAAAACAAGAATTAACACATAATTTTAAAATTTTTCAAAAAATTTGCGAGTTGACCGATTTGGCAATCTCAAATTAACGGGAGAACTCAAAAATCAAATCTAGAAGGTCATTTTACATAATATCATCTGTTTTTTAGGTGGGTGTTCGCGATTTGTATAGACTACTTTTAAAATGCTTCCTATAGATAGGCTGCTCTCCAACTATAAGGATACACTTGTCCGGTCCGCCGGACAGACAATTTTTTTTTTGTTGGGCTGTGTACTGTCATACTGAAACAGATGAAACACTTGTCTTTGTTTTTTATCACTAATTTATTATAACTAAACATTTCTGTAGTTTCGACAACTTAATGTGTCGTTTTCAAACGATTAATTCACAGGTACTGAATGATAGAGTAAGGGTTGTTCAATATTTATACCCAATAATTAAATTTAATAATGTATACCTACTAGGAAATATATTTAAACAATAAGAAAGTTGACTGAAAGGTACAAGTTTTGCCAGTAAGATTTTTGTTATTGAAACTGTGATTTGAATACATGAAATCAAATAACATTGTTTGCCTCTCAACCAAGCAGTCATAGATGGATTATGTATAAACATTAGTATATAACGAAAATAAACTTTTGTCCATTTTTAGTCAACATGCATATATTTTCCAACAGATTTAACTGCTATCCTTAGTATTGCCCCTTGTTCTGATACATGGAAGCTCTTTCGTGCGGCTGATGATGAAAGTTTGTTACATATGGCCATTTCAGGTAAGTCTTTCACTAAAATATCTAATTTATAATATACCAGACAGATACGATCAACGTGTTCAGATCATCTTAAATAAAGATATTATTGATTATTTTAAGAACCGAATCTTAATCACATTTTAAATATATTTTATTGTAACTATAACCATTAATTCTTATTTTCAGAAACGGATTGTCCACGCTTACCAGGTTCTAGAGCTGTTACAATACCATTAATAAAAAATGGAGAAGAAATGCCACAATTAATATTGGATCTTCGGTCTGCTGGCATATATAACTGGAAGTCTGTAGTTATCATATATGATAGAACTTTAGGTAATTTATTAGTATAGAGGTTTTCCTCGGGAAAAAATTAAACGAACATTTAAAGTTTCTTTACTGGTTAACAGTGCTAGTAAACGGTCAGTTAGTTTTAGAGGTAAATGACTAGTCAAAATTACGATTATTTATGGTCGTTCTCGAATTTTGATGAAAATGACATCGTTTTGTCGAGAGCCTGAAAATGATGCCAAAATATAATAAAATAAATAGCTTTGATTTGAATTTTAAATCTATTGAAAGGCAAAAAACTCGATACTGGGATGAAACTTTGCGACGTGAATGAAGCAAGATTTTATATGTGCACTGAAACATTTTATATTATTTTAAGATTAGAACAGATGATCATGCCAAAACAAAGTTATTTTAAATATTAATATATAATAGTATTTTAAACAGCAAGTTTCGAAAACGAATCTTTTCACACGAGTGAGACAGTTTGGTGAAAAACATGACAGTACAGTGTTTTTTGGATTTTTGCACACATCGCACACTGGGCAATTTTCGACTTGTGGAGAAAAATCTGTAAATTTCTAAATGAGCTCAAAATAGGCGTTACAAAACTTAAAAAATAGTAAACAAAATCTAAGCCCACAGGGGATGATTTTTGAAGGGGTTGAAAAATAAATTTCGCGTTAAAACTTTCTGAAAGAGGTAACATTATACATGTGAATAGACTAAAAATAGTAAACAAATCTAAACACTGAGGGGGTGGTCTTTTAGGGGGTTGAAAAATAAATTTTGGGATAAAATTTTGAAATTTTTTGAGGGGATTGGAAAATTTAATAGTACAGAGAGATAATAGATAATCAGAACGAATAACGAAAATCTTTTCCCTAACAAAATTAATAATATGGCTTATGTCGTGCTAAAAAGCGGTACAAGGTGGAGTAGGTACGAAAAATTCGGAATTCCACTTGTAGGGGGGCAATTTTAACAGACACGGCATAGTTGTGAAATATTAAAAGAAAGTTATTTTGATATTGTCATTTTTAACACTGAAATTATAGGGTCTGAAGATATGAGCATCCTGTTCAAAATATCCCTAATTAGTATTCATCCATGAACATTTTCTTGAGTGAAACAATCTTATGTACTTATAATCTTTATGGCTGGCCTCCAAGACATCTTCAGATAGCTGTCCTATGGACAGTAAGGAGTGGTGTGGTGAAAGCGGCTTTGTCGCGACTACTTGTAAACAAAGGGCTCTATATAAAAAAAGGGATCATTTGGGATAGCTGTATTTTTCTGTGCTTGACCTTCAAGTTCCAAACTAACTTACAAAAAAAAAAGAACATAGCGGTACTCGGTGGAACTTCTTTGTAACCTCCAAACAATATCATTAGTTATTAAATTATTTACTTAAATTGCGTCTTACAAATTCAACGATTTCTCTATAATAGCTTTCACAGTAATCGATGTAATAATACATACCTCCAGCTGCACAATCCATGTCGAAATATTGTTGATACTTTAATCAAACAGATAAAAATATACAAGTTACTGCGTCGATGTTTTGGGCACAACTGATTCAAGCGCAGTCAACAGGAGGAACGATCACTTTAGGACCACCATTGCGCATTTATTATTACAAATACAAATAAAACATAGGCAACGTTAGGAGCACAAGTTGTTAAAGAAAACATTTTAGTATATATTAGCTATATTTTTACTCTGAGAAAAATTTACTTTTGTCCTCCTAATCTAAGCAAATTGCCCAGTGTGCATCGTGTGAAAAATGACAGTTTCGAGTCATGGCTACTGTGCGTTATTTGTCGTTTTCAAAGGCAGTCGTAGAAAAAATAGGTAACGTGTTAACTATAACTTGGGATTGGCACATAGATTGCTACAAATAAAAACCAAAAATAAAATAAATTGAAATAAACAAAAACATGAAAAACAACAGAAACATAATAACAGTTAGAAGATTTTTGTCTTTAGTGATATGTGTAGGATTACTTCCAATTTTATTTTAGATACTGTAAGTCAATCCCATACTGTAAGAGTTCTTATATAAATTCCTTCAATATTACTTATTTCTGTATAATTTTCACACAGAGATATAATAGTACAGTAACTAGAGGTTTTAACTTCGGAATAATGTCACATCGAACGGATTTCGTTCATTTTTGGCAGTATAATAGTAAATGCTTCACAGAAAAGTTTCTATATTGTGCGGGGGCTTGCTAATTTATAGGGGGTGGATGCAACCCCTCTCAGGGGGTGGCACTTAAAAAATGTATATATTTATTGGAGCTGAAATATAATCAAATTTTAAGAAGAAAAGGTTCTATGCAATTTTTCACATAAATTGATAGTTTTTAAGTTAAAACGACTTCAAAATTACGATTTTAGCTTAAAAAAAAGTATTTCCAAACGGCTTTCATCAAGTATCTCGAAAAGTTTTACTTTATTGAAAAAATGTTACAGACCAATTACAAAAAGTACAAACTGGGAATTAATTATATTTTTTGTTTATTGATGTAGGATTAATAATTTCGGTATTTCGATATTTAAGTTTATATTTGGTGTCCAAGTATTTCGAAATTACCTTTAAAGTTTAAAATGATTTTTTTTCTAAAGCAAGTGCTTTAAATGAGCAAAAAAATTTGAGCATTTAGGTAATGCTACATCTTAACGAAAAATTGTATTTGAGATATTTTTTCTAAATTACTGGCTAATTAGACTAAAAAAATATAAATACGCACATTTTTCCGTCAGAACTTCTTTATTTCTTATGTTACAGGGACGAGTAAAAAATAATTTGAAAGCGCAATTAATTGTCTTTAATTTCATTTCTTAGCATGTGTGACGTAGGTGTCACAATTTCTGAGATATTTAACATTTAAACTGCATTTTTCTTCTTATAAACGTTCGGACGCCATTTGTAAACTTTCATATCTCCGAAACTATTAAATCTATATAAATAAATAAACAAGCGAAATTTATTATCAGTTTATGAGCTTTATTTTTGGTCTCTACCCATTTTTCAATAAAACTAATATTTATTGAGATATTTGGAAAATGAAAAAAAATACGTTTTATGGAAAATACCTTTATAGTTTAAACTGTATTTTTTTCTAAAGCAAGTGCTGTATACAAACCAAAAAAATTGAGCATCTACGTCATGCTATATATTAATGAGAAACAGTGTTTGAAATTTCTTTTTTTTAATTACTGGCTAATTACACTAACAAAATGGCGACGTTGTAATAAAAAAAATGTGTAGACGCACATTGCTTCGGTCATAACTTCTATGTTTTTTATGCTATAGAAACAAATAAAAAAAACAATTGAAAGCTTAATTAATAACCTATTATTCTACCTATAAGCATCCTTGACGTAGGTATCACAGTTGCTGAGATATTTAACTCTTACTCTAAATAATTATCTTATGAACACTGGGATGCCAAATGTAAACTTAAATATCTCCGAAATTATTAATCCTACATCAATAAACAAAAAATATAATTAATTCCCAGTTTGTACTTTCTGTAATTGGTCTGTAACATTTTTTCGATAAAGTAATATTTTTCGAGATACTTGACGAAAGCCGTTTGGAAATACTTTTTTTTTAAGCTAAAATCGCAATTTTGAAGTCGTTATAACTTAAAAACTATCAACTTATGTGAAAAATTGCATAGAACATTTTCTTCTTAAAATTTGATTCTAGTTCAGCTCCAATAAATATATATATTTTTTAAGTGCCACCCCCTAAGAGGGGGTGGCATCCATCCCCTATAAATTAGCAAGCCCCCGCATAATATAGAAACTTTTCTGTGAAGCATTTACTATTATACTGCCAAAAATGAACGAAATCCGTTCAATATGACATTATTCCGAAGTTTTGCATATTTTTTACCTCTAGGTACTGTACTATAATAATGCCTACATGTTTTTTTAGATAGAGATATGACAACTCGTGTTATAAAATCTATTACCCAACAATCAAATTATGATATAAAAGCATCTGGATTATCACTAATGAAGCTAGAAAGTAACATTTCAAGAACAGCTATAAAGTCGGTTCTTTCAACCATACACCCAAAAACAGTTGGAGGGAATTTTTTGGTAATAGTGAGTTACGAATTGGTAGAAAGTATCATGGAATATGCAAAAGATTTGGAATTAGTAGACGTAAAAAATCAATGGTTATATGTTATTTCTGATACGGATTATAACTTTCATGACGTATCATCTTACAAAAGACTGTTGCGGGAAGGAGATAATGTTGCATTTTTGTATAATACGACATTGACATCGGAGAGCTGTACGGTACGTAGATAATTTTAAGAACTACCCAGCCAACAGAATGACGTCATTCTGACGCCATTTTTTGGTCACCTGAGACGTCATTTTGACCTCTGGAATGACGTAACAATGACGTAAAAATGACGTCATTGCTCAGCGACGTCATTTTGTGACCAAAATGACGTCATTCTGTAACCAAAATGACGTCATTCTGTGACGTCAAATTGACGTCATTTAACGACGAGTATCGGACCATATGTAAGCTATTTTTGATTAATTGAAATAAATGTACATTTGAGAAATATAATAAATAAGCCAATTTGGTGCAATATGGCATGTAAATTCTTAAGTGCTCTAGGATTTTTCCATTCTTGGATGTATGATGCGTTACAGAATAAGCTGCCATGTACGATGTAGATGAATGGACAATTAATAGGTGAAGCACTCACTGGTTTTTATGCTATCTCGGCCTAGCCACAAAATAATGATCTTTAACCTGACCATTATCGGATCCATCCAAATTAATCAACGTTTCCTGAATGTATTTGAACATTGCAATTTATATTATTATTTATTTTCTATAAATTCATTGAGTATAAGGTATAAAAAATGACTGATTATTTTCAGTGGTTTGTATGTGGCTCTGTATGTGGCGCCATGTAGAAATAATTTATGCAACAAACAACGTGGTAATGCGTAGTTTGTATGTGACGCCAACTAGAAATAATTTCTGCAATGAAAAAATGATGTCACCAAACGTCGCATCAACGTTTGAACATGAGGTCATAATTTAGTCAATATGACGTTACTGAGACGTCATTTTTTCGTCGGGTAACGTCGTCGACCAATGTGACCAAAAAATGAAGTCAAAATGACGTCAGTCTGTTGCCTGGGTAGCTCACACGTTTGAAAGTGTGACATAACAGTATTTTATATAATAAGTGGCTAAAATGTTGTTTTTTTTGCAAGTGGGCCGAAGGCGAGTACTATAAACCACACGAGTAAAGAAAAACACATTTCAGTCTCGAGTTATATACAAAATTTTTTGTATCGCCATTCGAAATTAGAAAACAATATAATTTGGTAAAAATAGACTGAATTCTATTGCTGTTTCCATAGAAACCAATAATTTTTATTTCACACAGTAAAACAAAATTTCTTTATTTCACTCCTTTTTCTTTATTTTACACTTGTCAATAATGACATTGTTTTAATTCAATAAAACTGTCAAATAAATGTCATTTTGTGACATGGCGTTACAAAAATATGTTTATTTAAGGTTAGAAGTTAATACCAACCCTTAGTGTAATAATAATAATAGTTTTTATTGATAAATTAAATTTGGTAAATACTTTTGGTTATGTTACATTTTTATTTTTATATCGACTTCGTCAACAATATCAGTATTAGGTCGGTAATAAGGTTCAATTAACCTGTAACGGTGAAATTATGTTTAATAATTTTTAGAGGGCCCTCCTTTTTGAAGTACGTTCATTCTTAAAAAAAAAAACATTTTTTCCGACCTTTCTATTTATGACTATGCACGTTTATATACCCAATATTAATTTTAAATTAATTACATAAGCCACAATACAATTTGTCCACGACTATTAAATAATGTACTCATTATGTATGTGTTTCCTCAAGGATAATACTATTCATTATTCCCTGCCGTGAATAATGATTTCATTATTCACTAGTGAATAATGAGGGAGGGCAGTCGGTTGTTTATAAGAAGTCACGGGCAAGTACTTCTTCAATTCGAGTGCAAAGTCGCAACTTTTTAGTAGAATTTATGGCTAGTTTCTGAAACCTTAAATAGAATTATTCGTTAACTGTCATAGCTACAATAGGCCTTTTCATCATAGCATGTGCTGCCGCTACGTTTGTTTGCGGGAACTCTGAAATGTTCGGACCCTTGATTGTCAAAATGGCTGGACCCGGTATCATTTTTTCACATCAATTTAGACAAAAATGTGGTTGACGGTGCAAAATTAGTACACAACATTGTGGAAGAACACACTTGCGCTCAATTAAGGCGCTGGCTCAAGTATCCTGGCCGTAAAATGACTGGAAGCAAGAATAAAGAACTGGTTGCAAGCTTAGAATTCAACTATCAACTTATCAATTTATATACAAGTGCATTAAAAGAAAACAAATGTGTTTTTCTTCAAGCGTATTAAAATGTTTAAATTATGTCACCAAAAACAGAAGTAGAAGTAGGACATTGTTTTACTAGTAACAAAATATTAGTACCGAACACCACCGTAGTGGACATTGTTTTACTAGTAACATAATGTTAGTTCCGAAAGCGCCGCCGTAGTGGGTATTGTTTTACTAGTAACATAATGTTAATACCGAAAGCCACCGGTGGTGCGCTATCCACTAGCCACTTGTCATATTGTGTCAACATGTAAGACTGTAGTTTGAATATTTGTACATTTATGATAAATAAAAGAATTTTTGCATTTTAATACGCTTGAAGAAAAAATAGTATATATTACACGGAGTAGAACGCCTTTTTTTGTGTTTCGACCTGTTTGCGGCTTCGGCTTCGCCTCAGCCGCAAATCCTGGGCTCAACACAAAAAAAGAGTGCGTTCTACTCCTAGTAATATAATATACTATTATTTAAGGTTAGAAGTTATTATCAACCCTTAGTGTAATAATAGTTTTTATTGATAAATTAAATTTGATAAATACTTTTGGTTACATTTTTATTTTTATATCGACTTCGTCAACGATATCAGTATTAGGTCGGTAATAAGGTTCAATTAACCTGTAACGGTGAAATTATGTTTAATAATTTTTAGAGGGCCCTCCTTTTTGAAGTACGTTCATTCTTAAAAAAAACATTTTTTTCCGACCTTTCTATTTATGACTATGCACGTTTATATACCCAATATTAATTTTAAATTAATTACAAACCCACAATACAATTTTCACATGTGCATTAGGGTGGTCCTTATCTATACTTGATGATATTATTTTCTTCCCTAAATTGGTTCCAATTATTTGAAAAATCGGATGTACATTTCAGTTCAATCAGATAATGTTAACCTGTGCCCCAAGGACAATTAAAATTCACCGCCAAATGATTATCATCTATTTTTAATAGTATTTCAAGAACGGTTGGTCGTATCGAAATTTTGTACCTTACATAATCGAAAGAAAATTTCATATTCTAAAACTTCATTCGTTTCCCTTTTTATCGCGCATTTACATACAGTTTTTAGTCCAGTAGAATTAGTAAAATAAAGACTGAAATTTATTGTAATTCGTTTCAGTATGCCACGTGGGTTAAACGATAGTTTTATTGATTATGAACATGACCCTGAATTTGGTCCACTTTTTGACCGCCGGAACATTGTTCATTTAACGATTTATTGTTGAAAAATTAAAAAAAATCGACTTTTTTAAAGATAACTCAAAGACCTTTGATGATAGGTTTTTCAATTTGTAGATACTGTTAGAACTTTGAAAAACGATTAATTTGAGAGACGTTTCGTTTGAATCGCTTGAAAATTTGTTTAAATAATTGCAAAAAACCGCGAAAATGTTAGCAATTTGCAAATATTTTTCATTCTTTAACCAAAGCACTTTAGTGCTTGAAACTTTGAAGAAATATGTCTTTTATTACCCCAAAGTTATTCCTAAAATTTCATCAAAAAATTTTAATTAGTTTAAGAGATATTCAATTTGTTTATTAAAAACATAAATAATGTAAAATGCAAATTCACCCAGTTCCCGTTGTCGTAGAGGGTTGATCTGGACATCCTTTTTTTTTGTCGAGACTTAAAATTTATGTTTTCATTAATGGCAAATCAAATTTGCATTATTTTCAACTTCAAAACGGCGTTTGAAAAAGTGTCACATTTTGAGGTTAGGTTTTTTGCTAATAACTTTTAAACAAATGAATATTTTGCAATATCGTTCTCATATCTTTGTTGCTGGGGTCTTTTCACACATTTCAAAAAAAATGACTCTGTAGCCTTATTAGAAGGCCGAGATGATTTTTTTTTAATAAATTCGTAAAAAAAATTTTAACAAAAAATAATTGTTTATAAGAAATTATTGTTTAATTAGGAAAAAATCGACATGACAGATATTATTATTCCATTTTCAAATTAAAAAAATCGGCAGCTACTGGAAGCGGCTGGAACCTCCCCACCCGGTGAATCTTTGAAGCCGAAAAGAGCACTAAACAATATGAACGATCTCATTTAATTATATTTATTAAGTTGAAATATTTTTTTCGTATTAAATCAAAAAAAAAGTCTTGCGTTCGGTGGGATCTGGACCTAAGAACTTGAGTGTTAAATTTATAGTCTGCACAACATTAATATTTTATTCAATGTTTTTAATACAAATATATGCTTCATCGGATCCTAGCCCGGGGCCAGCCAGACAACCACGGTGAACACCGCCGTGGCGAGTGTGAGGCTGGACGGGGTAGATCCGGTTTGGCTTGGAGAAAAATAGAAAAGTAGCTCCTGTCTTCTGTAGGCAGGCTTAAAGACTAGGTTAAAATTATAATGTGTCCACATGGACCTAAAATTAATATGAAAATAAACACAATTCTATAAAAACGTTCGTAGGCAAGAGCACTTAATAATTTTGATTATTGATACGGAAAACAACCTCGGAAACAACTAAATGAAAAAACCTGTTCGTTGGTAATGGGATGGATGGCAGGGATGGCCATCTTTGGAAAAAACCATATAACTCTTGGTGGACAGCTTCCCTGCCAGATGTAGCCAGGGTAGTGTTCATGGTGGCTCGTTTAAGTTTGAGTTGGTATATTTTGTTTTATCTCGATCAATTTTTCACTAAATCGGCCGGGGAAGTGATAGCTGTCAAATTTTTGGTTCCAATGTTTCTCTTGGGAATTTGGTTTTTGAAAAATGTTTAGGTTGGTATCAATGTCTTAAATTGTTTTTAGCTTATGTAGTACTATTTTTAGGTTATGTTGCCGGAAGAATTTTCGGCAGGTTGCCGGAAGTAGCGGAAATAGTTTTTAAAATATAATGTCACTGTCACTTTTAAAGTTTTATTGGAAAAAACTCACCGAAAGCGTTCCGGTGGGGTTGCTTACACTTGTAGGGCTTGTAAGCGGTTCAAGATGGCCTCTCACACCATCCGTGGGCTTTATAAACGTCGAAAAAACTTGTAATCTCTTGATGCACTTGACACGTCAAAAATACTCAGCATACAGTCTGCACGCTTTAGCACACTAGCAGAGACCTTATACCACAAATGGACCCGTAGTATTTTTTGTAAATTTTCCTTTGAGTCCATTTAATAAAATTTGACATTTTTCTGAAAATTTGACATTTTTCTGAAAAGTGATATTTTTCCGAAAATTTGACATTTTTCTGAAGTGACATTTTTTCGAAAATTTGACATTTTTCTGAAGTGACATTACTCCGAAAATTTGACAATTTTCAAACATTTGACATTTTTCTGAAAGGTGACATTTCTTCGAAAAGGGCATAGCAGGATAAGCACGTGTTAGGTGCCCCCGCACCAATCGGGTCGAAATTTTTAGCACAAATTGATAGTAGTGTTAGATAAAATTTCCCGAAATACTATTTTTGGAAAACCATTTTTACGGGAGTTATGGGGGTAAAAAGAAAAATAGAAAACATTTTTTTTCTCGAAAACGGATAAACCGATTTTCATGAAAAAAAAATATATTATGGCTTTTGATGGCGCAAATGTGGGAAAAAATTATTGAGTCCAGTTGTCGAAAAAAAGTGGTGAAAAAATTTTTTCAAAATAAAAAAAAAATTCTTTTTAGGGGATGTTCTAGAGGCACACCCACAATTTTCTTCCACATAAATGCTTATATGCCCCTTTAAAACATATCCAATTTTCAAAGCGATCGGAAGGGTACAACATACTCAAAATTGATAACCATTGGCAGACTGCGGGCGGCTCGTAGTCTATGTAATGAAGCATTATAAGACGACTTTTTTTGTAAATATTTCGTGCAAAGACGAGATTGCCTTCCCCCCCTCGTTTTCGAGGGTGCTGAAAACGATGCAAGTGGTGGGAGAAGTTTTTGACCGCCACAACCCCATGAAACGGCCATCCCTCTTATGGATCCCTTTATGTTTTCATATTGGGGAGTGATTTATCGACGGGTTATACTTAAAATAATATGGAAGGGGGTTATAGAGTCAGTGAAGTCCAGACAGCAGGCCTAGGGGGTTGATTAAACCCTCCCGAGGGGTATAATTTTTTTATTTTTTTTTCAAATGATTCGGTTCAAATGCGTATGCCCCATTTTCGGGGTCGCTGATCACGGGAAAAATATTCATTTTTAGCTCCAACCCCCTCAAATAAGCAGAAATCACCCCCTCACTCACGAAGAGGGGTTGGAGCTAAAAATGAATATTTTCCCCATGATCAGCTACTCCAAAAACGGGGGAAACGCATTTGAATCCGAATTATTTGATAAAAAATAATTTTCCACTCCTCGGAAGGATTTAATTAACCCCCTAGGCCTGCTGTCTGGACTCAACTTACTCTATAACCATCTTCCATGTTATTTCAAGTATAACCCGTTCATAAATCACTTCCCAGACTCGTATAGAAAACATAAAGGGATCTATAGGAGGTTGCGGCGGTCAAAAACTTCTCCTACCACTTGCATTGTGTTCAACACCCTCGAAAACGGACGGAGGGAGGTAATTTCTTCGCAAGAAATATTTACACTATTTCTGCCTTTATTACATAGACTAGCGGTTCTTTACTACATCTTACTACCACGGTCACTGGCGGCCATTACAACCCCACCATTTAAATCAGTATCAAACTTCAAGAAATGTGGTGCAAAAATTCTCTGACATCAACTGTGGGGTCAAATAAAATCTAGTTTGAAAATCTGAAGATTTTGCAATGATGACATCTGTAGTCAGCCTACGAAAGAACTAGTTTTCAAAGTCCACCACGAGGAGGTTACAGTGCCTTTCACTAGTGAAGGTGCCTGTTTATTGTGAGTCTTCTTGCCTCTAACTAGTTGGGGCGCTTGTTTATTGTAAATTCCCTTGCCTCTCATTAGTCGAGGTGCTTGGTTATTATGAGTACCCTTGCCTCTCACAATTCGGGTTGACTTTCTTGCGTGAGTCCTCTTGCCTCTCACGAATCAGTTTACTCTATATTGATGAGACTTCTCTTAGTCTTCATTCTTCTTCGAGAACATCCCATAAAAAAAATATATATTTTAAAAAAAATTTTCAAAAATGTTGCAGGGGGTTGCGGCAAAAACTTCTCCCACCACTTGCATCGTGTTTAGCACCCTCGAAAATGAGGGGGAGAAGGTAATCTCGTCTTTGCACGAAATATTTACAAAAAAGTCGTCTTATAATGCTTCATTAAATAGACTACGCGCCGCCCGCAGTCTGCCAATGATTATCAATTTTGAGTATGTTGTACCCTTCCGATCGCTTTGAAATTTGGATATGTTTTAAAGGGGCATATAAGCATTTATTTGGAAGAAGATGGTGGGTGTGCCTTTAGAACATCCCCTAAAAACAATTTTTTTTTTATTTTGAAAAAATTTTTTCACCACTTTTCTTCGACAAATAGACTCAATAATTTTTTCCCACATTTGCACCACCAAAAGCCATAACATATATTTTTTTCATGAAAATCGGTTTATCCGTTCTCGAGAAAATTTTTTTTTTCCATTTTTCTTTTTACCCCCATAACTCCCATAAAAATCGTTTTCCAAAAATAATATTTTGGGAAATTTCATCTAACACTAGTATCAACTTGTGCTAAAAATTTCGACCCGATTGGTGCGGGGGCACCTAACACATGCTTATCCTGCTATGCCCTTTGACGTTTTTTCGAAAATTTGACATTTTTCTGAAAAGTGACATTTTTTCGAAAATTTGACATTTTCCTGAATTTTTGACATTTTTCTGAAAAGTGACATTTCTCGGAAAATTTGACATTTTTCTGAAGTGACGTTACTCCGAAAATTTGACAATTTTCAAACATTTGGCATTTTTCTGAAAGGTGACATTTCTTCGAAAATTTGACGTTTTTTCGAAAATTTGACATTTTTCTGAAGTGACATTTTTCTGAAAATTTGACATATTTCTGAAAAGTGACATTTCCCTGAAAATTTAACATTTTTTCGAAAATTTGACATTTTTCTGAAAGGTGACATTTTTCTGAAAGGTGACATTTCTTCGAAAATTTGACGTTCTTTCGAAAATTTGACATTTTCCTGAATTTTTGACATTTTTCTGAAAAGTGACATTTCTCTGAAAATTTGACATTTTTTCGAAAATTTGACATTTTTCTGAAGTGACATTACTCCGAAAATTTGACAATTTTCAAACATTTGGCATTTTTCTGAAAGGTGACATTTCTTCGAAAATTTGACGTTTTTTCGAAAATTTGACATTTTTCTGAAAAGTGACATTTTTCTGAAAATTTGACATATTTCTGAAAAGTGACATTTCCCTGAAAATTTAACATTTTTTCGAAAATTTGACATTTTTCTGAAAAGTGACATTTCTCCGAAAATTTTACATTTCTTGGAAATTAAAAAACAAAAATTTCGTGACTCATCTTGTAGAAATATTTTTTTGATATCATCATCAGTTCGCCTGTTATAAGAATTTTATGCTTTTACGACGTCATCAGAACGTAGGTGTATTTTTAATTCACTCGTATTCCATCCATCTACAATATTTCCACCTACGTTTCAAACTTTAATTGGATGTTTCCAGTTAAGTCGATATCTGCACCAGTTTCTAAGAATTTTTCTTATTTGTGACGTCATGTGACGAAGGTGTATTATTAATTCACTCGTAATCCGTCCGTCTACAATATTTATACCTACGTTTCAAATTTCAGTTCGATATCTTCAACCGTTCCCGAGTTATCAGCCGAAATCACTGAACACCTCTGTCATTATTAGAATATCACCCTGTACATTGCACTGCTTCGAGGACAAAACAAGTGAAATTTTTGTTTTTTAATTTTTTTCACGGAAACCAAATCGAAAAAGTGCAAGTGTGATATATCGTTGAAATCGGAATTTTTAATGCTTTTCAATGATTCAATTACAAATTGTAAGTAATCATAAAATAAACAACTTGTTGTGCCAAAACGGCACTAAACGTAATCCGATCTCAACCAAAACCTTTTCAGATCTTCTGGAGCACTAAAGAAACCCTCATGCAAAGTTTCATCCAAATCCGTTTAGTAGCTTCGCCGCTATCGTGCTAACATACATACACACACACACACACACACACACACACACACACACACACACATACACACACACACACACATTTTTCAAAAACAATTTTTTTGGGTTCCTGGGACCTCAAAACGTAAAGATTTGATGTTATCTCAATTTTCGATTTTGGACTAATTGTAGTAACCTCCCACAATTTTATTGTGGGGAGGTTAAAAAAGTCAAAATCGGAGAAACGGTAAATTTTTGGTTGACGGATTTGAACTCGTCTCGATCATTTTATGAACGTGTTACAGATATGACTCATGCTTCTCACTCCTGTTCTGACGCTGATTTAAAATTAATTATTGTTATCGTTGCAAATTGAATTTTTTTCCTCCAAACTCAGCTCTATTACAAAGATATACTATTAAACTATTAAACAAGTTTCAGCTGTTAATGTTTATTAATAAACAAATTACGAATTTACTAAAAAAAAAAAAAAAATCATCTCGGCTTCTAGTAAGGCTACAGTGTCATTTTTTTTTTGAAAATGTGTGAAAAAACCCAGCAATAAAGATATCAAAACGATATTGCAAAATCTTCATTTGTTTAAAAGTTATTAGCAAAAAACCTAACCTCAAAATGTGACACTTTTTCAAACTCCATTTTGAAGTTGAAAATAATGCATATTTGATTTACCATTAATGAAACCATAAAGTTTAAGTCTCAACAAAAAAAAATGATGTCCAAATCAACCCTCTACGACAACGGGAACTGGGTGAATTTGCATTTTACATTATTCATGTTTTTAATAAACAAATTGAATATCTCTTAAACTAATTAAAATTTTTTGATGAAATTTTAGAGGTAACTTTGGGGTGATAAAACACATATTTTGTCAAAGTTTCAAACACTAAAGTGCTTTTGTTCAAGAATGAAAAATATTTGCAAATTGCGAAAATTTTCGCGGTTTTTTCCAATTATTTAAACAAATTTTTAATCGTTTTAAACGAAACACCTCTCAAATTAACCGTTTTTCAAAGTTCTAACAGTATCTACAAATTGAAAAACCTATCATCAAAGGTCTTTGAGTTATCTTTAAAAAAGTCGATTTTTTTGAATTTTTCAACAATAAATCGTTAAATAAACAATGTTCCGGCGGTCAAAAAGTGGACCAAATTCAGGGTCATGTTCGTAATCAATAAAACTATCGTTAGGGCAAAACTAGACGGATGTAATTTGCGTCACGTTTACGTCGCGTATTCAGCGCCGCATATTCTACGCCGAAATTAAAACCACGTTTTTGAATTAATCCAATGCAATTAGGTTTATAACTCGGAACCCAGCTATAGTGAATGGATTTGAATGGTTTCTAATACCATAAACTGAAAAGTTTACCCATTGAAAATTACCTTTATTTCGAAAATCCGCAAATTAAAAAAGAATTAATATTTTTAGAAATCTCAACAAAAAATACAATTATCGGAATTTTTAAATATTTCTTTTAAGAAAATAATGATTGTTATAGTTTTAGAGGTTACCTATTTATAAGGAATTTGTAAAAAAATGAAACTTTAATCTGTAATTTTTTAAATCTATAGTGTCGCAGCTTTTTATTTTTAAGGGTGGAAACCAACCCTAAAAACTGAAAAAGTAATTACTCTTCTAATTTTACGAATAAATTAACGAAAATCCATAGACTTACATTTTTGAATACGACTGTGAGATCAAAAGTTATGAGACGAAAATATTAAGGGTTGAAATCACCGTTAAATTCTGAAAAATTAATAATTCTTCTAATGTCTATATTTATAAAAATATGGTGGATTAAAAATGGTTACAAAAGAGTATAGTAATATGTCTAATTTTATTAAAAATACAGATTGTTATAAATAAATCAAATTAAAACAATTAAGTAAACTAATTAAATAACATTTTTAATCTGCACTCTAAATATGCTAAAGTACAATGCAACTCGCTTTTTCTGCGCATTCTTCGAAAAATAGACAGCCATTGCTCTTTGTTTCTCTATGGATATTTAAAAAGCGTGTACAAACTGAAAAGTTTCAACATTATTTCAAACTGTTATATCTCTGGAACAGTTTGTCGTAGGAAAAAAAATAAAAACCCAAATTCTTCGTTTTTATAAGCTTCATTTCATTCTTATATCATAATTATATCAATCTTATAGTTTTTGAGATATTTTAATTTTAAATACTTAATTTCCTTGCGTACGCGCTCAAGCGCCATCTTTAAACCTTTATATCTTTGGAGCAGTTTGTCGTAGGAAAGTAAAAAAAAATGAACTATTCGTTTTTTTATAAGCTTCATTTTTGTACTATTACCAGTTTTTATAGAACGATATTTTCTGAGCAATTTTCAAGAACCCGATTTAAAAAAAAAATTATGAAAATTTTAATTATTGAAAATGGGTACAGAATGAAAAATAATTGCTTTAAAAATTCTACAAAAATTGAGCATGTTAGTAATAATATGCATTAACAATATATAGAAAAAAATTGAATTAATAAGAAATTAGAGCAATAAGACTAAAAAAATGGCGCCTAAATTTTTAAATGCGCTACCTTTTTGTTTGCAACTTTTTTAGTTTTCACTATAAAAGGTCGTAATATGTCTCAATCGAAAGAAAATTTTAATACCTTTAATTTTTATAAGAATAACAGTTTTTTTCACAGTTGTAGATTTTGAATAGTTTTAGATTATAACGTCGTATATTTTTTCTGAACGTTTCGGCGCCATTTAGAAAATGCCCTATTTCTAAAATTAAACATCGGAGAAAAAAATGAAAGAGCCATTCGATTTGTTTTAGTAAAAGCTTTAACTTTGTACCCTTGCATTTTTTTTAAAGTCCACATTTTTCAAATAATTAAAAAAAAAAGTCTAGGAATACTGATTTTGGGGGGTGAAAATTACAATTTTCAGTTCACAACATCTCAAAAAATATGTATTTTTACAAAAAAAGTGTGCAAGACCTTTCTTTGTGATAATTTGATTCTCTTTCAGATTATGTGTAGGATTTTTTTGTTTTTTTGCGACGACAACTAAGAAACGATGGGAACCACCCTTAACTAAAAAGCAGGAAAAAATGACCCTATAGATTCTTAGGTACATACCTTATAAAGCACGTTGAAGAAAAAAAATTGGAAATTCATTACATCGTTTTCGGGCTAGGATTTAAAAGCTTCACTTACTGTACTATTCATTTATTTCGGTTTTTGGAGCTTCTACCATCTTCAAATTAATTTTAAAAAGTCTAATTTTTTTACAAATTCTTTATAAACAACCTCGAAAACTATAACAATCATTATTTTCTTAAAAGAAATATTAAAAAATTTGGATAATTGTATTTTTCGTTGAGATTTCTAAGCTTTTTAGTATATAGCATTAGAAATCCAACAAACAAAAATCGTTCAAATCCATTCACTATTAGTGCAAGAAAAATAAGCCTAAAAGTATGCGAACCTTGAAAAAATTAGTACAGGCAAGAAATTTGGTGGAGATGTTTCAGTTATCATCTTATTGAATATACTAAAAGTCCCCTAAAATCTAAACTGTGCTATGCCCGCCATATTGAAAAATGGCAGCCCATTTTCAAATATTTGTATATAAATCCTTTACCGTTGCAGATAGGAAAAAAAGTTTCAAATAAAAAATATAGGCAATAATAAAACGAACAATTTTTGATATTAACATTTTTTCTCTAAATCGAACGGTTTTTGAATTATGAGCTATTATAAAAGAAGACATAAGAGCCAAAATTTATGAAACTAAAAATTATCAGGGAATAAAAAAAAGGTCAATTTTTTACATTCCAAAACAACGAAATTTCACAGGAATATATTACACTGTCTGATATTCATACATGCTGTTACGGGTTGTGACACAACCTCCGCGCCCTTTAGAAAGAGCAAAATTAAAGGCTTACGCCTTTTACAACAAAACCCGAATCTGCGACAGACTGTTGCATTATTTACGGAGGATGTTGTATCCCAAGATGACATTGCACCTGCTGGGGAAAAATTTCTGCTTGTCTTTTATGGGGCAACAAAGTCCCAGACGCTTGATGAGTATAGATATTTTACATACAATCGTCTGATCAGTAAGCAGCAATTAAATTCCAAATTTAACTTGGCAGTGTTACCTCCTACAAGTGCAGCAGCTGCCAATCACTCATATCGCACATACCTCCAAGTCCAGCAGTGGACGAGTAATAATTTAGAGCCGACTGCCTGGGGTTGGCAGTTAAGCCATGGGGCTTTGAAACCAATTTTGACATGTTTAGATCCAGCCCCTGAAGCTCATATCCTGTGGTTGCAAATCGGGATGCACAAAACGTTGTGAGTGCTCATCAGCAGGGTTAAAGTGTTCTGCCATGTGTGGATATTGCCAAGAATTATCTTGCAGCAACTTATAGGCCGGGAGCCCGTGTATAAAATGACTGACTATCCGGCGAACTTTAAAAATATGTGAAATGGATTGTTCGTATATAAGTTAGCAATGAATGGACCGTCAGCTGGTTGGGTAGTGGTGGGGGTGGCTGTCAAAGGGTTGAAAACACGTAAAAAAAATTGAGAAAAAAAACTATCCGGCGAACGCTGAAACTTATATGAGGGGAAGATTATGTTATATAATGAAAGTAGAACATAGTCAGCTGGACGGGGGGCGGTGGATTTACCGTCAGCTGATCGATCAAACATGAAAATTTAAATTATTCGGCGAACTTTAAAATTTGGGTATAAGATAATATTTATACTGAAATTCTCGAAAAACATAGTCAGCTGCAAGTATGTGGGTGGAAAAGTCGTCAGCTGGTACAGAACAGTGCTGAGTGTTGATCGCATGCGAGGCAGCGCGCATCACCTTCCTTGCATCAGCTGACGAATTTTCCACCCAAATACATGCAGCTGATTGTGTTTATCGTTAATCTTAGTGTGAATATTATCATATACCCGAATTTCAAAGTTCGCCATAAGGATTTAATTAGTAATATCGTTATTGATAACTTAATGTTAAAAAATGTGCGTGCGGCATTTCCGAGTTTCTCTTTTAATTTGATTAAATATTCAATTTATTATTAATATGCATTATTTTATGAGAATAAAAATTAATACATTCGTACATTTCAAAATTATACAGAATGATCTGCTCAGAAAATTTATTTAGTTTAGAGAAAATAAAAATAAATTTATTCGGCTTCCGATAACAGATCTTCCTCATTCTCATTTTCATCCAACTCATCACTCTTTTGATGTTCAGTGTGTGAAAGATCATTTTTCTCTTTGTCACTCGCATCTAAAAAAAATTAATTATTTATAAAAAATTGATTAAGATTATAATAGGATGTAAAGTGAAAAGCACAACCATCAGTATTTTCGGCATCTCGGATAATCATTTCCTCTTATGGAGGTAATTGATCTCCATCTAACCACTTGCGAGTTAAATTTGTTTTCCTCAAGCTGTCACCCATAACCAAGGGATCTAATGTAGATGGCACTTGTTTTTGTGCATTGTTCCAAATCGTATACATACATACACAGTTCTTAAAACGTACTGTACAATTTCCGATTTCGACGGAGGCGAGAGAGATGCATCAAAATTTTTGTCTGGTAACTGAAATTCGTTATCATTTTCGCTAAATTTAGATACCTTAGTAAAGGTAGCTACACGAGCATCATTATTCAGGTTCTCCTCTGGTAAATTATTCAAACTTTTAAATGCTTCAATAACTTCTTTTGGAAGCTCTTTCAATGTATTGGGCAAGTAATGAAATGGCTCCGTTCTTAGGTAGTAAAACCCTAAATGCTGAAAACTGCTATAGTTATTGAGTTCGAAACGACGATATCCAATCTAAACACAGTCAGCTGCAAGTATGTGAGTGGAAAATTCGTCAATTGATGCAAGAAAGGTGATGCGCTCTGCCTCGCAGGCCATCAACACTCAGCACTGTTCTGTACCAGCTGACGACTTTTCCACCCACATACTTATAACTAATTTTAATAAAATATTAGAGAAACTGATAAAGAAAAGAATGACCAGTTATATACAAAAGTATAATTTAATATCAGATATGCAGTTTGGGTTTCAAGAAAAAAAATCAACGAATGATGCTATTGGAAAACTTACCACGCTTATGTATAATGCGGTAGATCAGTCGAAGCCCTCGTTATGTGTATTTTTGGATCTTGCTAAGGCGTTCGATACTGTTTCACATTCGCAACTAATAAATATACTGGAAAGAACTGGATTCAGAGGTGTCATGTTAGAAATGTTGAAGAGTTATCTGAAAAACAGGAAACAATATGTCAAAATCAATAATGTCATTAGTGAACACCAAATTGTAGAATATGGGGTGCCGCAGGGGACTGTACTAGGGCCTATATTATTTACCATTTACTTGAATGACATACTTACATTAAACTCGGCAGGGACCATTATATCATTCTCTGATGACACAGCAATTTTCTACTCATCTGAATCTTGGGAATTGCTAAAAGAAATAGTAGAATCAGACTTACAACATATTAAAAATAGATTCGACAGTAAAAAACTCACTATTAACTACAAAAAAACGTATTACTTACCTTTAACATCACAAAACAGAAATAGGCCATTATATAAAAAAATTCAAATAAAGGACCAAGAAGGAAAAATAGAAATTAAATCCACAGAAAAAATAAAATATTTAGGTATCGTAATAGACGGAAACTTGAAATGGAATCATCAAGTGCAATCAGTAGTGAATAAATTAAGAGGGCTCATATATAAATTTAAACAACTTAAAGAAATTTTAAAACTTGACCACTTAATAGTTCTTTATAAAGCACTCGTTGAGTCAATAATAAGATATGGCATAGTTGGCTGGGGTGGGGTAGGTGTGTCATATATAAAACCTTTAGAAAATATTCAAAAAAGGATAATTAAAATCATTTTTAAAAGATGTACATTATACCCCACTGATGCATTATATAATGAAAGCAAATTATTTGATGTTAGGCAAATGTTTTGTTATTGCATACTAATTCATCAAATTAATAAGAGACATGAAAGCAACGCTATCTCACATTCACACAACACTAGAAATAAGGAGAAAGGCAATCTAGAAATTAAGAAAATTGCAAAAAGCATTGGAAAAAAATGTTTTAACTACCTTGCGCCAAAATTATATAATATGTTACCTGAATCGATAAGAAAAATAAGAAAATATAAGAAAATCAAATTCGAGGTAAAGAAATGGATATATTCTGAAGGTAGGGATCTATACTTAAAGTTAGGTAATTAGATACATGTAGGTATATAAGTTAAATATAGATGATATTCTAAATTAATTATTTTGTATTAGCTATTGGTATTAACTCTAAATTAATTATGTTGTATTAAATGAAATTACTAGTTAAGGTAGCTATGGCACACAACCTATCTAATGATATTATAAATGAAATGCATTTCATCACATTCAAGGGTATATCAATACCCTTAAGTGATTTTGTTTTATTTATATTCAAAGGATACAGATGTATTAGCAAAAATCTTTTATTAACAGTACGCTATTTTCACACACAATTTAATTTTACTGTATACTCAATTTACTGTATACTTGCAGCTGACTATGTTTTTCGTGAATTTCAGTATAAATATTATCTTATACCCAAATTTTAAAGTTCGCCGAATAATTTAAATTTTCATGTTTTTGGACCTGTTTGATCGATCAGCTGACGGTAAATCCACCGCCCCCCGTCCAGCTGACTATGTTCTACTTTCATTATATGACATAATCTTCCCCTCATATAAGTTTCAGCGTTCGCCGGATAGTTTTTTTTCTCATTTTTTTTACGTGTTTTCAACCCTTTGACAGCCACCCCCACCGCTACCCAACCAGCGGACGGTCCATTCATTGCTAACTTATATACGAACAATCCATTTTTCATATTGTCAAAGTTCGCCGGATAGTCAGTCATTTTATACACGGGCTCCCGGACTATTAGAAGATATGTTACCTGACGACGACATTGATAAAGACGAACTAACGTTATAACGTATTTTCGTATTTTATTCTATTTGTTATAAGCTTCATAATTACAGTATATTTTTCTTCAGTATTGGTAATATACCTAAAAAAATGTCTTGTGTTTTACTTACAACCTATAAACAAACATTTTACAGTGTATTTTGTACACAATTGGGATTTTTCAATTCAATAACATTCTGCACCTCATAATTCAAAAACCGTTCGATTTAGAGAAAAAAAGTTAATATCAAAAATTGTTTGTTTTATTATTGCCTACATTTTTTATTTGAAACTTTTTTTCCTATCTGCAATGGTAAAGGATTTATATACAAAAATCTGAAAATGGGCCGCCATTTTTTCAATATGGAGGGCGAAGCACAGCTTTGATTTTAGGGAACTTTTAGTATATTCATTAGGATGGCAAGTGAAGCATCTCCACCAAATTCCTTGCTTGTACTAATTTTTTCGAGGTCAAAATTTATTTTTCCTGCACTGTATAGCTGGGTTCCATCATTTTTCATTTATAATGACCAATTGCACTAGTAGACTAAATGTATAATCCACTGCATTTAGGATTTTTCTTCAGACCAATTCATACAAAAGCAAATGTTGGTTTTCCAGGTAGGTTCGGGTGTCCTTAATAAGGTCTCAAAAGTCCCCGAAGTGGGAGTGTAAGGATAAAATTTGGCAACTTTGTAAAGGGCTAAAATCGTGCTCGGAAACGAATTTTTCGAGATATCTCGGTTTTCATTGCCTCTACGACAAAATTACATTAGACCAAAAAGAAATCTATGGAAATTATCTATAAGAAAGATAGAGGGTCTTTTTTTCGTATACGCGATAGTTTTCTTGAAAATCTTGCATTGAATTTGAGAAATCCCCCATCAACGATATAAGTGACAGTTTGGAGATCTGGTTCAGATTCAGATTGCTGGAAATTGTCGTAGAAAGCTGACTTGTTCGTTTTGCGCATACCAACTTCGTGACACCGGATACGGAGCTAATTCATACACCAAGCAGGTGCGAAGCTCTTCATTTGTTCTCTTCATGATAGTAATCCTTTGAAACAACAATAATGGACCAATGGACATTGTGGTATCATGGACTTTAACATTGCTATTGACAGTTAATAGTGAAAGCACTCTATTTGCACGTGAGAATTTAATATCACAGAAATTGTTGCCAATTTTTTTTATTCGTTGCAGCAGTTCCAATCCTATGAGCATCATGATATGTTATATTTCTATCACCAGTAACCCCTGTTGCAATCGACATAATTTTTGGCACAATTGGGAAGGGATTATGAGAATTGAACCAATCTGACACTTGCGTCAACATGCTGTTCCCCAGAGTGAAAAGAAAGCCCACAAAAGTTGCCGAGTCCTTCGCTGATGTTACTTGCAGTCAATAGTCCAAAAACCCATTTATTCACGACACTTTCATCTGTACTTCTTCCACGAGTAAAACTTTCTTTTGATTTCGACGATTTCATAAGAGATTGTTCAATTATCATATCAGTAGATGTTCCACAGAAATATTTATTTGAAAGTTTAACCGAGAAAAATCTTTTCGGATTTTTTTTATGTTTTAACAATAAAAACTGCCACAAATAAATTTTTTGATTTTAGGTATGACTTACTGGAATTTTTCAAGAAAACTATTGCGTATACGAAAAAAAGACGTTCTATCTGTTTTATAGAGAATTTTTGGCCTGGTTTATTTTTGTCGTAGAGGCAACGAAAACTGAGATATCTCGAAAAATTCGTTTCCGAGCACGATTTTAGCCCTTTACAGCGTTGCTAAATTTTATCCTTACACTCCCACTTCGGGGACTTTTGAGACCTTATTAAGGACACCAGAACCTACCTGGAAAACCAACATTTGCTTTTGTATGAATTGGTCTGAAGATGCGGCTCATTTTTCACTAAATGCAGTGGATTAGTAGTCAGTTAAACGATCGTAATGTAATGTATCTATGGCAGCGCCAAATACGCGACGCAAATACGCTCGTCTAGTTTGGCACTTAAACACTGTTCTTATTCACAATGCTTTAACAGGCGTTCTGTGTCTCATAAATTATTCTAATTGGCAAAATAAAAACCACCCTAATGTACATACATGAGAAATTTCCTGAAAAAAATGTTCGCTATATCGTTTTCTATTATGTTAAGGATAATTTGTTGAAATGTAGGGCGGTAAAAAATGTCATACCGAAGAAGTCTTGGAAGGTTTTATCAAAGCATTAGATGAGGCCGTTCAAGACGAATATGAGATTGCCGCCCAAGTTTCTGATGAAGAATGGGAAGCTATCAGACCAACCAAATTAGATAGGCGTAATTATCTTCTAGATAGAGTCAAGGTAGGTAATAGTTAAAAGAAATACACCAGTTTTTAATACGTTAATTTCACTATGTATTTTCTTTTAAGGGACATTTATTAAAACACGGAACTTGCGATAATTGCACCTCTTGGCAAATGAAAACAGGAGAGACATGGGGTAAAGAGTATCAGTCTTCAAATTATTCAAATAATACTTCGAATGAATCATCAGTCGACATTATATCCGTAGGCACTTGGAGACCTAGTGATGGCCCATCTATGACCGATGAATTATTTGTACACATTTCCCATGGGTTTAGAGGGAAAAATTTACCGATGATTTCATTTCATGTAAGTTACTACTTTTGGATACTATTATAAATTAAATTTATAAATATAGGTGTGTCGAAATCTTCTGTTAATAAATAAAAGTAAGGGCATAGCAGGATAAGCATGTGTTAGCTGCCCCCGCACCAATCGAGTTGAAATTTTGAGCACAAGTTAATAGTAGTGTTAGATGAAAGTTCCCAAAATATTATTTTTGGAAAACCATTTTTACGGGAGTAAAAGGGGGTAAAAAGAAAAATTGAATTTTTTTTCTCAAGAACGGATAAACCGATTTTTATGAAAAAAAAAATATTTTATGGCCTTTGATGGCACAAACTTAGAAAAAAATTATTGAGTCCATTTATCGAAAAAAAGTGGTGAAAAATTTTTTTCAAAATAAAAAAAATAGGGGAGGTTCTCGAAGCACACCCATCGTTTCGTTTCAAATAAATGCCTATATGCACCTTTAAAACATATCCAATTTTCAACGCGATTGGAAGGAAGAACATATTTAAAATTGATAATCATGGGCATACTGCGGGCGGCGCACAGTGGGAAAAATATGCCCTTTTTTGGACAAAAATCTGCCGACAGTAGAGATTTCAATCAAATTAAATAAAAAAAAATGGCAAATGTCTGTCGGTCTGTCTGTAACTTTTTTGTGCGCACGATTATTCTGGAACCGTTTAAGATATCGACTTAAAATGTGGTACAAATGTGTGGTGTATTTTAACGAGTTCTGGAACTAGGTTATTTTCATCTTATTATTCTGTTGAATGTGGGGTAAATTGGGGTAAATGGGGGTAAATGGGTAAATCAAGCAGGTAAGAGTCCATAAAATTGGTATTTAGTATATACAAGAGAAGATAATGTCTCAAAAAAAATTTT
This sequence comes from Rutpela maculata, assembly GCA_936432065.2. Lineage (NCBI taxonomy): Eukaryota > Metazoa > Arthropoda > Insecta > Coleoptera > Cerambycidae > Rutpela > Rutpela maculata. Next base: position 96,762,001 of record OW386291.2, on the reverse strand, counting down.
AGCATTAGCCACCCCCAATACCACCCCCACCCTATTATAAAAGGGGGGGGGGGGTGAGAAAATTATTTCATCGTAGATGACAATTCGAAAGCTTATTTTAAAGATGAAGATTAAATGATGTATTTAATAGAAATAAACTGAAAATTTTTTTGAATCCTATACATAACCTCAAAATTTGCCAAAGAAGTCATTTTTTAAGTAACCTAAAATATTTCAAAATTCTGACATGATGCGCCAATTCTGAGGCCGGATTCAGCGCGAAAAATTACTTCGGAAATTTGATAATGTTAGGATTAAAACTGAATGAAGTAAAAAAAAATTGAGGCCTTTGTTTCTTGTACACATACTAAATCACATTTTTTTTACCCCCTTTTATAATGGGATGGGGATAGTAATGGAGGTGGCTAATGCCAAAAGACATTAGCTTCTCTTATATGTACTAAATACTTTGGAACCGTTTAAGATATCTACTTGAAATTTGGTACACATAAGTATTTCGACGAGATCTGGAACTAGATTATATTTTCATAGTATTCTGTCGAAGGGATGGGGGATAAATTGTGGTAAATGTGGGTAAATAGGTAAATCAAGCAGGTAAGAATTCATATAATTGGTATTAATATGTCCTGTAAAATTTCGCAACCAGACACCCTAACGACTCTTCGGTGGTTTCAACCTCCGAGGGTCGTCAGGATGTCTGGTTGCGAAATTTTACAGGACATATTGAGTTTCCTCAAAAAAAAAACGATCCAACAAGTCCTCGCATGCCTAACAACGAAAAATGGAAGAAAGGGTGGTTTTATGCATTTAAGGATAGTTGGTTAGGGGTGGGAGGCTAAATAATATCAGAATCGTATTCCCTGCCCTTGAAAACGTGTATAAAACAATTTTCGGAGCGTTTGGATATTTTTTTGCGTGTTTCGGTATTGAAGGAGGGGGTGGTTTCAACCCCCGGGGGTCGTTTGAATCTCTGGTCACGAAATTTTACAGGACATATTGAGTTTCCTCAGAAAAAAAACCGATCCAACAAGTCCTCGCATGCCTAACAACGAAAAATGGAAGAAAAGGGGTGGTTTTATGCATTTAGGGAGAGTTGGTTAGCGGTGGGAAGCTAAATAATATCAGCATCGTATTCCCCGCCCTTGAAAACGTGTAGAAAACAATTTTCGGCGCGTTTGGATATTTCTTGCATGTTTCGGTATTGAAGGAGGGGGTGGTTTCAACCCCCGGGGATCGTTTGAATCTTTGGTTGCGAAATTTTATAGGACATATTGAGTTTCCTCAAAAAAAAACCCGATCCAACAAGTCTTTGCATGCCTAACAACGAAAAATGGAAGACGTTTAGCGGTATAGTTCGAGAGTGGTAGGGACCGCGTGAATATCACCATCGTGTTGGCCGTTCTTGAAAACGGGGGTGTAGGCATGTATTGTCGCTACCCTTGCACTTTTGGGGTTTTAGACTTTTTTTGCAAGTTTCGTATGGACTATTACTACCACGGTCATTGGCGGCCTACCGTTTGAATCAAATTCTCTGACGTCAACTGTTGGGTTAAACAAAATCTAGTTTGAAAATCTGTACATTTTGCAATGATGACGTCTGTAGTCTATACGAAAGAACTAGTTTTCAAAGTCTACTGCGAGGAGGTTACAGTGCCTCTCACTAGTCGGGGTGCCTGTTTATTGCGAGTCCCCTTGCCTCTCATGAGTCGGGGTGTTTGTTTATAGTGAATCCCATTGCCTCTCATTAGTCGGGGCGCTTGTTTATTGTGAGTCCCCTTACCTCTCACAATTCGGGTTGACTTTCTTGCGTGAGTTATATTGCCTCTCACGAATGAGGTCACTCTATATTGATGAGACTTCTCTTAGTTTTCATTGCTGTCGTTCTTAATTACAGGAATAATATTATTCTGAGTGAAAATGTCGCTGAGAATTTCGACAAGTACCTTGTGTGGGACAGATAGTATACAATTGCAGCAATGTGCGAGCAGCAGCCAACAGCTTTGTTTCCGTTGGCGCAATTGTATACTGCTGTCCCACGCAAAGTATTTGTCGAAAGTTCTGAAGCCAGCTGAAATTCTCAGCGATATTTTTACTCGGAATAATAATATTCCTGTAATTGAGGACGATAGCGATGAAGACTAAGAAGTCATTATAGAGTAACCTGATTCGTGAGAGGCCAGAGGACTGACGCAAAGAAGTCACCCCGAATTGTGAGAGGCAAGGGAACTAACAATAAACAAGCTCCCCAACTAGTGAGAGGCAAGGAGACTCACGATAAACAAAATAAGTGGACCAATATCCTATTGAAACCTCCACGTGGTGAACCTCGGAAACTACAGTTCTTTGGTAGGCTGACTACAAACGTCATAATTGCAAAATGTTTTGCAAAATTTTGCAAAAGATATATATATATATATATATATATATATATATATATATATATATATATATATATATATATATATATATATATATTATGAAGTGTTGGTGTGCTTCCGGATGTTTTCCCACGTAGTTGATAGGCTCCTCCTGGAGCCATTGTTGTCTAAACGACAAACGACGTTTCGGCAGAATCCCATCTGCCATCTTCAGGTTCTCGCTGAAAGCTGCTCCTCGTTGCTCGAACAGTCCAGTTCGAGCAACGAGGAGCAGCAGTAGGCAGCTTTCAGCGAGAACCTGAAGATGGCAGATATGATTCTGCCGAAACGTTGTTTAGACAACAATGGCTATATATATATATATATATATATATATATATACATATATATATATATATATATATATATATATATGTATATATATATATATATATATACATATATATATATATATATATATATGTATATATATATATATATATATATATATATATATATATATATATATATATATATGTATATATATATATATATATATATATATATATATATATATATGTATATATATACATATATATATATATATATATATATGTATATATATATATATATATATATATATATATATATATATATATATATATATGTATATATATATATATATATAGCCATTGTTGTCTAAACAACGTTTCGGCAGAATCATATCTGCCATCTTCAGGTTCTCGCTGAAAGCTGCCTACTGCTGCTCCTCGTTGCTCGAACTGGACTGTTCGAGCAACGAGGAGCAGCTTTCAGCGAGAACCTGAAGATGGCAGATGGGATTCTGCCGAAACGTCGTTTGTCGTTTAGACAACAATGGCTCCAGGAGGAGCCTATCAACTACGTGGGAAAACATCCGGAAGCACACCAACACTTCATAATATATATATATATATATATATATATATATATATATATATATATATATATATAGGTATAGACGGTATATTGTGTAGCCCGATATATCGACAGGTCGTTCATTAGCCCGGCATTTCCCGAGTGTATAAATTAACAAATTTATTAAATATGGCGATTGTTATGAATCTTTTCTAATAGGAAGCCACTAGGGGTAGCTAATTATTATTTTTCTTTCAATTATATAAACATGGCATATTTCAGAGCCCGGATATATTTACTGATCCTTTCAAAGCCCGCTGTATATAAGAATATAGCTAGCGTTCGTTCTCCGTCCCAGCGATGTTGCCAATGTAATCGGGCCTCAGTAGGTTATATTTTTATAATATATATTTCTTTGATGCATGCATCGTCACGAAGCACAACATAATAGGAGTACTTGCTATACCGCGCCACTACCATTACTGTTTACAGTAGAGACGCTAATGGAGGGCCAGCTATTAAAGCAAATGCATTCATTCTTTGATCGCCAAAATAATATAACAGTTACGTTTTTTATTATTCATTGTTACGAATTTGAAGATATATTAGAAGAACCTAATAAAATATTAGGTAATTTTTTTATCCAAATAGACATTAATTATTAATAACTGATAATGTAATTACTCCGTGATAGGCCTATAAGTATTTAAATATTTTGAATTTGTCCTCATTTTTTGTTTTCCACTTTTAAAGTATTGCCTTATTAACAGTAAAATAAAAAGATGCAAAGGGGTAGAAATTAAATTACGTTTATTTACCTAACATAGATATATCAAACGAATTGTTTTAATAGTACAGTAACATCAGGTATAATAGTAAAAGAATCCCTTGATGCAATTTTTCTTTTGAAAATGTACTTATTTTGAGACAGCAAGTGACCTTTGTGTTTCCGAGTACATGGGTCAAATATGAGCAAAAAATGATTGCCATCAAATAACAACAAAGCATGAAGTTCTCTTTGAAGTATTTATAAGTTTTTATTTAATTTTATTTCACTGTCACTATAATACTTATAGGCTTAATTTTGAAAAAGTTATTACAATGACCTTTACTAAGTACCAGCTGTCCCAAGTTAACATCAATTGAAAGTTGCATTATATGAAATAAGTTTTCAGATTCAGTTTGTCCCACTGTGCAAAGAAATATCTTTAAAAATTAAAAAATATATATTTTCTTAAATTGCGCAGAACCCTTAAAGTGTACAGATAAACGTATAGGGACAAAAAAGTGTCTTCTTTACAAGAGCTCTCAAACAAAAAAAAAAAGAAAATAGAAATCGAACCATTAGGAGCTGAGATAAAAAAACATTCATTGTGGCTAATGGCAGCCATCTTTAATGGTCGCCATTTTGGTGTTGCACGGATTTTAAAGTGGCTCCCTATCTGGAAAGTTACCTTTTGGCATCAACTATGACCACAGAAAGTGGCACATCCCAATCAAAAAGTGCAGATTATTGGCTTATATAGCCATGTACCCGACGTACTATCAAGCACAAAGTTCCCTTTTAAGTATGGCAAGCAAAAATTTAATATTTTCTTTTATTGCTTATGTTATATGCTTGCAATAATAAAAATAATTATTATTATTATAGTCTAGTACCTAGAGGTGAAAATATGCAAAACTTCGGAATAATGTCATATTGAATGGATTTCGTTCATTTTGGAAGTATAAGCTTCACACAAAAGTTTCTATATTGTGCGGGGGCTTGCTAATTAGGGGGTAAGTGCCACCCCCTCTCAGGGGGTGGCACTTAAAAAATATATATATTTATTGGAGCTGAAGTATAATCAAATTTTAAGAAGAAAAGGTTCTATGCAATTTTTCACACAAATTGATAGTTTTTACTATTTTAAGTTATAACTTCAAAATTGCGATTTTAGCTTAAAAAAAAGTTTTCCAAACGGCTTTGGTCAGGTATCTCGAGAAGTATTACTTTATCGAAAAAATGTTACAGACCAATTACATAAAGTACAAACTGGGAATTAATTATATTTTTTGTTTATTGGTGTAGGATTAATAATTTCGGAGATATTTAAGTTTACATTTGGCATCCAAGGGTTCATAAGATAATTATTTAGAGTGAGAGTTAAATATCTCAGAAACTGTGACACATACGTCAAGGATGCTAGTAGGTAGAATAATAGGTTATTAATTAAGCTTTCAACTGTTTTTTTATTTGTTTCTATAGCATAAAGAACAAAGAAGTTATGACCGAAGCAATGTGCGTCTACACATTTTTTTTTAAACAACGTCGCCATTTTGTTCCTGTAATTAGCCAGTAATTAAAAAAAGGAATTTCAAACACTGTTTCTCATTAATATATAGCATGACGTAAATGTCAAATTTTTTGGTTTGTATACAGCACTTGCTTTAGAAAAAAATACAGTTTAAACTATAAAGGTATTTTCGATAAAACGATATTTTGTTTTCCTTGTCCAAATGGGTGTCTCAATAAATATTAGTTTTATTGAAAAATGGGTAGAGACCAGAAATAAAGCTCATAAACTGATAATGAATTTAGCTTGTTTATTTATTTACATAGATTTAATAGTTTCGGAGATATGAAAGTCCGAACGTTTATAAGTCGTAAAATGCAGTTTTTAAATGTTAAATATCTCAGAAATTGAGACACCTACGTCACGCATACTAAGAAATGAAATTAAAGACAATTAATTGCGCTTTCAAATTATTTTTTACTCGCTCCTGTAGCATAAGAAGTAAAGAAGTTATGATGTAAAAATGAGCGTATTTATATTTTTTTATATAAAAAGGTCGCCATTTTGTTACTCTAATTAGCCAGTAATTTAAAGAAATTATCTCAAATACAGTTTAGGATGTAGCATTACCTAGATGTTCAAATTTGTTTGCTCATTTAAAGCACTTGCTTTAGAAAAAAATGCATTTTAAACTTTAAAGGTAATTTCAAAACACTTGGATACCAAATATAAACTTAAATATCTCCGAAATTATTAATCCTACATCAATAAACAAAAAATATAATTATTTCCCAGTTTGTACTTTCTGTAATTGGTCTGTCACATTTTTTCGATAAAGTAATACTTTTCGAGATACTTGACGAAAGCCGTTTGGAAATACCTTTTTTTTAAGCTAAAATCGCAATTTTGAAGTCGTTATAACTTAAAAACTATCAATTTATGTGAAAATTTGCATAGAACCTTTTCTTCTTAAAGTTTGATTCTATTTCAGCTCCAATATATATTTTTTAAGTGCCACCCCCTGAAAGGGGGTGGCATTCACCCTCTATAAATTAGCAAGCCCCCGCACAATATAGAAACTTTTCTGTCAAGCATTTACTATTATACCTCCAAAAATGAACTAAATCCGTTCAATATGACATTATTCCGAAGTTAAAACCTCTAGTTACACTGTACTATTAGTGCAAGCATATAATATACTTGTGCCCGACATTAATTAGTCTTCGCAGATACGCTTAAAAAGGAATTTGTGTGATATTCTTTTCTTTTCTTTCTTTTCGGGTTCAAAAGTTACTAACAATAATTGCAACAAAATGCAATGCTTTTTCGTCAATATTTTGAAAATTAAGCAAGATAAGGCAAAACAATATACGTAACTTTTCGGTAGAGCATAAAATTCTCTCGTATAATGGTTATAAAAAAAAACGGTACATTTGATAGTTAAATTATCGTTATTAAAGGTAGTATAATATTTATATTTTATTTTATATAATTGTTTATAATTATATAAAAATTTTGTTTAATAGTTTTCTCAATCTAATGTAATACTGCGTATCGTCATAATATGTTTTCTTAATGTATATGGGGAAGCTAGTTTAGGCTGACCTCTTCCTTTTGTGCGTAAACTCTTTTGTGCACCTTTTTTCTTACATTCTTCTACCTACATTCAACTTAAATCTGGTGACAGTTGCTTTCTTGCACAGAGCAATAAAACAAAGCGTCTCAAATGCCAAAAGAACTGTTGCCAATGGTATACAAAATCTACTGTTTAAAGCAAGATACAGTTATATTACAGTATTCAGCCATAAATCTAACTAAAAAATTATTAGTCCTAAATTACTATGACGAAAATAAAATGTATAAATGAATTATAAAGAATTATGTTAGAATTTGTTAAAATTAAATAATCAAAACATTAGAATACATTACAACAAATTAACTGAGCAGTTGGAAATTTGAAATAAAATGAAAGTCATTGTTTATAAGAAGTGCTTTAGTACAGAAAAAATAATTTTCAATTCCGTAAAAATACATGGCGAAAACTGCAGTCCTAGAGGTAATGACGTATACTTCACGAAAAGAATTATTTGTAGCAGGTACAAATTTTTTCTTTATTTTTTGAATAGACACGTGATATTTTTAACTTCAATATTTTATAAACAACTCGAAAAATAAAGCAATAAAAGATATAGTTTCACTCACTTTCGTTACAGATTTATGCATTATTACATTATACTTCTTAAATTATACAGAGACAGTAATTACTTCCACATCCAGTGGAAGTATAGTAACGACAAAAAAATTTTAAAAATTTTTTTTGTTCAAATAGGCTTAGAATGTCATGAAACGTCGAGATTTTAAGTTTGAGCGAAAAAAAATGTTTGTCTGTCTGTCTGTCGGTCTGTCTGTAACTTTTTTTTTGTGCGCACGTTTACTCAGGAACCGTTTGAGATATTGACTTGAAATTTGGTACACATATGTACTTTAACGAGATCTAGAACTAGATTATATTTTCATCTTGTTCCGTCGAAGGGTTGGGGAGTAAATAGGGGTAAATTTGGGGTAAATAGGTAAATCTAGTAGGTAAGAGTCCATAAAATTGGTATTTAGTATATATAAGAGAAGCTAAGGTCTCAAAAAAAAAATTGACATTAGCCACCTCCATTACCACCACCACCCCATTATTAAAGGGGATAAAAAAAATGCGATTTAGTGTGTGTACAAGGACCAGAAACCTCAAAATATTTTTTTACTTCATCCACCCCCCACTACCACCCCCGCCCCACTACCGATGTGGGGTATCGTTTTATGGGTTTCTGGGGTAGAGGATTATTAAAGTTCCGTAAATAATTATTTCCACATACAAAATTTTTTCGTCATGAGTGACTTGGATAGAAAATCTGGATATGGAAGTAGTGATTCCTTGGGCAGCGGTTTTTTAATGGTTTTTATTTTCTTATTAGTTAACAATTTATCAGAAAGTTTTTTGTCTATTTTTATTCAATGCTTAGATTTAGTTCAGGACTTCTTATTGCACTTGTTACCACACCAAAACCAAAAACAAACTAAATTATAATATCGCGGCAGAAAGAATTCCTTAATCACCTTTTTTGATGCTGTCATAAAGTTGTTTAGGGCAAACGCTCTGCTCTTTTCCCACTAATATTTTCGTTAGTGTTTTCTAACTGTGATTAAAATATACCTTTTTTATTTAAATATGTAGGTATATTATTTGCCTACATATAATAAAACAAGAATAGTAATAGGCTATGTTTTGATTCTAACATGTGTTAAATAAAATGGACATTTCGGACAGAACGCTTTGGTTATGCAGACAAAATTAATGTTTTGAATCTAGTTTTTGTCAATTTCCACGGCATACTTGATACGAGTATTTTCTCGATTTTTGAATTATTATTCTCAAAAGAATTTTCATGTTTATGTATACGGTTGTTTTTGTTATTTTTTTCTATCTAAAAAAAAATATAAACACATTCGGCGATTATTAATAACAAATTGTTTATTAAATAAACAAATAAATTCACAACAAAAAAAATTCTTTTTTCCACCTTTTGGATAATTGCAAATAATAAATTTAGGAATAAAATTTTTTCTTAATAACATGTTTAAATAATGAAAAAAGACAAAAGTGATTATAAACAATTAAAAACAATTTTTAAGAATTTTTTTTAATTATAATATTCTATAACAAATAAAATGGCAGAAAAATATTTTTCAAAAATACGTAATTTATATATTTGTTTATAAAATTTGTTTAAACAAGTAGCAATAAAAATTTTAAGTTTATGTAATATTATAGTATTTTTGAATATAAAAACAGTAAGAGTAATTAAAATTAATAAAAAAAAAATTTTCCATCGGGATATTGTTCCTTTAAGTGTTTAAATAATAACATAATTTTTATGAATTTTAAAATTAATATTTAATAACAAAAAATATTTTTACTTGTTTCGGACGGTTCCAGAGCATCGTAACGCCTTAGTGTTCGCTGCGCGGAGGTCTATTTTCAACATTAAATTAAAATCATTAATAATCTCGTTAATAATAGATGTAGAGTTTCGGGAGTCGGGACTTTTTTATTGGGAATTTCTTCCTCTTTAAGAATCTTTCTTTCTTTAAAATTTTTAATAGTTTTCGAGTTATTTGCAAAAAACGGAACTCGTTATTTTTTCAATTTTCATTAGTTTATAACTTTTGCAATTATTTATGTGCGGGTTTAAAACTTTTGCACATTTTTCTAGACGTCATTCCGAATCCAATGCAATCAAGGTAGGTGCATGACGTCAGATGCACCATGCAGGGAGACCGACTAGAAATATAAATTCAAATAACCATCATAAAAATATATGTGTTCATTAATAAAAAAACCGCTGCCTAAAAAATCACTACTTCCACATCTAGATTTTCCTGCCCAAGCCTTTTACAGCAAAAAAATGTCGATACTATATTTGCAATCCACTGTGTAAAAATAATTGTTCATAGAACTTTGATAATATAATATTTGAAATGGTCTATCCCAAAAACCCATAAAACGATGTGCAACATGGTAGTGGAGGTAGTAGAGGGGGAAGCTGTTGGCAAAAAATTTAGAGGCTCTTGTACACATAAATCATAATTTTATTTTTTTATTCCCTTTAATAATGTGGTAGAGGTGGAGGCGAGTGCCAAAAAAGTATTCAGGCCTTTTGTTCCTTTATACACACTAAATCACAATTTTATCTTTTTATTCCCTTCCATAGTCACCTTCAATAATTTGAGCAAAAAAATTTTTTTTACGATTACTATACTTCAACTCCACTACGTGGATGTGTAAGTAATAAGTATTCCGCAGTTATGACGTTGTTCTCTTTTGCACGTCCAAATGGAATAAAACGATTCAAGTTAGCCCATCTAAATTGTGTTTTTAGAGACCGTGTAGGCTTAACAGGGAACCAAGACAGATCACGTCATGCAGTTAGATGCACCATACAGTAAAGGGAACCTGACTTAAAAAACCGCTTCCTAAAGAATCACTATTTCAACATCCAAGTCTTTTACAAAGAGAAAAAGTTGATACTGCATTTGCAGTCCATTATGTGGAAATAACTGATCATAGAACTTTAATAATATAATATTTGCAATCGTCTACCACAAAAGCCCATAAAACAAAATGCCATATCGACAGTGGGGATGGTAGTGGGGGATATAGCTGATGCAAAAAAAAATTAGGCCTTTGGTACTTATACACACACAAAATCACAATTTTATTTTTTTCTCGTCCTTTAATAATGGGGTAGGGATGGTAATGGGGGTGATAGTGGAAGTGGCTGATGTCAAAAAAAATTTGACTAGGTACTTGGCTTCTCGTACATACACTAAATCCCAATTTTATAAACTCTCACTTGCTTGCTTTGCCTATTTATCCCCCCATCCCAAACTTCAACGGAATAAGATCAAAACATAATCTATTTCCAGATCTCGTTATAATACACAGGTGTCCCAAATTTTGAGTTAACATCATAAACGGTTCCAGAGTAATCGTGCGCACAAAAAAAATTACAGACAGATTTTTTTTGCTCAAACTTAAAATACCTTTCGTGGCATTCCAAGCCTGTTTAAAAAAACATTTTTTTTACCTTTATTATACGTTCACTCCACTATGTGGATGTGGAAGTAGTACCAGCTTATAGTGATTATGGACAATGCCTATCTATCCTTATAATACGTAAAACATCATTATGCATAATAATAATTATATCCGTTTTATAGATAAAAATTACTGTTTTTGACGGCCCCTATCTCCAACATCTTTGAACCCACTATGATGAAATTTTGTACAAAGGTGCTAATTAAGAATATCTTACTAGTTCTTTTCTGAAAAAATCGCTAATATATATTTTTTGAAAATCGACCTCCTCTTTCCATTCTAGAATCGAACGCCTCCGTCTAAAATTAAATGTGATTACGTCTAAAGACTTACTCTATAGGTATATAGTCACCATTAAAATTTCAAAATATTCGGATATCAAATGAGCGAGATATGAGGGTGGCTCCATGAAAAGTGCGACACACTGTATATGTACCTTTTTGTCAGAGCATAAAATTCCCTAGTATAATGGTCATAATAAAAAAACGGCACATTTGATAGTTAAATTATTATTATTATTATAAGTAATACAATATAAATAATTAGTTTTAAGTTAAAAATTTAGTTTAATAGGTTTTCTTAGTTTAATGTAATACTGCTATAGTAATAATATTTTTTCCTAATGCATATGGGAGGTCGAAGATAGTTTAGGCTAACCTTTTCCTTTTGTGTGTAAATTCTTTTGTACACAATAAACGTTCATTTATTTATTTATTTTATTTACTTAAAATTGTACCGGCCGCCAAATTATCAAAAATGAGGTACAGAGACGCTTGTCATTTTTTTTATACTCTCCTCAGTCATTTAAAATGCAATTAAAAATCTGAAAAAGCACACATCATCTGTAGGTTCCAGAAAACATTTTTCAAAACACAACGGATTTTTTAAAACTTATGTTGCTATTTAAATTAAAAAAAAATGTTTCCTATTGTCACCGCATTTTGAGGTTTTCGGGTCTTGATATAATCTTATAGAAATATATTTTTAACCATCAATTTATAAAAATAAAAATTTTTACTCACGTAACGGGGTCATAAAATTATGAACAATCCAAAAAAAAAATCCACGAATTTACTAGCTGATAAGTTTATGCATTCGTCAATTAACAAATAGAGCTTTTGATATGAAATTGGAACTGGCAGAATTTTTATTTTCACATGAAAAATAGTTACAATGATGTTAAAAAATTGTTTACATTTCGGTGAGCACGTGGTCATACGCTTCAAGCGATCTGTTTTATATTTATTGCCGTACGCCCCGCTGAGTTAAGCGGGTGCCTTTTCTCTGGTATCTTTCTACATTCAACTTAAATACATCTTACAATACAGCCCAATAAAACAATCAAAGCGTCTCAAGTGTCAAAAGAATTATTGAAATTATTGGCCTGTTTGAAGCACGATGGAGTTATATGACAGTATAGTACCTAACGGTAGGAAGAAATATGCCAATATGCACCAAAAAATTATATTTTGTAAACTAGTGCCTAAAGATTTATAAAAGAAACTACGGAAATAGCAACAAGAAAATATGGGGACAAGATAAATCGAGAAATATAAGTATATCATATTTTTGATGATGTATCTATTTTATTGATTCCAAAAAATATATGTTGTGATAATATGACATAGTAGTTAAAGATTGTACTAAAGACATGCAGTGAGTGTGTCAGAACAATGTGATATGAAAAGATAAAAATATATTCATTTTTTATTTTAATGTTCCCATTATCAAATGTCTTTTTCAATTCTCTAATAAGGGTGTAGCTATTATATCTAATGCACATTTTTTCGAATTTAAATCGGCCCAGCCGTTCAAAAGATATAAATTCTTTTCGAAATATTGGTATTTTTGATTACCCCTAATGGCGGAGTCAAATTAAGTATCAAAATAGGTGAATAAGGAATTATCTGGCTGCAGCAGTCTTATTGTTTGAATTTGTTGCCAGTATATATAACAGAAAGTGTATGTGAAGTTTTGCATTAAATCGGTCCATTGCTGGTAAAATTTTAACAATTTATTTTTAAACAGTGAAATTTTCTGCTATTTTCTTTATTATCTCCGGTCCTAGAAATCGTATCGCAATAATAAAAAGAGCCATTTGTTCGCAATAAAATTTTAAATAAGGCTAGGCCTATGAAACACTTTCTGATAATTTGTTAATTTATAAAAAAATAATAATCACCAAAAAATTGCCTTTTTTGGTTATTTAAGAAATATAACGTAATAATGAATCAATTTATTTTTAAAAATGTAGGTTTTTAAATGTATTTTACAATGGTATTAAGAAAAAAAATCTTCATTTAAACTATTTTTTTGAAATTTGTTTATAATTTTCAAAATTATAGTTATAAACAACTTCAAATAATCCTGTGGATTTTTTATAAAACTAAAAACGCAAACGAATTACGAAAATAGATGAAACATTTGACATTTTTCTAAAAAAATAATTATCTACTTGCATTTGGAGCTAGGATACGTCAGTTTTTGTAACTAAGTCGCTTATAAATAAACAAATTAATATTTCTTCTTAAAATTGAGCCCTGTTATTCTTTCAATACCTATATTTTTGTCTTATCTAGTTGAAAACAAACCAGAAGCACAATGTTTAAAAGATAATGTATAGAGGCCCGAAAGTCGGGCCCTTGGAACTTATGTTAGAGATCCGATAATTGTCAATTAGCTCTAAACGGTATATTACTGTTTTACAAATTAGACTTTAATATTTTAGACGATAGCACTTTTTACCAGGATGCGGACGTCTAGGGTTCAACTCCTGACCGCGAATATTGTTTTTTTTTATTGTATCGGTGATATTAAAAATTTTACAAAGCTGTGTCCATGGACATAAGGATATTCGTTCAGATTAGATTAGTTCCTCCTTTTCGCGACAAAAATTAAGAAAATAACCGTTCTATTCAATGTTATTTCAAAAATTGTAATTTTAGATTATTTTCAAATATCAGAGACAAAGATGTAAGCTTTAAAAAACAACCACTCCAAATTTCAAAAAGAAATAGTTTTTTGGTTTATTTATAAGTGACTTTAATGCAAAAACTGACGTATCTCGACTCTCGACCTCAAATGCAAGCAGACCATTATTTTTTTTTTTAAGAAATGCTATATATTTCACGTATTTTCATAATTCGTTTGCCGCTTTTAGTTTGATAAAAAAGATCACAGGGTTATTTGAATTTATTTACTACTACAATTTTGAAAATCATAAACAAATTTCAAATAAACGGTTTAAATGAAGATATAATTTTTTCTTAATACCATTGCAAAAAACATACAAAAATCTACATTTTGAAAAAAAAAAAATTTTCTCCTACGAGTCGATGCCCTTAAGCAGTAAGCGATGGAAATTTCGAATTTATTATTGACTTTTAGCCGTTTGAAAACATATTTTGGTTAAAATTTCGCACGAGAGTTTAGTTCAATAAAATAAAATTGATTCATTATTACGTTGTTTCTTAAATAGCCAAAAAAAGTACTTTTTTGTGATTTTTATTTATTTATTTTTAAATTAACAAATTATCAGAAAGATTTTTCATAGACCTAGTCCTATTCAAAACTCAATGCCCTATTTTTATTTTTGTGGCACGATTACTAGGATCAGAGATAATAAGGATAATAGCAGAAAATTTCACTGTTGAAAAATAAATTTTTAAAATTATACAAGAAACAAAACTGCCTATAGCACTTATACATAAAACAAATTAAAACAATAAAATAGCTACAGTTCCATTCAAAATTTATAAGCGATTTAATGCTAAAGACTAATATTTTATACCCTAAAACCCAATTTTATCGACTCTGCAACAACCCTTCAACGGAATAAGATCAACGCATAATCTATTTCCAGATCCCGTTGTAATACACAAGTATACCAAATTTTGAGTCAACATCATGAACGGTTCGAATCGTTTGCACAAAAACAATTTGCAGACGGAATTTTTTTCGTTCAAGCTGAAAATATCGATGTTTCATGACATTCTAAGACTATTTAAAAAAAAACATGTTTTTTTACTGTTACTATCCACTAAACTACGGGGATGTGGAAGTCGTCATGGACAATGCCTATCTATCCTTATAATAGGTACGTAAAACGTCATTCTGCATAATTATTGTTTAATGTCCCGATATTTCTCCATGAAAATTTTAGCACCAAAATTAATAAAAATGAGGAATATTATTGAATCATGAATGCAAAAAACCACAAACCTAATTTAGGGACATGGAAACATTAATTTAGTACAACAAATGGACAAAGCCAATGCATTTTATACTCGATTTTATATTTTGTTATTATAATTTTTCTCTTTTGATATAAATGCTACCTTTTATCGCTCTATTTGAAATTATGTATTACAATTCAAAAAACGTTTTAAGATGTTTAAGATGCTACTATTTTGCTTTCATAGCACCGTACCACATAATTTATAATTCTTAGAACGTATATACAAATTTTTGAATTTAGAAAAATTATTCGAATATGAAGAAAGAACTTTCATTCAACGATTGTGACTTCATAAAGAAAGTATTTAAGAGGAAATAAGAATCGAACGCTATCGAGCCACTGCAACGATGCCAAATATCGGGCTATATAACGAGCGATGGATATCAACTGTATAAGAGTCTTGGATATACAGGAACAGCGCCGCCTGACTCAGAAGTGCTGAACTAAAAGTGTATCTCGGAACATGAAAATATGACTTTTTGAAGCCCACCTCAAAATTTTGCAGGGAGGAAACTAACATGATTTGCGACCATTTAGTGATGATATACACGGGGGTACGTTGATGAGCCCGACCCCGGGCTTCACAGGGTCAAATCGGGCTGCACTACAACCGTTCAGTTTATGAAACGGGCCTGTATATGACCGTGCATATCTCTATATATATATATATATATATATATATATATATATATATATATATATATATATATATATATATATATATATATATATATATATATATATATATATATATCAGGAGGGGGGATGGTCTGATCTTCACCAAATTTAAACTGGAGGTTCCTTTAATATTAAGAATAAAAGGATACTATTTTCGTTCCTTAACTAATTGTTTAAGTGATCAAAAAAAAATTAAAACTGCAAATTTGACCCTTAAAATGTCCAAAAAATCCCTTTTCGGTCAATAAAACACGGTTCCGCCCCTATTTGGAAATCAAGATTTTAAGGTTTTGTTATACTCGCCATGACAAACAATTTCCGCCGGGTCTGCATCCATCTTAAAAAATATCCAACCTCGCTATTTTATTGACTAAATCGATTCCACTATAATAATAATGCCTAATAATAATAAGAATGATAATAATAAACAGTAAACACATTTAGTTTTTAAAAGTTTATTGAACAAAAATACAAAAGTTTGTGTACTTAATAAAAAAACATAAATGTGCAGCGAACCACGGCAAAACTCGTTTTTAGTCAGTAACTTTTTTTGAACTTTTCAG
The DNA here is from genome assembly GCA_936432065.2 of Rutpela maculata. NCBI lineage: Eukaryota > Metazoa > Arthropoda > Insecta > Coleoptera > Cerambycidae > Rutpela > Rutpela maculata. Next base: position 96,745,346 of record OW386291.2, on the reverse strand, counting down.
ATTCATTTTAAACTATGCAACTGTAAAATTCTGCTTTAATATATTCTTGTTTGTTAAATCACATACGCATGTTCTTAAAATAATTGTAATTGGAAAAAGTAATTGTAATTGGAAAAAGTAATTGTAATTAGATAGTTCAAATAATATAATTACAAATTACAATTCCTCTAACAATTTTCCTGCCAATTACAATTCCAAATTACTTTAATAAAAAAAGTACTTAATTACAATTACAATTACATATATATATATATACATATATATATATAATATATATTAATATCAGGAAGGGGGATGGTCAGATATCTTTCCCAAATTTAAACTGAAGGTTCCTTTAATAGTGAGAATAAAAGGATGCCATTTTCTTTACTTAACTAGTTGTTTAAGTGATAAAAAAAAAATTAACACAACAAATTTGATCCTTAAAAAGCCCAAAATACCCCTTTTCGGCCAAAAAAGCATTTTTTGGAATTTCAAATTTTAGGCATGACAAAGAATTTCCGCGGGGTCTGCATCTATCTTAAAAAAATTTCCAATCCTTTCCTAAACCGACTCCACTATTAAGCTGCCTTTTCTATATATTTATTTACTTTTTCCTGATTACTCTTAATAAGGTCAAACATTTAATAACGATTCTAATAAATATTAAAACGCAATATTACACAACACTTTTAATTAAAATTTTTAACTTACCTTTTTGTCTGTTTGGTGACTATAATTTACTTTATCATAAAAGTAATTGCTAATTCCGTTTTTAGAGACATGTACTTTGTAATTGTAATTAGTTCCTTTTTTAAAAAAGTAATTTGTAATTGTAGTTAATTCCTTTTTAAAAAGAGTAATTTGTAATTGTAATTATTTTTAAATGACAAGTAATTACCCAGCTCTGCTACATCTTACTATCATGGTCACTGGCGGCCATTACACCTCTATCGTTTAAATCAGTATCAAACTTCAAGAAGTGTGGTGCAGATATTTTTAAATTCTCTGACGTCAAATACTGTTGGGTCAAATAAAATCTAGTTTGAAAATCTGAACATTTTGCGATGATGACGTCTGTAGTCAGCCTACGAAAGAACTAGTTTTCAAAGTCCACTACGAGGAGGTTACAGTGCCTCTCACTAGTCCCCTTGCCTCTCACTAGTCGAGGTGCTTGGTTATTATGAGTCCCCTTGCCTCTCACAATTCGGGTTGACTTTTTTGCGTGAATCCTCTTGCATCTTACGAATCAGGTTGCTCTATATTGATGAGACTTCTCTTAGTCTTCATTCTTCGAGAACATAATTTTTTTTTATTTTGAAAAAAATTTGCCAACACTTTTTTGCAAAATTTTGCAAAACATTTTGCAATTATGACGTTTGTAGTCAGCCTACCAAAGAACTGTAGTTTCCGAGGTTCACCACGTGGAGGTTTCAATAGGATATTGGTCCACTTATTTTGTTTATCGTGAGTCTCCTTGCCTCTCACTAGTTGGGGAGCTTGTTTATTGTTAGTTCCCTTGCCTCTCACAATTCGGGGTGACTTCTTTGCGTCAGTCCTCTGGCCTCTCACGAATCAGGTTACTCTATAATGACTTCTTAGTCTTCATCGCTATCGTCCTCAATTACAGGAATATTATTATTCCGAGTAAAAATATCGCTGAGAATTTCAGCTGGCTTCAGAACTTTCGACAAATACTTTGCGTGGGACAGGCAGTATACAATTGCGCCAACGGAAACAAAGCTGTTGGCTGCTGCTCGCACATTGCTGCAATTGTATACTATAAGAATATATTAAAGCAGAATTTTACAGTTGCATAGTTTAAAATGAATCTGAAAAGTTCAAAAAAAGTTACTGACTAAAAACGAGTTTTGCCGTGGTTCGCTGCACATTTATGTTTTTTTATTAAGTACGCAAACTTTTGTATTTTTGTTCAATAAACTTTTAAAAACTAAATGTGTTTACTGTTTATTATTATCATTCTTATTATTATTAGGCATTATTATTATAGTGGAGTCGATTTAGTCAATAAAATAGCGAGGTTGGATATTTTTTAAGATGGATGCAGACCCGGCGGAAATTGTTTGTCATGGCGAGTATAACAAAACCTTAAAATCTTGATTTCCAAATAGGGGCGGAACCGTGTTTTATTGACCGAAAAGGGATTTTTTGGACATTTTAAGGGTCAAATTTGCAGTTTTAATTTTTTTTTGATCACTTAAACAATTAGTTAAGGAACGAAAATAGTATCCTTTTATTCTTAATATTAAAGGAACCTCCAGTTTAAATTTGGTGAAGATCAGACCATCCCCCCTCCTGATATATATATATATATATATTATGAAGTGTTGGTGTGCTTCCGGATGTTTTCCCACGTAGTTGATAGGCTCCTCCTGGAGCCATTGTTGTCTAAACGACGTTTCGGCAGAATCCCATCTGCCATCTTCAGGTTCTCGCTGAAAGCTGCTCCTCGTTGCTCGAACAGTCCAGTTCGAGCAACGAGGAGCAGCAGTAGGCAGCTTTCAGCGAGAACCTGAAGATGGCAGATATGATTCTGCCGAAACGTTGTTTAGACAACAATGGCTCCAGGAGGAGCCTATCAACTACATGGGAAAACACCCGGAAGCACACCAACACTTCATTTAACACCCGCGAAAACCTATGAAACAACATATATATATATATATATATATATATATATATATATACGAATAAAATTGAATAAACTAAATTTCGGCTATTTTGATCAGATCTCAACCGATTTGGCTGAAATTTGGAATGGAAGTAGTCTTTATCACACAAAAATTATTTACCAGATTTCAGCCAAAAATATTAAATAGTTTGGCTGAAATTGCAGTTTCAGTCAAATTTTCTGAAAGAAATATCTCCAGACCTAAAAGACGGATCGAATTTTGCTTTATGGGAAAAGGTAGGTTATTTTATGTACTTTTACATGACATAAGTCAAGAATCACTTTTTTTACATTCGGTCGTTTTTTAGTCATTTGCACTATATATATAATATATGTGTACTCAGTGACTATGTATCCGCGCACTGGTATAAAGCAGAAAACAATTGTATTTATTGTTTATAAAACTTTAACAACATATATATATTTTTTATTTGTATAGTCGTGCCTACTGCTAAGACTAGGTATAGATAAATGTATATTATATTATATGTGTGTGCGTGCGTGTATTTATTTCTGTATGTAAGTATGTGAATGTGTTACAATTTTAATTTTTTTTTTATTTTTACGTGACTCTGATAGCCGTTTCATGTATAATCGAAGGGTAACCATGGTCTATCTTTCACTTTTCAAAACGAGTGTTTTGATATTGTACCACACCTTCCTTTTGTCACAAAGCAAATTTTGATCCGGCTTTTAGATCCGAAGATATTTCTATTTGAAAATTTCAGAAAATTTGATTGAAACTGCAATTTCAGCCAAACTATTTAACATTTTTGTCTGAAATATATATATATATATATATATATATATATATATATATATATATATATATATATATATATATATATATATATATATATATATATATGTATATATATATACGAAAAAAATTGAGAAAACCAAATTTCGGCTATATTGATAAGATCTCAACCGATTTGGCTGAAATTTGGAATGGAAGTAGTCTTTATCACACAAAAACTGTTAACTAAATTTCAGACAAAAATGTTAAATAGTTTGGCTGAAATTGCAGTTTCAATCAAATTTTCTGAAATTTTCAAATAGAAATATCTTCGGATCTAAAAGCCGGATCAAAATTTGCTTTGTGACAAAAGGAAGGTGTGGTACAATATCAAAACACTCGTTTTGAAAAGTGAAAGATAGACCATGGTTACCCTTCGATTATACATGAAACGGCTATCAGAGTCACGTAAAAATAAAAAAAAAATTAAAATTGTAACACATTCACATACTTACATACAGAAATAAATACACGCACGCACACACATATAATATAATATACATTTATCTATACCTAGTCTTAGCAGTAGGCACGACTATACAAATAAAAAATATATATATGTTGTTAAAGTTTTATAAACAATAAATACAATTGTTTTCTGCTTTATACCAGTGCGCGGATACATAGTCACTGAGTACACATATATTATATATATAGTGCAAATGACTAAAAAACGACCGAATGTAAAAAAAGTGATTCTTGACTTATGTCATGTAAAAGTACATAAAATAACCTACCTTTTCCCATAAAGCAAAATTCGATCCGTCTTTTAGGTCTGGAGATATTTCTTTCAGAAAATTTGACTGAAACTGCAATTTCAGCCAAACTATTTAATATTTTTGGCTGAAATCTGGTAAATAATTTTTGTGTGATAAAGACTACTTCCATTCCAAATTTCAGCCAAATCGGTTGAGATCTGATCAAAATAGCCGAAATTTAGTTTATTCAATTTTATTCGTATATATATATATATATATATATATATATATATATATATATATATATATATATATATATGTTGTTTCTTAGGTTTTCGCGGGTGTTAAATGAAGTGTTGGTGTGCTTCCGGGTGTTTTCCCATGTAGTTGATAGGCTCCTCCTGGAGCCATTGTTGTCTAAACAACGTTTCGGCAGAATCATATCTGCCATCTTCAGGTTCTCGCTGAAAGCTGCCTACTGCTGCTCCTCGTTGCTCGAACTGGACTGTTCGAGCAACGAGGAGCAGCTTTCAGCGAGAACCTGAAGATGGCAGATGGGATTCTGCCGAAACGTCGTTTAGACAACAATGGCTCCAGGAGGAGCCTATCAACTACGTGGGAAAACATCCGGAAGCACACCAACACTTCATAATATATATATATATATATATCTCAGGAGGGGGGATGGTCTGATCTTCACCAAATTTAAACTGGAGGTTCCTTTAATATTAAGAATAAAAGGATACTATTTTCGTTCCTTAACTAATTGTTTAAGTGATCAAAAAAAAATTAAAACTGCAAATTTGACCCTTAAAATGTCCAAAAAATCCCTTTTCGGTCAATAAAACACGGTTCCGCCCCTATTTGGAAATCAAGATTTTAAGGTTTTGTTATACTCGCCATGACAAACAATTTCCGCCGGGTCTGCATCCATCTTAAAAAATATCCAACCTCGCTATTTTATTGACTAAATCGACTCCACTATAATAATAATGCCTAATAATAATAAGAATGATAATAATAAACAGTAAACACATTTAGTTTTTAAAAGTTTATTGAACAAAAATACAAAAGTTTGTGTACTTAATAAAAAAACATAAATGTGCAGCGAACCACGGCAAAACTCGTTTTTAGTCAGTAACTTTTTTTGAACTTTTCAGATTCATTTTAAACTATGCAACTGTAAAATTCTGCTTTAATATATTCTTGTTTGTTAAATCACATACGCATGTTCTTAAAATAATTGTAATTGGAAAAAGTAATTGTAATTGGAAAAAGTAATTGTAATTAGATAGTTCAAATAATATAATTACAAATTACAATTCCTCTAACAATTTTCCTGCCAATTACAATTCCAAATTACTTTAATAAAAAAAGTACTTAATTACAATTACAATTACACGAAAAAAAAAGGCTAATTACTTTTTCACCAGGAATTACCCAGCTCTGAGATGTAGTAATGAACCACGCCGCCCGCAGTACGCCCATGATTTTCAATTTTGAATATGTTGTACCCTTCCGATCGCTTTAAAAATTGGATATGTCTTAAAGGGGCACATAAGCATTTATTTGAAAGGAAAAGATGGGTGTGCTTCGAGAACATCCCCTAACGATTTTTTTTTATTTTGAAACATTTTTTTACCACTTTTTTTCGACAAATGGACTCAATAATTTGTTTCTACGTTTGTGCCATCAAAGGTCATAAAATATATTTTTTTCATGAAAATCGGTTTAACCGTTCTTGAGAAAAAAAAATTCCATTTTTCTTTTTACCCCCAAAACTCCCGTAAAAATGGTTTTCCAAAAATGATATTTTGGGAAATTTCATCTAATATTACTATCATCTTGTGCTCAAAATTTCGACCCGATTGGTGCGGGGGCAGCTAACACATGCTTATCCTGCTATGCCCAATTTCTGTTGAATTAACTAAAAATACCTACTAAAATATCTGAATTTGAATGGGATTTGGGGGGTACAAGGGGGGTCAACTGCCTGCCCCTTCAATATTTCACAGTTAGGAGCCAGTGGGGATATAAGGACAGGCCACGGAGCAACAGTTCTAGTTAGGTGCCAGACATAGTTCAATAATTATTTGAATTATTTTTTTTAAATTTACTAGGCATAAAACCGCGCTTTAGTGGTGATTCCTTTATAATTTCAATTTCGAACGAGCATGAATATAAGATGATTTCTGAACCTAACCTAATTTCTAACCTAACTCAACTTGGGTACCTTTTACATCTTCTTAAGAATATCTATGTTTTACTTTTTTTTATTAAATAGTTCATTATATATTAAAATGGTGCTTTTAAAAGTAACTGTCATGTCGTTTTGAGTTAATTTTGACGTGTAGAATTTGTAGTAATTTTCACGTAGGTATAATGTAAAATCTTTTGCAAAATATAAGAAGCATTTGCGGGCTATATATACGGCACTATAAAGGTATATTTTCAGTAATTTTTTATTCCAGTACCAACAGTAGTAAAAGATACAAATATTTCTTGTATTTTTAACCCACTTCATAAAATTAATAAAAGAAGGAGGTTCCCAATTCGACCCTATATGTTTTTTCCTTTATTTACATGTGTACAAAGATTACTCTTAATTGGCTCAAGGGATTTCCATTAAATCTTTCTCAAACTGCTACAGTAAGATGAGTAAAAATCGGAAATAAGATTATTCTTTTAGTCGAGAAATTGGCGAAGTCGCCGGTAAAAATTTCATTTCATTAAATTTAATGCCATAAAAAATTTAAATTCCATCGGAAATGCATTAAAATTGGTAGATATGAAGTAATGAATAACCACAAACCTAGAGGAATATATCGCGCAAGAGAGACGATCAATATTTCTTGTAACACAAAGGGCCGTCATTTTGGTGCTTCCGGTCGCAGATTTGGCATTCGCACGCGCTCAATTTAAATTGTTAGGAAATCCCTTCACATAATGTGCAGCAATCGCTAACATACAATATATTTCAATGGATAGAAAATGGAAATAAAAATATCTTTAGTCATGGGGGAATAAAGATTTATTAGATAAATATAGACCAAAACGAAATTATCTTTGTCTTTGTAATACAATAAAATTCAAATGTGTTAACTGAATTAATACATTTTAGTTATATACGGATATAGGAAGAAAAGAGAGGTATAAATGTTTAAATCAAAATAATGTATATAACGAGACACTAAAGTGATAAAATCTAAAATTAACAAAGTTTAATTGTGCAAATATACTTATTTTTGAAAATGGAAATGCTTTAAATCACCATTTAAAATCAAAAAGGCCTTCGCAACTTTATAACTTAACATCTGGCCTGCAAGATTAACCTGAAACAGTAATAGTAATTTAAAAACGGCAATATAATAACAAAACTAAGTTACTCACCTCTTTTACCTGTTTCTTCCTTATATTTTTCAAAAGCTTGCTGGCCAACAACAAAGTCATTTTCTCCTGAACGTTTTGCAGTTTTGCTGAAAAATATTTATATGATAAACTACGACATATTTTAAAGGTTAAAGTTTAAATATACTTTTTATTCACATGATAATCAGTTCTTATTATAAAAAATTCCTATGCCTGCCTAAATTTTATAATGAAATTAATGCATACGAATAACAATAACGCTCTAAGGGCCAGTTTTATAATAACGGATTAAACTGCGGAGTGCGGATTAAACAAGGCCTTGAAAAAAAGTCTGTTTTAGGATGTCGTTAATTTTGTTTTTATATGTGTAATATGATGGATATATTCGAAATATTTGATTAGTTATTATTTATTTATTATTATTTACTGTATAATGACGACGAAGAAATTACATTAATGTAATTGAAGGTGTTCGAAGTTCTAAGTTTAAACTGCACAGTTTAATCTAACATTATAATACTGGCCCTAACTGGACTAGTTTTCTTTTTCTACTGGCACTTGAATCATCATCTAATGGTTCATTATTACTGCACTATGAACTGTTGGGGATAGTATGTGACATGTGACACCAATTCATCTAACAAAATCAATCATTCATCTAACAAAACTACAAGTTTCCGTTTTCTTCTGAATGAAGTAGTTAGAGAACGTGTAGTATGCACATATCGGTTGATTTATCAACCAACATATTATGTTGTCCTTATGGTATTTGTGATCCTGATGAAGATGTAAAACAGGGATTGCATTTGTTCTAAGGTGCGTTTGTGTGGTACCATTTCGAAATCCTCAGGTTTAAAATGGTCTGAACAGACAAATTTGGTACTACAACATTTTCATCTTGTTTGCCAAGTGCAAGGGCGGTTTTACCTAAAGTTACTAACGCTTCAACCAATGCTCCATAACTTTCCCAAAGTTATGGAGTTTTGGTTGAAGCGTTTGCATTTTCGTTCTTTCTCTACCGTGTGGCACCGAGGAGTCTGGGAAGGCGAAACGCATCTTCCACTGAAATGAGTGGCTATACAGTGGGCTTCAACCAACCATCCTGATATTTGTATTACCTATTATTGGTAAAAAAAAAACCAATTTTGCATTTATTTTTACACTCAAATTGATTTTAAGATACAATCCCTTGTTACCTAATACTAATAAGTAAACGAGCATGTGTAAAACTGTGAAATTTTATTTCATATTTTTTAGTGACATTTCTTTTTTGGAGGTTAGTTTTTTTTTATTTCTTTGATGCAGTATACACAGCTATCCTCAACAAAATTTTGCCTTACGTAGATACTTGATGAAAACCGTCGCCAGCTCTTAGACTATTAGTTTGCTAAATACAATATTGTTTCGATTTTAATTAATGCCTTACAAGATAAATTTATCTATTATTTGTAGAATCCACCTTGGCAAATATTAAAGACTAACGAATCTGGGGACGTCACGGAATACAGAGGATTAGTTTTTGACATTATTAAAGAGCTCTCCACTAATCTGAATTTTACGTTCACAGTTGAAGTTGTAAATAAAACGTCAATAAATAATAACACGAAATCCAATAATTCGTTAGACATTACGAATATTCCCACCAATAATATTCCAAGTGAATTTATAGATATGGTCCGAAACAAAACCGCAGCGTTAGGAGCTTGTGCCTTCACGATAACTGAAGAAAATAAACAAGTTATTAATTTTACCGATGCCATAAATACTCAGACTTACACATTTCTTGTTGCCAGACCCAAAGAACTAAGCAGGGCGTTACTCTTCATTTCACCATTTACTGGAGATGTAAGTAAAAAGTGTTTTTATATTAACGTTCTAGTATTATAAATTTGGATAACGGTATCATACAAATGACGCACCCCAGATCCTTGGGGACATAATATTTCCGTAGACTAAAATTCGATAATATTTTGACAAAAATTTTTGCACAGACAATTATATTTTTTGAATAAAAGACACGGCGAACATTTGTATAAAAAATTGTAGTTAAGAAGATTTCTTGACTTTCATGCACTTTTTTATCTTATGCACCAAGCACTGGCGCATTTTTCGGTCATATCTGACAGCTTTCTTGCACTATGATTTACTTGTAATGCTATTAAAGATAAACACAAACAGACAAACCAGTGGGCCTAGTCTAGGCTCCGGAATCGGAAGCAAAATGGCTTTATTGAAAGAAAAAGCAAGATTGAAAATATTTAATCCTACTACCCAACTTCCATAGCTACTGCGCAACATTCTTATTGCGCCTATTATCAAGTGTAAGAATGGTTTGGTAATAAGATGTCGCCAAAACAGTGGGGCTGCGGCAGGACTGAAATAAATGAATTCTTGCAACCCATAAGAATAACCGCACCCGAATCCGTATTAAATTTAATAGCATGCACTTGCACGGGGTATTGTACTACTTTAAGATGTCTTTGTGCGAAAGCAGGTGTAAATTGTTCATCTATATATAAAATGTGCAAAGGGTTCTTAAACAGCGAGCAGATCAAGCAGGATCACACAGAAACGCTCATGTTCACACACAGACCTAATCGGGCACACACGCAATCACTCACCCATACGTGTACATACTCACCACACTCTCAATTTGCTAAAAAATCATAGTTGTTAATGAGATGTGAGTGTATCCCACTTTGAAGCATTTAACTCAGCTATCAGCAGCAAAAGATAATTTTTTTTTAAAAACAGTAATTTCCGAGTCATATTTAAAAAACACATTTTTCACCCATTTTCACCTCTAGAAAATACTTTCTTCCACCCTTTGGAGTTAGGGATTCATCGGTGTTTTAATACCTACAAACTACCAAATTTTCAATTACTCTCTAATTACTTCCACATCCAGTGGAAGTATAGTAACGACAAAAAAATTTTTATTGTTCGAATAGGCTTAGAATGTCATGAAATGTCGAAATTTTAAGTTTGAGCGAAAAAAAATTCGTGTCCGTCGGTCTGTCTGTCTGTCTGTCTGTCTGTAACTTTTTTTTGTGCGCACGTTTACTCTGGAACCGTTTAAAATATTGACTTGAAGTTTGGTATACATATGTACTTTAATAAGATTATACCATTAACTAGATTATATTTTCATCTTGTTCCCTGGAAGGGTTGGGGGGTAAATTGGGGTAAATTTGGGGTAAATACGTAGGTAAATCAAGCAGGTAAGAGTCCATAAAATTGGTATTTAGTATATAAAAGAGAAGTTAAGATCTCAAAAAAATTGTTGGCATTAGCCACCCCCATTACCACCCCCACTCCATTATTAAAGGGGATGAAAAAAAAATTGTGATTTAGTGTGTGTACAAAAATCAGAAACCTCAAAATATTTTTTTTACTTCATCCACCCCCACTACCTCCCCTATATCACCGCCCCTACCCCACTATGTGGGGTCTCGTTTTATGGGTTTTTGGGGTAGAGAATTTCAAATATGATATTATTAAAGTTCCATAAGCAATTATTTCCACATACAAAATGTTTTCGTTGTGAGTGACTTGGATAAAAAATCTGGATATGGAAGTAGTGATTCCTTGGGCAGCGTTTTTTTTTTCTTCTTTTAAATCTATTTTTTCCGCATTCATATGCAGTCAATCTACCAAATGTATAACATGTAATGTAATTTATTTTTTGTAGACCTGGATATGCTTATCACTAGCTATAATATTAATGGGACCAATTTTGTACTACATACACAGGTTTAGTCCTGTTTATGAATATAAAGGCATACGAATGAAAGGAGGCTTATCATCTGTACAAAACTGTATTTGGTATATGTATGGAGCTTTATTGCAGCAAGGTAAAATGAACACCTAAACAATAAATGATAATTGTAGTAATTAAAAATCCTTCATTTAATTTAAATAATAATAATTATTATAATAATAATCCACGAGTGTTGGAAAGAGTTTGATCCAAATATTATATCTAATATAAATGAAGTTCACATTGTGTACATTTGTGATGCACACATGACAGTTTTATACCCTTAATCCTTAAATTTGTTTGTTATGTATGATTTAATATTATATAGAAATGGTTTATTTTACTGAGAAAAAAATATTTTATGTTGCCAGCAGCTTATAGGGTTTTTATATTTAATTATTATGAAAATAAACATAATAAACATGCCACACATATTAAACAGAACAGGAAGGTATGTGTTTGATTCAAAATTGTTTTTTTATTTGCTAGATATGCATTACATATTTTTGTAATAATCATTATCGTTTTAACCTCCCCACAATAAAATTGTGGGAGGTTACTACAATTAGTCCAAAATCGAAAATTGAGATAACATCAAATCTTTACGTTTTGAGGTCCCAGGAACCCAAAAAAAGTTGTTTTTGAAAAATGTCTGTGTGTGTGTATGCGTGTGTGTGTGTGTGTGTGTGTGTGTGTGTGTATGTATGTTAGCACGATAGCGGCGAAGCTACTAAACGGTTTTGGATGAAACTTTGCATGAGGGTTTCTTTAGTGCTCCAGAAGATCTGAAAAGGTTTTGGTTGAGATCGGATTACGTTTAGTGCCGTTTTGGCACAACAAGTTGTTTATTTTATGATTACTTACAATTTGTAATTGAACCATTGAAAAGCAGTAAAAATTCCGATTTCAACGATATATCACACTTGCACTTTTTCGATTTGGTTTCCGTGAAAAAAATTAAAAAACAAAAATTTCACTTGTTTTGTCCTCAAAGCAGTGCAATGTACAGGGTGATATTTTAATAATGACAGAGGTGTTCAGTGATTTCGGCTGATAACTCGGGAACGGTTGAAGATATCGAACTGAAATTTGAAACGTAGGTATAAATATTGTAGACGGACGGATTACGAGTGAATTAATAATACACCTACGTCACATGACGTCACAAATAAGAAAATTCTTAGAAACTGGTGCAGATATCGACTTAACTATTGGAAACATCCAATTAAAGTTTGAAACGTAGATGGAAATATTGTAGATGGATGGAATACGAGTGAATTAAAAATACACCTACGTTCTGATGACGTCGTAAAAGCATAAAATTCTTATAACAGGCGAACTGATGATGATATCAAAAAAATATTTCTACAAGATGAGTCACGAAATTTTTTTTTTTTAATTTCCAAGAAATATGAAATTTTCGGAGAAATGTCACTTTTCAGAAAAATGTCAGATTTTCAGGAAAACGTCAAATTTTCAGGAAAACGACAAATTTTCGGAGAAATGTCACTTTTCAGAAAAATGTCAAATTTTCGAAAAAATGTTAAATTTTCAGGGAAATGTCACTTTTCAGAAATATGTCAAATTTTCAGAAAAATATCACTTTTTAGAAAAATGTCAAATTTTCGAAAAAACGTCAAATTTTCGAAGAAATGTCACCTTTCAGAAAAATGCCAAATGTTTGAAAATTGTCAAATTTTCGGAGTAATGTCACTTCAGAAAAATGTCAAATTTTCGAAAAAACGTCAAATTTTCAGAGAAATGTCACTTTTCAGAAAAATGTCAAAAATTCAGGAAAATGTCAAATTTTCGAAAAAACGTCAAATTTTCGAAGAAATGTCACCTTTCAGAAAAATGTCACCTTTCAGAAAAATGTCAAATGTTTGAAAATTGTCAGGCTGTAAGTAAATTTCAGGAAAACGTCAAATTTTCAGGAAAACGTCAAATTTTCGGAGAAATGTCACTTTTCAGAAAAATGTCAAATTTTCGAAAAAATGTCAAATTTTCAGGGAAATGTCACTTTTCAGAAATATGTCAAATTTTCAGAAAAATGTCACTTTTCAGAAAAATGTCAAATTTTCGAAAAAACGTCAAATTTTCGAAGAAATGTCACCTTTCAGAAAAATGCCAAATGTTCGAAAATTGTCAAATTTTCGGAGTAATGTCACTTCAGAAAAATGTCAAATTTTCGAAAAAATGTCAAATTTTCAGAAAAATGTCACTTTTCAGAAAAATGTCAAAAATTCAGGAAAATATCAAATTTTCGAAGAAATGTCACCTTTCAGAAAAATATCATGTTTGAAAATTGTCAAATTTTCGGAGTAATGTCACTTCAGAAAAATGTCAAATTTTCGAAAAAATGTCAAAGTTTCGGAGAAATGTCACTTCAAAAAATGTCAAATTTTATTAAATGGACTCAAAGGAAAGTTCCCAAAAAATACTACGGGTCCATTTGTAGTATAAGTTCTCTGCTAGTGTGTTAAAGCGTGCAGATTGTATGCTGAGTATTTTTGACGTGTCAGGTGCATCGAGAGATTACAAGTTTTTTCGACGTTTATAAAGCCCACGGATGGTGTGAGAGGCCATCCTGAACCGCTTACAAGCCCTACAAGTGTAAGCAACCCCACCGGAACGCTTTCGGTGAGTTTTTTCCAATAAAACTATAAAAGTGACATTATATTTTAAAAACTATTTCCGCTACTTCCGGCATCCTGCCTGAAATTCTTCCGGCAACATAACCTAAAAATAGTACTACATAACCTAAAAACAATTTAAGACATTGGTACCAACCTAAACATTTTTCAAAAACCAAATTCCCCAGAGAAACATTGGAACCAAAAATTTGACAGCTATCACTTCCCCGACCGATTTAGTGAAAAATTGGTCGAGGCCAAAAGATAAAACAAAATATACCAACTCAAACTTAAACGATCCACCATGAACTCTACCCTGGCTACATCTGGCAGGGAAGCTGTCCCCCAAGAGTTATATGGTTTTTTCCAAAGATGACCATCCCTGCCATTCATCCCATTACCAACGAACAGGTTTTTTCGTTTAGTTGTTTCCCGTATCAATAATCAAAATTATTAAGTGCTCTTGCCTACGAACGTTTTTATAGAATTGTGTTTATTTTTATATTAATTTTAGGTCCATGTGGACACATTATAATTTTAACCTAGTCTTTAAGCCTGCCTACAGAAGACAGGAGCTACTTTTCTATTTTTCTCCAAGCCAAACCGGACCTACCCCGTCCAGCCTCACACTCGCCACGGCGGTGTTCACCGTGGTTGTCTGGCTGGCCCCGGGCTAGCATCCGATGAAGCATATATTTGTATTAAAAACATTGAATAAAACATTAATGTTGTGCAGACTATAAATTTAACACTCAAGTTCTTAGGTCCAAATCCCACCGAACGCAAGACTTTTTTTCTGATTTAATACGAAAAAAATATTTCAACTTAATAAATATAATTAAATGAGATCGTTCATATTGTTTAGTGCTCTTTTCGGCTTCAAAGATTCACCGGGTGGGGAGGTTCCAGCCGCTTCCAGTAGCTGCCGATTTTTTAGATTAAATTTATTACCAAGAATACATTGTAGTTGGCAATGATGAATATTTCACCATTTCGTCGTTTTTCTGAATGTTTCAGTAGGTGTTTGCAATATAATATTATGTCTCTGGCGCCAATATAAATCTCCCGAGCCTTGAATATCAATAACTAACTGATGGTTAATTAGAGATGTAACAAATATATACAGCTGGATGCTTTTCAAAGCCTAAACTTTACAAAATGTAAAAATATAATTATTTTAGTATAAATATAGGAATATTATAGGTTTTAATTATCTCCTGATGATGCCAACGTGATTGACGAAACACGCGTCGAGTGTTAGTATTGAAATATAGAGTTGAAGTGTTTTGGTTCTTGTGGAAACTAGTTCAGAGGCAGTCTTTACTGGTGCTCAAACACACCTACCATCAAAAATACATAATTTTGTCGATTATGGCAATTTCAGAACTCCGTTGACTAGCCAAGTCTGAATAGTGTGGATGTGCTTGCGTACCTAATAATAGTTCTTGTTACTGTTTGGTCTAGTGAAACACGATAAAAAAAAAATTGGCACCGATTACTCATAGATTTTACTTACCACCACCTGTATTTCTAATAAATTTAAATTGCTTACCTATGTTATGAATAATTTAATATTTAACCTGTTTGAACCAACATCAGCAAGATATGAAAAAAATAAAAACTGGTTTCTTTGTTATTCACATTATTAGAATAAAATTTACATGTCTGGTGTCACGTATAAATATTTCTTAGTAATTATATTGAATTATGTAATTGTTTTTATATAATTTTCATAAATAAGTCTCTATATTTTTCTGATAACCAAAAATATAAAATATGCTTTAACTATAAAACTTTTGTGCTTCACGCTAGATCCTTTATTAAAATGGGACCAAAATGTTGACTACACGATATCCATATCTGCTAAAATCCCTAATCCATAATATTACATGTGAGATACCTTTGATGACTTACTTATCATGCGCTTTTTTATGTCACTACTAGCTCCGCAATACTTCTCTGAGGCCACTCTGCCAACAATACAGAATCTTTAGTATTCAAAGAAAGTCAATATGGCTTATACTCAGGTAGGAATATAGAGCAGATGTTAAAAATGATTTTAAAACCATTGGTATACTAATCACGTCAAGTCCATATATTTTTCAGCGTCTAATTTACGTTAAAACAAACATTCATAAATATACAAATCTATCGGTAATCCATTATCACATTACACTTACAATAGTACAGTCGATAGGTAGATTCTGATCCGAATAAGTGGGGAAGTTTTGAAACTTTGGAAATATGTAGATTTCGATGCCCTGAATAAAATAAGGAAAAATGCAAAATATGATCTCAGCCGCCGGCGCCGCCGTATTGAGAAAATGGCTCATAAAGAACAGGGTGCCTCACACTGTAAAATATGTTCTTATGAAAATAAAAGAGCATTAAATTTTCTACAAAATATGTCCTACACATGTTTTCGTTAAATTTCAAGTCAAGCATTCTTGACAAAATTATGATTTTTTGCAATATCTCAATTTAGTGCTACTTTCATGAAGGAGTATTTTTGAGTTGGGAGACAAAATTTGTTTTCATACTTGAAAGTCCTCAAATATAGTTGATTTTACTTTTCTGCTCCGCATAGTTCAATGTTCAATACTCGTTTCCACACCTCCTTGAGGTAGAATATATGACGCGTTTTTTTTTTCGTGGTTGTCCCCTATAGGCCTAATCAACGGCGTTTTAGATGCTTGATGTCGGAGGACCAGCTTCGTTGTACTCTTCAACAATAATTTCTTCGGAAGTTGCTTCCGTTGCGCTGTCCACTGATTCTACGTATTGATTGTTCTCCATGCTTGAGAGAAATATTTCGACTGGAGAGTCGACTTCCTCGTCGTGATGAAGCTCGTCAACTGTTGCTGATGCATTGTCGCAGCTTTGTCCGTTACAAAATTTTCAATTTACAGAACATTTTAACTCTGCCTTTCTGCAACCATTGCTGCAGTGCACCCTTTTTTGCATTTACGGGAAAAAATTTAAGTAGCTTTTCAGGAGCAAGATCTTTCAGCATAGTTACTGGTGTAAGCCCAGCTTTGCTCTGTTTCCAGTCCCATTCTTCAACATTTTTACAAACTCCCTGCCACTTCTGGACTTGGTAATATGTCCTGTATAAATGCTGCTGTGCCGCTGCAGTTGTAGATGATAGAAACGCGATGTAGACTTGTTTTTTGTGAGCGATCTTACGAAACATTGGTAACGATAAGCGTCTAGGGAGATATTGTCTCCATATTTGGCTCCATACAGTGACTAGGTCCGCGAATCCGCAAACGCGGACTGGGCCCTAGATCCTTTAGGGCCCCCCATCCGATCAATAAAACATGGCAATGAACAATCGAAAAATCTGTAATTTGTCTCTTATTAATTTCTCCAACATCGTCTATAATCTGTCGCTACTTTCTACAGAATAAGAAATTTACCACTTATCTCGATTAGCGAGAATGGCAACATTCCCCCTATTGAGGAATTTATTGACAGCTTGGCCCAATCGTCTAACCAGTTGAAAAAAACATTGCTTATGTACTAAACGAAGCAACAACCAAGCTAGTCAATTATTATTATTACTTATATTATCTTTTTCTGTGATTTACAACTCGAATGTGATTCTTATTTGTTTTATGAGAATTATTTATATTGTGTTGTTTTATTTTTGAATGTGATTTTTATTTGTTTTATGAAATTAATTATTTATATTTTGTTTTTTCTTTAAATTTTTTAACTTACTACTTGTTGCTTAATGTATTTTAATCCAAAGAATATATGTTTATTTTTTGTAAATAAATATTTTTTAATATATGAATAGGTATTTCAATCTTCTCAGTAATATGACATTTTTTAACAATAAATAATATTAACTGGAAGGCATGAGTGTCATGAGGACCGTACAAGGAAATAGCTTGCACTCTCCTGGCTTTACTCACCTGCCTGAAAGAAATACGGCAGACGATACGAAAAATATCAGTTTGAATTTTAAAATTCTCCTCACTGCAAAGAAAAAAATTTGGCCCCCCCTAAGCCCAAATCGCGGACCCAATTAAAATTTGTCAGGACGCCACTGGCGATAGCGTCCGTTTCAGAATTATTATTTTGAAAAACTCCTTATAATAATGTGTGACTTCGCTCGGCTGCTGCACCGAAACTATTCAGCTTAAAGGAAAAATGTATAGAAAATTATTTGTAGAAAATTTAATGCTCTTTTATTTTCATAAGAACATTTTTTGCCGTATGAGGCACCCAAAGCGAGATATTTCAAAGGAACTGTTCTTGTGCGCCATTTTTTCAATATGGCGGCGCCGGCGACTGATATCACATTTTGCATTTTTTTAATTTTTCAAAGTAATAGTTAAAACATCAAGAAATAGTGTAGATTGTTATGGTCCGTTATTTTATAACAAATTTCCTCCTACCTGAAAGTGCCGTTATTAAGTTTATTTAAAATAAAAGTTACATCAATTCTAGTAACTTCTGCATAATTGGGTCATAATTATTCAAAAGGCACAAGCGGTTTAGAAACAGTCATGAAACATCTAGGCAAGGCCCAGGAATCAATCGTTTTTTAAATGACGTGAAAATCTTTGTACAGTTAAAGACTTATTTATTAATTTTCTTTTCTTTCTAATTCAGATTGAATTAAAACATGTCAAGGGAAGACATTACACGGAAAATCACTTCTTATAGGACGCTGGCGCTGACTGGCTCTATAAGGCCCACATCAATACACAAATACTCACCAACACTATTCACACAGCCATTGAACTGGGGGGGGGGGTGTAATGGAAGAGTTTACAAGGGTACTGCAGCGTGCCAAGCAGGGTGTAGCATCTACAATAACGATAGATCCATACAGAGACCGACTTGACAAAGCGGTCAAACAAGACATTAGGGAAAAGAATAGATTAAGACGACAATGGCAGTAAAATCGTGATGTCGATGCTAAGATCGAGATGATCAGATTGCAATGGCGGATTCGAGATTCCGTAACCACCCGGAGAAACAAGAAATGAAGTGAGAAGCTAGAAGTTTTGAATCCTCAGGACAACTCGTTGTGAAAACTGACCAGGGCGCTAAAAATCACATGGCAAGTAATGCCTGCGCTGACCAAAATTAACGAACAGACAGCCTTGACAGACTTGCAGAAGGTGAATGAACTAGCTGACAACTATGAAAGATTTCATAAAGAAAACGCACCAAACAATCCTGAATACGACCGCATTGAAAGAGACAAACGCAATGTTATTGGCCATGACGTCCAATTAACGAGACCTGAGTTTCTAAAAGTTATGGCTAAACCCTTTGAATTAGCTAATAAAGACACTCCCTAGTAATAAGGCGCCGGTATCGAATATAAGTTACTAAAATGTCTGCCGAGAAAAGGCATTGTACAGCTCATGTACAATGGTTATGGTTACAACTTTGGCCTGAGGAAATGCGCTGTGGTTGTCCCCATTCTGAAACCGAATAAGAACTCAAAGATCGCGGGCAGTTATGGGCCAATCTCGTTGCTGTCTTCCAAGTTAGTGGAGAAGGTCATCCTGAACAGACTAAGCGCTGCGCAGCATGGACCTCACATTGATGATGGAAAACAATTCAGATTCAGGAAGGAAAGGAGCACAGTACAAGAAATCGTTAGAAACATTAATGATGTGGCTGCACAATGTAACCTGTGAAAGAGTACCACAATGGTACTTTTTGATGTCGAAAAAGCTTCCCGAGGCACATTGTCAAACTTATACACTCGTACCTGACTGACAGAACGCTGTAGATTCGAGTGAGTAACAAACTATTTATACAGCGGAACATTCGAGAGGGCGTCCCGCAAGGGTCATTCTTTGCAGCCAAATTGTATAATTTGTATGTTTCAAACTTCCCCACATTACCAAATACCAAACTTGCGAAGCACGCTGATAACACGGCCATGTACGCTCATAGCCATAGTGCACAAGCAGCCAACATTCTTCTCAAGGCATACATGGCCCGTGCCATGGCGTATTATAATGTGGAGAAGTGGAGCAAGTGGAAGATTCGAGAGAATGTGGAGAAGTCGGAAGCAATGCTCTTCACGCACAGTAGTATTTTACTAAAAATAAAATTATTACACCCATTTCGATCAGCGGAAATCAAATTCCAACCAAGGAATGCGTGAAGTACTTAGGAGTTCACCTTGACAAAAGACTGACATTCTTCAAATACATTAACATACACTGGACAGTCTATTTTATGTCCAGGAGTCTGCTCCTGGCCAAGAATAGCAGACTAAGCAGACAGAGCAAGAAATTAATTTATACCGTTATAGTGAGCTCCACATGTGCAGCGCATCGATGACCACAATTAAAAAACTAAGAGTCTTGGAACACAAAGTTATGCGCCTCATATCAAATTCATCTAGATACACCTCTCTCAGAGATCTCTATGAACGTTGCAGCGATATAACACCACTAGCGGACTACGTCAAGATTACATCTGAGAAACTTTATCAATTCAAACTTGGTGATAGCTCGATAACAAACAACACCACGCGCATCAGATAGCATAACGCACCATTTAGAATAAAACACAAATTACCATATCAGGCGTTGCCCAACTTCCGGCAACTTAACTAGCCAATAATCTCTCGTCCGTACTCACACAACTTTCAACTTTAATTCTTTTCTGTCCTTTTTTATTTTTGTCATTTTTTGTTATTTACTGTTTTTGTCTTTTTAAACTCCTTTTCACTACAAACATGTTGAATGATTAGTAAAAAATTTTTAATAAACAGAACATTTTTAACAGAAAATTATGTGGCATAATTTGACCGCACGCTTTTTCACATTGCAAGAAAGGGTAAAATACCCTAACGATTTTTCCCTTACCGTCAGTTATGCTTTTATACATATTTTACAATAGCGTCTTTTGCATTTCATCCAGAAGGACTCTAAAGAATGAAGTTGTTGCTTCGCAGTGTACGCTCGTTGCTTGAGACTTCCATCCTTTGATGAATTTCTCGGTCTGATTTTATATAAGGAAGAGTAACGTGCTCTGAGGCTGGCTAATGTTTTAGGTTAATTTATGTCAGTTAGTTTTGTTAGTTGGGTGATATTACATAGTAGTTTGGTTGTGCAGTGCACAGTGTTTGGCTCTTTTTGATCTTATGATTTGTTTGTTTTTTATTTATTTTTTTTATGGCTCTTTTCTTCTAATCTTCGTCATTTTTTTGTTTTTTTTTGTGTTTTTTGCGAGGTTTTTTGGTTTTACTATTTTTTTGGTTTTTTATTTTTATGTTTTTTTTTGGTTTTGCTTATTTTTTCAATGTTTTTTTTTATTTTTTGCATTTTTTTTAATTTTTAGTTTATTTTTTCTCAAAACAGATTTACAAAATGATTTTATTTAGGGGGTGAATGTGTAATTAAGGGAGGGATGAGTGGGGAGAATTTGGTGGTTAAAGGATTAGTGAGGATGGGATTTATTGAGGAAGCTAGTGTTTTGCAAAATTTGGGAGAAGTCTATTGAGGATAAAGTTTTCAATTGTCGATGTCATGGAGTATTTGTATAGGAGTTAGAAAGGGTAGGTTGGTTAGGGTATACCAGATGGGAGACGAATAAGTGAGGATCGGCCCAATATACGATTTGTATATTTTTTTTTGGGGGGGGGGGGTAGGAGGTGATAAAGTGTTGAGGCACGCGCCCAATACTTTCCCAGAACATTTTTTATGATAGTCGATACCCATCTTCTCTATTGAAGTTGTCCTTGTTTTTCATAATTTATAGTGATTCTCTAATTATCCTTAAGCAATAACCGCATATTTCTATTTAATATTTTGATGTTCTCGTCGTCAATTTTATGTAAATTGGACATTTAAACATAATTTACATTATACCGATGATATATTTCGTATTAATATTTATTATATTCACTTAAAAAAAAAAAATAAAAAAATAGAAAAGTAGCATTGTTCTTCCGTCTGCAGCTCCTAAAAGAAAAACATTTCTGGGAAAATATCAAGAATAATAAAATGTTCAAAATCAATTTTCTCAATTTTTCTATTTCTTGACATATTTTCGAAAAATGCTTCATTTACGAGTTATATTGCAAATAAAGCGAAAATTGGCAAAAAATTGATGATTTTTTAATTTTAAAGTGTGTTGCCCCACCTGTCACTCATGCGGATAGTTGGCATATCTTTGTGGACGTTCCAAACTATACTTTAAGAAAAAAAAATGCGGGTAAACGACATTTCGTAAAATGATCCTTTTTCCATCTATTTCGACTTGTCTACCATGCCCAATATGCCCGTTAGTCAGCAAGAGCGCTATATCAGCCCAGAAGCAAGAGCTTTGCTTTATCTAATACGGCATATAAATATATATTTATATTATATTGCTCTCTTTGTCTATTTCGTATAGCGTTTGAATTGAACAAAAATGCAATGCACTAATAAAATCTAACTTTAGATTTCGGTTCAGATTTTAAAACTATCGCCATGTACTATTTTGCAAATAATAAAAAAATTTGTTTCCACTTGTTTATTTTGGTTTTTCGTATCTGCTGTATGATAGTTTAGATCTAGCTGCCCTTTGTTTTTCAAAATTTCGGCTTATGTGGAATAGACAAAAAAGTCTTCAAAATAGTCTCCCCCCCCCACTCCCAAGTCATCGACTTTGCTACGGTTCTGTGGGCTGACCATTGAGTCATGACAAGCATCCAAAGGCGGATCTCGACTTTAAGCTTGAGGGGGAGGGATAATAGGCGCGTGCTGGGAGGCTTTAAAGGGCCCGAAAAATTTCCGAAAATGCAAGTCCGACCTAGAACCGGGAATTTAGGATTGATACGGCCGAGGGGCACTAATCAGGTTGGGGCCATTCGAGGGCAGTGAAATAGAGAAAAAATTAGTTTCATTTTGTAAAGAGAATAATAAAAAATGAAAATTGATGACCTGGGGGGAGAAAATCGTAAAACAAATTTTTCATTGATGAGCTGGGGGAAATATCGTTCAATATTTTCAAAAGAGCTAAAAGTATTGAACGATAGTTCAGTGGCAATGGATAACAGAATGATTACATTTTTGATACTGCTTGATCAAAGTAAAGCGTTTGATGTGGTAAATTTTGATTCGACTTCTAATATCAATTACTAAAATGCAGCTTTGAGAGATAAGTATATTTGACAAAAGTGTATGTGGATAAAAAATATAGTAGGTAGATGGAAAGAGAGGCACACACTATTTATTTAAAAGACAAAGAGAAAGCACCAGGGGGGCTTGAAAGACACACCTCCAAATCAGCTGTGCTATGCAAAACATTGTAGTCCCGATTTGAAATTTCTGGCGTCGTCAGTAAACAGCGCAAGTCAAAAATATGTATTAATACTTTTTTAGGTGGTATGCATCTTCCATATGCAGATAGTGCAAGAATAATAGTAGGGGCTTGGTGGCTAGTTGTATTGGTTGTAGCCACAACTTACTGTGGTAATCTTGTAGCCTTCCTGACTTTTCCAAAAATAGATATACCGATAACTACAATAGATGAATTGATTGCTCATAAAGACACCGTTACTTGGAGCTTCCGCCCTGGTAGTTTTTTAGACAGACAATTAAAAGTATGTATTAATTTGGATGTTCTGTGACTGTATGCGATGTTTGTATTATGTTGGATAAAATTGACATCATTGGGACACAGTCATACACAATAAAACTGCTGAATTACACATTACTTCACAAGATTTTTTATTAGACCTCTTAATGTTTCTTTAATTTTCGATCATTTATACAGTTCTGTAGTGCTATTGAATTTGTGAAGTGAATTTTGAAATCATCTCATGCATGTACTTAGATAAAACAGCAAATTGCTTACTTCTTTCAGACATCAACAGAGTCAAGATTCAAGATACTTTATAACGATGGAATAAAAGATGTTAATATCAACAACATGATTAAACAAGTTCAAAATGGGAAGCATGTTTTTATTGACTGGAAGATGAGATTGCAATATCTTATGAAAAAGCAATATTTAAAAACCGATAGATGCGACCTGGCTCTAGGTTAGTAGAAAATTTAGGAATATATGCGTTTAAGTGTAAAAAAATCAAACTTCTGATTGTGTTGCCAAATGCAGATTTAATCTCTAATAACAAATATGTTTTCCACTATACATTTCTTCTTATTAGTACGTCGGGTACATGGCTAGAAAAGCCAAAAAGCTGCACTTTTTGATTGGAATATTCCACTTTCTGTCATAGTTGATGGGAAAAGGTAACTTTTCAGATAGGGAGCCACTTGAAAATTCGTGCAGAACACCAAAATGGCGGACATTAAAGATGGCCGCCATTAGGCACACTAAATTTTTTTGTATCTCCTAATGGTCAGATTTCCATTTTCCTTTTTTTGTTTGAAAGCTCTTGTGAAGAGGACACTTTTTTGTTCCTATACATTTATCACTACACCTTAAGGATTCTGCGCAATTTTCAAAAATTTCACTTTTCTCACGAATTCTATTGATAAGTAAATTTTTAATTATACTCATTACTGTTAGTCGGGGAGCCCTCCCTAGCTGTATGTGCACCCCCCGCCCGATCCTTGGGGACAATGTTCTTCATAAAGATTGAAGCCTAAGGAATAATTTAAGACATATTCTAAAAAAAAAAAAACTGGCTGTACTTTCAAAATGGCGGCCATATATTAAAAAAAACTGTTGCCAATGTTGTTTTTGTCATTTAACACAAAAACTAAAAAAGATGGAGAAAAACTGTCTGTACAAAAAACAAAGTGCATAAAATTTTCTACAATTTTGTACCTATACAATATTTTGATAGGAGTTACCATTTTCCAGAAAAATGAGTCCAAAATTAAGAAAACATGGAAATTCATATACCGGTAAATCACTTAGAGGAAATAACTGTGACAATTATTGTAAGGCCTATAATATAACTTTATATTATTAACATAAAAATTAAATAAAATAAATTGAAAAAAATTAATAATAATAATAATATTATAATTTGCAGACATTTATCTCGAAAACGGTAACAGTGGTATCTGGAAAACGGTAACTCCTATCCAAATATTGTATAGGAACAAAATTGTAGAAAATTTTATGCACTTTGTTTTTTGTACAGAAAGTTTTTCTCCATCTTTTTTAGTTTTTGTGTTAAATGACCAAGAACAATATTTGCATTTTTTTTAAACGGACGCCATTTTGAAAGTACAGCCAGCTTTTTTTTTAGGACATGTCTTAAATTGTTCCTTAAGCTTTAATCTTTATGAAAAACATTGTCCCCAAGGTTCGGGGGGGTGCACGGACAGTTAGGGTGGGCTTCCGTAGTGTTACGTTTTGTATTGAATTTTATATTTTATTTTAAGAGATTAATCATTTATCTGGAAAATGGAAAATGCAAATATTGTATAAGAACAAAATTGTAGAAAATTTTATGTACTTTATTTTTTGTACAGAAAGTTTTTCTCCATCTTTTTTAGTTTTTTAGCCATTTTGAAAGTGCAGCCAATTTTTTTTTTTAGGACATGTCTTAAATTGTTCCTTAGGCTTTAATCTTTATGAAAAACTTTGTCCTAAAGGATCGGGGGGGGCTGCACGGACACTTAGGGTGGGCTCCCGTAGTATGTACTTTCTTTTTATGCTTATGGGGTTTCGAATATGTCAAGAAAGACTTGTGTTCATAAACAACAGTGATTTTAATTATTTTGAAAACATTTATTACATTTTGGAAACAAATTTTTACAAACAAAGAACGACCAAATACTAAGAAATGCTCATGTAAATTAACTGCTTCTATACAGCTCTTGGTCTTTGAACAGGAGCATCGTGTACGGCATCCGGAGCAACTACACTTAACCAATTCTCTGCAGGCTCCCATGTTCCATCCCCATCCTTCTGGCCCTGAAATGTTGTCCATCACTGAGCATGCACGACCCCAAACTTGTCATGCCTGGTATGCTAATCGAAGACAATGCTGCCTTAGTGCCCCTTGGTAGACTTTGTGGACTGCGACTTTTTGAAGTAAAGATAAACTTTCTAACATGATCGGCTGATAAGTCTTCTGCGTCTTTATAGAAAAGCAAAACAGTAAACTTCTCCAGAACTTGAAAACTTTCTAGGCAGTCTGTTTACCTTTCACTGCAAATGATTCAGTGAATGCATGGAATCTTCACAATCCAACAGCTTTATGTTCACCTATACTTTCACACATGTAATTAATGCTCATGTATCTCTGACTCTTCCCAGCACCAAAGAGAATCCAATCTCCTGAAGTCCCGCAAATTTTGAGAATGCGAAAGAAAGGGATTGCCAAAACAACTACATCAGTATCTACTGTGCAAATAATTATTTTTTTGGCTCCATGTTCAACACTGTCTTTAACGTGGAGAAGAATCCTGCCGTCTGCTTCTTTCTATTGCCTGCATTGTACTCCATCAATTGAAGTTTCATCCGGTCGAGATGAATAAATTATGCCATTAATCTCAGTACCGATGTGAGCCTAATCAAACTTCAAAAATGCATGTTGTCCAAGTAACTTGAAGAGTTCTGTCTTAGTCTGATTGTAGTCATTCTAATTTTTTGGTAGCATATTTTCTTGTGCTATTTGGCGACGAAGACCAACGCCTCTCTTATCTCTCACACGGTCCTTCAGACAGGTTTTTGAGTACGTATCCCAAGAAATGTGTATTCTGTTTCCATGGAATCTCTCAGTATCATTCAAAATTCTGTTTTTTAAATTCCGTATCACAGTATTCTCCAAAAGTCCATGAAAATAAAAAATTATTTGGTTTTCTGAAAATTGCGCCGAATCCTCAAGGTGTAGTAGTAAATGTAAGGGGCAAAACGGTGTCCTCTTCACAAGAGCTTTTAAACAAAAAAAAAAAAAGAAACTATGACCACAGAAAGTGGCACATTCCAATCAAAGAGTGCTGCTTTCCTTATTGTACCCGACGTACTATATGCAAAAGATCAGGTTCAAATGTAAAATAAAATGCTTATTAGGGTCAATTTCAGTGTTTACATGGTCTATATATCCCTGTAATTTCAAATTAAGTTGTAATTAGTTTGTAGTTTCATATATAAGGTTCAAATATCCCACAAATTCTTGAGTACTACGTGTAGTGCTAGGGTCGATCAATATTCGTCATTTAGTATTACAATTTGTTCATAATATGAATAAAATTTAATTCGATTTCAAATTAAACATATGTGTTTTCACAAGACAATTATTTTGTTATTTTTATTTTAATTTAAAATCTGGCACATTGACTTTTGCCTGGCCTGCTCACCTTGAAAAAATGATGTAAATTTACATAATATTACATCATATTTAATTAACATGAATAACTAAAAAACTGTTTCAGGACTGGATGATTTTTTTGACGAGCAGTTAGCACTCATTGTAGCTCAGGATACGCCATATTTGCCTACAATAAATGCAGAGTAAGTATTAAAATATTAATAAAAAGAGTTGCTCTTGTTCTTCTGTGTAGATATATCTTATCAACTCACTACAGTATAGTTTGTTGTTTGGATCTTTATGCGTCCAGCACAATAAGCTGTATTATCTGTAGTAGGGGAAGCAGTAAAAAAATTTGAACCTAGTTCCATTTAGGAACTTTATCTTGATACCATTATCTGTACTATTTTTGAGAATAGCTGATTGACGACGCTGCAGGACGTGACAAGAGGGTACACTTTGTGGTGCGTATTACTGTGTTTCTCTATGGAAACGGCGTTTGATTGTTAAATTATATCTTTTTTATCTACTTGCTTTAAATCACAGAAGACAGGAACTATAGTTCCTGTCTTCTGTGCTTTAAATATAAAAAAAGATTCTTCAGTTTTTAACTTTGAGGTTAACACATTTTTACATATTAAAATTATTATTAGGATTAGTATAGGTACCTGATCGGATTAGGTATACTCTTTTTTTTAATATAAATTAAATTTAGACAGGAAAAATTTATTTACGGTTCCTCTAAAAGTAATATTTTTTTTACTTACCTAAGAAATTTTATTCCTCGCATTTCTGCACTTATAAAGTCTTTATTTTTATTAAAACAGTCAAACACCATAAACATATCTTCTGGTAAATTTCCAGAATCTGCTTTGATAAAACAACTATCCACTGAAAACATTGCGAGCAATAATAATTAGTCCAAATGATAGTATAATAATCGTTTAAATTGGAAACAAACACCTTTTTCCGTCGGAGTATAATGGACTATTGAATTGACTACTCTAGCAAAAGGTAAATTCGGGTTCTGAAAATTACCGTCAGATAACTGTCAGGAGTTTGCACAGTTTTCAAATCCGAACGTGTCAAAAGCAGCTGCGCCGTAGTGTTTATGCAGGAAGACGTCACGAGTCGGCGAAGCGCTTTTTACTAAAACCCAATTTTTAATATTGAATATCTAAGGATTGGATATACTTATGAAGCTGAAATTTTAACAGCTTATCTAGATGATCGAATTTTAATGAATACCATAAAAAATAACGAAAAAGAAATATCGGTAACAAGCCCATTATGCGATATCCTATGTCATAAATTATATAATTTGAATAGAATCGTCTCCCCCAAGTAAGGCTAGGTCGACCACCTCTTCTAGAGAGCTTTTAATGCTACCATATAATGCAGAGCGTACACTAGCAATCGATTTGATTATATCATTCACAAGAACGGAGTTCCATATGAGTTCATGAGTTCAACTACATAAGAGTTATACAATTTTCTGTCAGTCTCACCACGCACCGTTCCTCATAAAGGTTCAATATAGGGGATGTGACACAACTTCGCCTTCGAGCGACTTTTTGGCAAAATGGCTTTTTGTCTTGTTTTTGCATATCATAGTTTTTTCTATAACTCTGTCATTTGGTAAGACCTGCATTTGGTTTTCCTGCTGTCGCTTTCTACCTATTATCCAACGCACTCGTTCAATTGACGAGCCGCTAGATGAATCCAAATTTGTTTTATTCGAGAAACCGGCCTTGTTTATTTTTACTAATTTTTGCCAAATAATTGCCAATAGACGCTACGCGCCTTTGCATATTTCGCCCTTTCAGTACGTCGCATTGTTAAAATTTCATATTCATTCTTTCGAATGATATCCACAATGAGTGTATCTCTGGTTTCATTGTGTTTCGTGGTCAACTTTGGCGCACTTTTGAAAAAGTATAATGTATTTTTGACTTTGACTAAAATTATACCATGACCAAAACATACTGTTACTCTTACAGCTTGGACATAAACATACAGGGTGTAATCAGTTTCATGTCATTAAAAAAAAATGGTAATGGGGGCCGACTAGACAAGCAAAAAACCTTTATGACTTTTTCCCTTAGGGACACTTTGAAAAAACTGACCTAGGTCAACAATTTAAATATTAGGGTAGGAAACATTTGAGAATCACTGCCAACTTTGATGAGCGCCTCAACTGAACCAAATTATAAAAATGTAAGTAACTCGTTATCTCTTTTTGCGGAACTGCAAGCAATTCGTAGTCCTAGAAGATGTTTAAACACAGCATTTTACATGTGTTTTTTTAATTTAGAAAATATCGGAGCTTTTATTGTTGTTTATAATTTATCAGATTTAAATGTGATTAAATTATTAACATTTGTAACCTAAATGAATGTTCTAGGTTAAGCTTAAAAAACGAGTAATTATTTCATGACATTGGGAAAGATACAATAACAGAAAACAATTATGTGTATTTTAAGTTAGGAAAAAAAATCTGATTTATTTAACGAATTGCCAATCAGGCATCGTAAACTAAAATATTCAATAAATCTAGAACTTACCAATAAATTATTTTTGATTTACATAAATTGTTCGAAATGGCCTCCGTGTGCATCAATACACTTTTCGGCACGTCGAACTAAGGACATACGCACTCCGTTCAACACATTTGGTAAATTAGGATCATTTTTTATGGTTTCTATACATATTAAAATACGTTCCTGTAATTGTTCCAAAGTGTCAATTGGATCACAGTAAACTAACGATTTAAGATGGCCCCAAAAATAAAAATCCATCGGATTTAAGTCGGGTGACCTAGCAGGCCATGGTACTGGTCCGCCACGACCAATTCATCGTTGAGGAAACTCCGTGTTTAAAAAATTTCGAACAGACAGACTAAAATTAACTGGCGCGCCATCATGCATATACCACATTCTTCTGCGCCTTGCCAAAGGTACATCTTCCAACCAATTTGGCAATATTTGTTGTAAACAGTTTAAGTATACATCATCATTTAATCTAGTGGGTAATTCTATAGGTCCAATTATTTCATTACTGCAAATTACTGCCCACAAATTAACGCTGAACCGTCGTTGAAAATGCGCCCTTCTTATTACATGTGAGTTTTCGTCTGCCCAATAGTGCATATTTTTAAAATTAAACAGTCCACTCCTGGTAAAACACGACTCATCGGAGAAACAGAGAAAGTTTAAAAATCCTCATTTGCCGCGTGTTTTCTCAAAATCCACCTACAAAATTCCATTCGCCCTGCATAATGTTGAGGTTCTAGAGCTTGCACACGTTGATAGTGATAGAGGTGTAAGTTCATATCTCTCAAAGTCCTCCACACCACAAAATGCGATACTTCCACACGGTTCGCGATATCGCGGGTGCTTAAAGTTGGATCCTCTTCTACGAGTTCCAAAACTTGAACCTCCGCTTCAATTACCCTGTCTTCGCGTTGTTCTCGTCCACGTCCATCGAGACGGCCTGTTTCCCGAAGAAGCTGAGCAATGCTTACAAATGTACGTGCACAAGAATGACGTCGATTAGGGAATCTTAAACGATAAAGCTGTTCCGCAGCTGATGCATTTCCACGACATTCTCCATACATCAAGTGCATATCCGCGAGCTCTGGGTAAGTGTAATCTCCCATAGCGTTCAAAATATCAACTAACGTTTGTCAATAAAGAAAATAAAAATAAAAACTTTGTCCAAAATCCAAAAAGTAACACAAAAAGGACGAACAAGTATTGTCTGTACGTAATCAAGAACTTAAACGGTAAGTCAATAAAATTAATCTTAACTGTAAATACGTGGCCTAAAATTCAAAAAGAACGAAAACAACGAATGAGCTCGACGTGTGTACCTAACGAAATGTCCACAGAAACTAAAATATTACACAAGAGGGAGTATAGTTTTTTTCAAATCTACTAAGCAGTCAGAAAACGCCGACGTCTTTCGCCTTTACCGCAACGCTAATGACCTAACCTTACCTACTTTTAAAAAGCCATAAAAAAGTGTGATTATCAACTTGTATCTTCGCCGACGCGCGGCTCTTAACAAAGGAGCGCGATACTTTGAAAAAGCCGCATTAGCGTATTTGATGGTTAGAGGCGCCGACATACGCGAAGATAAAAACCTATCCCAACATTCCAGCAGTTCTCAAACAATACTATTGAAGATTTTCTAAATTTTTGTTTATTTTTCTTTTCCAAAACTATGGGTTTTTGACCCCATGTTATATAAGGTTTTTTTGTTCGTTTAGTCGTTCCCCACCACCAGTTTTTTTTAATGACATGAAACTGATTACACCCTGTATTTTCCTAAGTTAAAATTCGGTGTTTCTTTGAATTTTCACCTAGTAGTGCCTTACGTCTCTGCGAACGTATATCACTTCTTTTGTGTCAATTGTCGACGCTGACTTCAATCTTGAATGGTGAAGGCGAACAAAACTTGAAAACAATTTTTTATATTACGAGCATATTCGAAGATTTGCCGGAGTCGCCGGTGATATCAATTAAAAACTTAGTTCTCGATTTATAATAATGATAATATTTCACAAACAACAAAGTATTATTATAACTTCCTATCACGTCATATATCATTTCGCAACGAAAGAGAGCCTTGCATGGAGGCGAATCAGCTGAAGAATATTTTCTACTTTAGCAACGAATGATGTTCTTTGTAATTACTGTCGCATTACGACATCTGAAAAACGACGTACTGAACCAGATGAATAAAGTGAGGGAACGATCGAAGAAGACCAGCCTTTTCTGCCTTCGACATCTTCTAGCTCTACGATTAGTGACTGATAAAATAATGGAACTACCATTGCAAAGACTCGTTGCTACACATAAATACTGTTGCATATGTGGTGATGGTAAAGAACTGACCGTAATACCCACTACTGCGAGACTACAGTGCTATCGAAATCGAAACAAACAAATACACATCCCCCGAGGCAATCGTTGCTGTAAAATACATTTGATTTTTTTCCTCTCATTTTTGGCCTTGGATGGATTCCATCAGCCAGCTACGCAGACGGATAATTTTTTATCTCAGTATGGTACAGTTGTTTAAGAGTATTGTTAAAGAACTCCCTAAAGCACCACAAAAAAGTGTGAAGTGAAAGTAACAATGAAACGGAAAAAAAACAGTGAACTAGTTGCCGCATTCTCGGATAAAAAATTGTTTTAAGTTTTGTGACCAGTGCTGTGTATTAAGAAACGAAAAGAGCGTAATTAAACAAACAACCCAAGACAGGCAAAAGCAAGATAAGTACCTCCTTTTTCATTTTTAAGTACCTTCCCAGACAAGTATATTTATAACCATTGAAGGGTCTAGGCCCATCACCCTTGAAGAGTCGACATTGTCGACAAGTTTATGGCAATAAATTAGAGCATGACATGATATCCCTCTGTAAACCTGTAAATTATTTTTTTATCCATTATAAAAATATTCAAATGAATTTGATCTGTCTGTAAAGTATGGTCATATAAATTTCTTTTGTTAACCTTCAAATAATCTTTTTTCATAATTATTAAAAATACTCAGGGGAATTTAATATAAACTGAACCCGTATTAATCAAACGTATATGGTCATAATATTCTCTTAGGTAAAATATCAAGTGAGGGTTTTCAGGTCGAAATTACGCTCATTGTCAAGTGTAATAACTTAAAAATAAATCAATAAACAATCCTTTCTAGCAAATTTACATACGAGTCTGGCCAGGGGCGTGCCCCATCAGGGTGACAGTGCGCCGTGTGAAATTGAAGCAATTTAAGAATATAATGGGAATTTTGGATGGAATTGGTGGCCATTGGCTTGGTTTCGGTGCCATTGGAATTTGGAAAGTCTCATCCATGCTATGGAAACATACAAATTGTTTATGTTTCTGGTGCGGCTAGGGTGGGACCGAGAAAGTTTATTAAAAAGTTTAAAAAGGTTGGGACCGTAATAGTGACAAGCAGGGGGTAAACGGGAGATAGTAGCTCTCCGGAAAGCACAAGAATGATGTATCTACTGCGGAGCGCGGGAGCGAGGACACATTGGCTACTGGTGCGAGGGATCGACGGCGACGGGAATTGTCTGTGGGGAGCGCTGGGCCATCGTTGGAAGGAGAAAACATAGAAAACACATTCCTTTTTGGGTGCCATCACTTGGTCTGGATACAGAGTGCGAAGGATACAGTTTTGAGTTAGGTGAGGGATGAGTGTTTGAGGGGTGATGCATACCTCGGGACGTGCGATTGACGATTTTATGAGTGGTGATTGGTTTTGTATATGATCCAGAGCTAGGTGCAATGTTTTTGGTGTGGTGCGGTAGAGCGGATCAAAAGGAGAGGGGAATGGAGGGGAGGAGAGGTATCACAGAGAAGTGTTGTTGATCCTGACTTTTTGTTGGTGTCTAGTTTAATAGGAGTGTGTTTTGTGGTATTGCATATTTTTTGACGTTGTGGGTGTTACAATATAGTGTTGTGAATCTGATTACATAATATTTTTCTTAAGTAAATTATCAAATGAGGTTTTCAGGTCAAAATTACGCTCGTTGATAAGTGAAAAATTCTACATTAAATTCTACACTAAAAACAGGGAGATCAGGTTACACGTGGAAATCACAAAAAGGATAGAAATGTACGCAATGAAGTACTGGGGACACGTCCAAAGAAGGGAACCAACACACCTACTGAAGAAAGCACTAACACTGAACAGCAGCAAACTTAAAATGGGGAGACCATGTTACACGTGGAAAACAACAATCGAGAGGATCATGAACAAACTGGGAAAGGACCAAACATACTGGGAAAGAAAAGCGAGGGGAAAGACTGAATTTCACAAAGAAATCGGAGCGATATATGTTATATAATATTACACGCTATCTTATTGCGACTTAGCCATAATAAACCTTCACAGGTATATCGTATTTCACGATAACAGCTTCTCTTATTAATTGCTTATCTTCAAGATATCATATTACACCTTTGTTTCTCATAACTTGTGCAGACTGCAGAACTGCAATTCCTTTGTTATATATTTTGCTTACTCAGGTTCTGTATGTTATAAATATGACTAAACACGCTTTGTTGAATCAGTTATTAAACTCACTTAGAATGAAACACTTCTAATTATTATTATATTCCTTCTCCAAGAGCCAACGTTGGCTCCATTTAAGTAAATAAATCTTTTTAAAAAGTCACTCATGTAAACCGTGATCTAACATTGGCGCAGTCGGTAGGATCCGTAAACATCATCAGAACAAGAAGCCTAACTGGTAGTGAAGCGTAAGAGAACAAGGAGAACATCTGCAGAAGGTGCCTAACTAGTGCGTGTACATCTATTAGAACAAGGAGACCTTCCTCACTGGTGGTGGCGGATTCCAATCCCTTGACGGACGAAGAACCTACTCATGGAGATGAAATTAATGTAAGTCATTTTAAGAATCATCTCGTTATTTCTTTTCATTTTTACAAATATTATTTATCACAATTATTTACGTGTATTATACCGCTAATACACTCGGCAAACAAAGCCAATTCTGTTATCAAACAAATCCTATACAAGCTACAACGCAACAATTTTAATTTTAAGTTATTTATTTTCGTATTCACGAAACGACTGTGTATTATACAGTTAATACACAATTCATTTACGACGTAACAAAACAAGCTAATTTTAATTTAATTTCCGTATCATACTGCTGATACGTAACCAATTTTAGTTCAAAAATCTCTAAATAAAAAAGCAAAATGCCTGATAGAGCTCAACCAGAGACTGTTCAACCAGTGCCACCGGCACCAGCCGAACAACAACAACAACAACAACCACAACAAATTGAGCCTTACAAGCTCTCTGAAATTTTTTCACTAATACCAGAATTCGATGGCAACGCCATAAATTTACAGACATTCCTAAACTCGTGTTCCTGTGCACAAAGTATGGCAATTCATGACCAAAAAATTCTATTAACCATGCACATCAAAAATAAATTAAAAGGCAGAGCCGCCGAACTTATAAATTCACGCAACCCTAGCACATGGCCAGAAATAAAGGCACTACTAGAAACTCACTTCGGAGACTTCCCGAGATTTAACGTCCCTAATTCAGGACCTACAACGAATTCACCAATTACCTAGTGAATCCGCCTTAACATTTGTTTCGCGTTTACAAACGCATAATGCGAAAATGCACGCTGCAGTGCAAAAACAAAATTTAACTTCGGAGCAAAGAACCGCGCAAACAAACCTGATTGAAACTATGACATTAAATAATTTGTTAACGGGTCTAGAACCAAATCTAGGCAGAATAATACGTGCCAGTAACCCTCCTTCTATAATGAATGCGATTATTAGAATTCGTAGAGAGCTACAACTCTCTTATTTTGAACAGCAAAAATTCCCAAAAAATAGTCCAGTCAAAAATCCAGTAATTCAACAAAAGCGACCACAAGGTCCCAATTTGCAACAAAAGTTTTGTTCCTTCTGTAAACGGAATGGACATGTAATAAGCGAATGCCGCACAAGGCAACAGTCTCAAAACTTCCAGAGACCAAGTTTCCAAGGAAACCCAAACTCACAAAATTTTTCTCATCAAAACTTCGCACAACCGAGTAATAATCAATTTAGTCAGAGGACATTCCCTCAAAATAATCAGCCAAATCAATCACAGCAAAACAGGCCCTCAGCCATAAGGCCGAACCCTAATTTTATGCAACAGCGACCATCAGCTATCCAACCTAACCCAAATTTTAATCGCTTTAACCAGCAAAAAGCTCATCATTTAAATTACGAACCTTACGATAACTATGCCGATCAATTTAATCAATACAATGACTATTCACCCGATTATCAAAATGTAAGTGACAGTTATGAAAATTACGATTTAGAAAACGCTCAAAGCTTTTCAGAGAATTATACAGCTAATTCCCAATATGAACAGTACGAGAATTATACTGCTAATTCTCAAACGCCACAGGAGGATTATACTGTTAATCCTCAGGATTTTCGCATAGATCCGGAGTACCCCACGGATACTCCAACACAGCAAACAGACCAATTCGACCAAATAACAAATCAAATACGAACGATGAATCTCAACGACAGTTTCGACCCGTCGCTGAACTTCCCGGAACAAGGGTTCATGTAGAAACGCTATCACACTCATTGTTGACCGTAAATTCAAAAAATCTATACTACATTAAAGACATCACAAACAAATTCAAAATTCTAATAGATACTGGCGCAGGTATCTCTATCTTTAAACCAAAAACAGCGGAAAATTACAAACGAAGATTTTCAGAAAACGTAATTATACAAGGTATTACTGATCAAAAAATTTATATCAACAAATCTGTTCTCATCCCCTTTTCAGATGAGTCACACAAGGTTTATATCTATAACCTAGATATAGATTTTGATGGACTACTAGGCGCAGACTTTTTAGAACATTACGAATGCCGAGTAGATTTCAAAAATAAACAACTAGTCACAAATTTTAAAACCGTACCACTATTTAAAGTCACGGAAAAAACTACAGTAAATTTACCTGTACAACCAACTGGTAACTCTAACATCAAAAACCAAAATCCAAATTTAGGCAACATCAAAAATTTAATTTCTATCGAACCTCGCATGGAAAAAATCTGTAAATTAAAATGTAATCTGCAAAATACCGAGGCTATACTGTTAGCCCAAGAAATTGAAAAAGTACGCCTACCAAATGCTCTCGTAAAAATCGACAGCAACGGAGAATTTTTAACTTCGATCGTGAACGCTAACGCAATACCGAAAACTATAAATTTCTCTAACCTTAAACTAGAACCAGTACAAAAATTCAAATCAATTTTTAATTTAAATACTCAAAATTCCGACAAACATCCACAGACAGACAGATCCTTCGAAATTAGGAACGAATTGCGCTTGGATCATCTAAACGAAGAAGAGGCCGAAATAGTAACGCAGCTTTGTTTAGACTTTCAAGATATATTCTATTTGGAAGGAGACAATTAAACTTTTACTAACGAAATTAAACATTCCATTGACACGAACGATTCAAAACCGGTTTTCACAAAGTCATATCGCTACCCTCATATCCATAAAGAGGAAGTCAAAACACAAGTTTCTAATATGCTCGATCAAGGCATCATTAGACCTTCGATTTCTCCCTGGTCCTCTCCGGTTTGGGTTGTACCTAAAAAACTCGACGCCTCCGGTAAACAAAAATGGCGAGTTGTAGTGGACTACAGAAAACTTAACGAACTGACTATTGACGATAAATACCCGCTACCCAATATTTCCGACCTCCTCGATCAATTAGGCAAATGTCAATATTTTACAACTTTGGACTTAGCCTCAGGATTTCACCAAATCGAGATTGATGCGAAAGATATTCAGAAAACTGCTTTCACAGTTGAAAATGGTCATTTTGAATTCGTAAGAATGCCTTTTGGACTTAAGAATGCTCCATCAACATTTCAAAGAGTGATGGATAACATTTTATTAGGTATCCAAAATGAACGATGTCTCGTCTATATGGACGATATTATTGTTTACTCCCCTACTATTCACGAACATATTTCTCGATTAACAGAAGTTTTCAAAAGATTACAGAAAGCCAATCTCAAAATTCAACCCGGCAAATGCGAGTTTCTCCGCAAAGAAGTCGCTTATTTAGGACATCTCATTACAAAGGACGGCGTAAAACCGAATCCTTCGAAAGTTGACGCTATTCTAAATTTCCCTCAACCAAAAAATCAAAAAGAAATTAAATCATTTCTAGGCTTAGCTGGTTATTATAGGCGCTTTATCCCTAATTTCTCCAAGATAACCAAGCCTTTAACAAAACTACTACAAAAAGACGTACCATTTCTCTTCAACAATGATTGTATAAATTCTTTTCAAAATTTGAAACAAACATTAACGACAACTCCGATATTAATCTACCCCAACTTTGATGAACCTTTCGTTCTAACCACTGATGCGAGCGCATTTGCCGTCGGCTCAGTGCTGAGCCAGGGGCCTATTGGCAAAGATTTACCCATTGCCTATGCTTCTAGAACCTTGTGCAGTGCAGAAACTAAATATTCAACGATTGAACGCGAGCTTTTATCGATAGTATGGAGTGTAAAGCACTTTAGACCATATCTGTACGGTAGAAAGTTTAAGCTTGTAACCGACCACAGACCACTCACCTGGCTATTCTCTATAAAAGATCCAGGAAGTAGACTAGCCCGTTGGCGACTCAAATTAGAAGAGTACGACTACGAAATAATTTATAAACCTGGTAAAATCAATAAGAACGCGGACGCACTTTCCAGAATCAAAATTAATCATTTTTCCGAATGTTCCAAATTCTATTCAAAGGTTCTAGCCGCGAACGACAAAGAGTCAGACGACGACGAAAACCCAGACGATAACAACGAAATCACTAACGAACAAATTTCCCGAGAATTTGAAACTTTCACCAACCTATATAAAACAACATCTTTAATTGACTATTCGAAAATCAAAGCCTCGAACAAACAACTTTTGTATCGAGAACATAAAGATATTATAACCTTCTTCCAACAAAATAACTTACAAGACCTACATCACAAAATTATTGAGGACATATTCGAAGAAAACCCCGAATTTCATAACGATAAAATCAATATTGTATCGAGCAAAACAGTCAGACATAGAAGATATTTTATCATTCCCCTACCGTTTGATATCGAATCCGTAATTGAACATTTATTTTTGGTATTATTTAAAAACCAAGATGTTCTAGATCTCTCTAAGACATACTTTGTCGAAAATAACTTAGACCTCCCCATTCTTGAAATCCTATCATTCATTTTTGCGGAAAAAGACTTAAAAGTAGTAATTTGTCAAGATATCGTCAGAACTGCCGACGAAGATGAAATTCCTATTATATTGGAGCAAAATCATTTTGGTAAAAATAATCTACACCGTGGAATAAATGAAACGATTCGAAGAATTAGAGAAAAATACACTTGGCAAGGTCTAACTAAAGACGTTGAAAATTTTATAAAAAATTGCGAAACTTGCCAAAAGACTAAAGTATGCCGGAAAAACCTTAACAACCCTCTAGTAGTCACAGAAACCCCAAGAACACCATTCGAAAGAATCAATATCGATTTATTTGAATTCCCAACTCGAAATTACGCTTTAACTATTCGAGACGAGTTAACTAAATTTACACAAGCCTATGCAGTTCCGGACAAATCCGCAAAATCCGTCGTAAATACCTTGTTGTTATACTTTCAACATTACGGTACCCCGCTAAGAATCCATTGCGATTACGGTGGCGAATTTGACAACCGTTTGCTCAAAGATCTCTGCACCCTCTACGACATAAAATTAACTTATTCAAGCGTAGGACATCCCCAATCGAACGGATCCATAGAAAGATTTCATGCTACTTTAGCCGAAATGATAAGAATCCACAAAACTGAAAACCCAAACGAACATCCTTTCACGATTTTACCATATGCAGTAATATGCTATAACAATTCGGTAAATAAAACACACGGTTTTACCCCATATGAACTTATCTTTGGTCATACATCTAACAGACCACCCGAAACTTTGTACAACCAAAAAGAATTAATAACTAAATACGTTAGAGATTTAAACAATAGAATATCCCACTACTATAAAATAGCCCGTAGTCGAACACAATCTCAAAAAGAGAAAGCAAAAGTTCGCTTCGACAGAAATATTCCCCAAAAACGACCTGAATACAAAATAGGCGACTTAGTTTATGTAAAAGAATCACAAATTAAGAACAAACTACAAAACAAATTTAACGGTCCCTTTAAAATAAAAGAAATTTTTCAAAATTCTGCTACCCTATTAAATCTCGAAACAAAACAAGAAACTAAAGTAAATTTTGATAGAATGAAACCATATACTGAAAATTAAATTTATTTTCAGGTTTCTCCTGCTGTTCGGATCAGCACTCTGTCAGTACAAAATTACCCCGATCAATAACACTGTTGGTGTATACTATCACCAAGACACGGACATCGTGGTGACAAATGACAAATGGACTCTGCTAGTGCATAAAAATATTTCATCCCTTAAACTAGCTTTTGACAAAAATCAAAATAATTTAGACAGAATCTTGAACACCCTCGATGGTGCTGACCAAAAATCAATCCTGTTTAGAAGCGAAGTTAAAACAGAGTTTAACCTTTTAATGCAAATAGCTAGTTCGATAAAAACGAAATTTGACGAAGTCTTTTCAGATACAAAGAGATATAAACGCGGAATACTTAACGGTTTCGGAACAATATTCAAATCAATTACCGGAAACTTAGACGCCGAAGATGGCGAGTACTACACTAACTGTATAAACAAATTAAATAATGATGAACATCAATTAGAAAACTTAATCAAAAATCAAATCTCAGTTACAACTTCTGTTATCAAAAATTTCAACTCAACTATACAAAAATTACAAATTGATGAGGAAACATTTAACAAAGATATCAAAGAAATCGAGCACACGATTCAAACCATGACTCAAACGATCCAAGCTGCCGAAATAAAACTAAAATTTCTATACATTTCCGAACAACTAATGGCCAGCTATTTGTATATCGAAGACAATCTAAACGATATTTTAAATTCAATAACATTCGCCAGATTAGGAATTATTCATTCATCAATCATAACACCTGATCACTTAGTAACGGCGTTACAAGAGATTTCACAGAGTTTGCGAAGGAACAATTTACCTCTTCCAATTAAACTATCAGCAGTTGCTCAATATCTGGATATTATTGAACTAAAAGCTTTTCAACTAGATTCTAACTTAATATTTGTTTTAACAATACCTCTCATTGAACCTCAAAATTACAACACCTTTCGTCTGTACCCTATACCTATACTTGATAACAGAACTGGTCTACATCACTTTTTATCTATTTCACAAAAGTTTATCGCGAGAGACGATGATTCTTTAATGTACATACCTATACAAAATTTGAAAGAATGCAAACCTCTTTATTTTGGAACCAAACTATGTTCGAACCTGTTTGCTTATCCTATCGACCAAAATGCCATTTGTGAAGCTAGAATATTAAAACCATTGCCGAAACTCCCAGAAAATTGTCAAACTTCCTTCATCATTAGTCAAGGATACAACGTCCAAGAACTTGAAGACAACACATGGCTAGTAATTAATTCCGAACCACTTCACATTACCATCAACTGCCCAAAGAGAGAATCCATAACAGAGCTAATTAACAAAAATTCCATCATAAAACTACAACCAGGATGTTACGCCTATGCAGGCATTACTCGAATACAAGCCAGTGCTAAAGACTTTTCCGAAATTAAGGACAATTCACATCCAATCCAAATTCCTTTTGAATGCTGCAATCACATGCCCGACAAAATCGAAATCCCAAAATTAAAACCGCTTAAATTAAACAGTCTCGACGTAGAAGATTTAGATATTGCTAAAAACAAACTAGAGCAATATTCCAAAGATCTAGACGACCTCATAAACGAACCTTTTGTGACCAAACATGTATCTTGGTTCACATACTTCATAATCACTCTCATCATCCTATTAGTTCTACTTTACATAACTTGTAAATGCAGAAGAAGAAGATGTGGAGCATTGCGAATCCAACCCTCAACGGATAACCCTCCTTCACCTCCTTCAGAGCGAAGCAGAGTATTTACCAAATTTCCTAGACTGATCCCTCCAAGAAAGCGACCCGGTATTAGACCTCAAGAAGAAGAGGACATCGAGTTAACATAGACTTTCATGTGGAGTTTTACCCTTGTCTATTAATTTAGACTATTGTATTTTATCCTTATTACGTTATGTAATGTTTTATTATCGCTTACCAATTTTAACTTTTACATTTTTTATTATTTTTCTTTGTATTCATTCAACATTGTTTCAATTCATTTTTGCATTATATTCATTTAACGTTTTAACAATTTTCAAAAGTTGCTGCATAACATCAACTTTTTTATTAAGGGGGAAGTTGTTATATAATATTACACGCTATCTTATTGCGACTTAGCCATAATAAACCTTCACAGGTATATCGTATTTCACGATAACAGCTTCTCTTATTAATTGCTTATCTTCAAGATATCATATTACACCTTTGTTTCTCATAACTTGTGCAGACTGCAGAACTGCAATTCCTTTGTTATATATTTTGCTTACTCAGGTTCTGTATGTTATAAATATGACTAAACACGCTTTGTTGAATCAGTTATTAAACTCACTTAGAATGAAACACTTCTAATTATTATTATATTCCTTCTCCAAGAGCCAACGTTGGCTCCATTTAAGTAAATAAATCTTTTTAAAAAGTCACTCATGTAAACCGTGATCTAACATATATACTCTACCAGAATCAGAAACGGAGGAATCAGAAGCCTCAGAAGAAGAAGAAGAAGACTTGTAGAAACAGAAGTACAAAAATAGGAGCACAGATAGCAGCAACACAACACGGCAACATATCTCACACGAAGACCCAGAATAGGCAGAAGTCCAGAACCAAAAATACAAAAAAAAAGGGGGCTTAAACGCTCCCTCACGACATAATGCGGTAACGCATCTCACAAATACCTACACCTCCCATCCCACATTCCTTTACCATGTGCCATGTGGCTCTCGCTGCTGGCAACAAGCATGACCTTAGTCCAACCCAGCGTGGACGTAGCAGGCCCAGCTGTATAACTTGGGAGTGGCAGTAATGCCTACCCCACGCTGGTAAATCAATCAATCAATCAATCAATTAATCAGTATGGTACAGTTGTTTAACATTAGTTGTCGTTTGTCAATACTTATCCTGACTTGATATTGATTCCTAATATGCCTTTGTTTTTATAACC
Source organism: Rutpela maculata (assembly GCA_936432065.2). Lineage (NCBI taxonomy): Eukaryota > Metazoa > Arthropoda > Insecta > Coleoptera > Cerambycidae > Rutpela > Rutpela maculata. Next base: position 96,702,337 of record OW386291.2, on the reverse strand, counting down.
TTTGTGGTTTAACCTAATATCCGTAGCCCATAATTGCTTCTCTGATAAACCGCAGTGGAGCCTTTTAGATTTGTTATTGGGGTTAAGGAATTTAATAGAATGCATAAATCCGATCTAGGAATCGAGCTACAATTGGTATATGGTTCCAGATGTGTAATATCGTCTTCATAAAAGCGATGTTTAATCAACTGTATTTTACAGCAACGATTGCCTCGGGGATGTATATTTGTTTGTTTCAATAGCACTGTAGTCTCGCAGTAGTGGTTATTACGGTAAGTTCTTTATCATCACAACATATGCAACAGTATTTATGTGTAACAACGAGTCTTTGCAATGGTAGTTCCATTATTTCGTCAGAGTCACTAGTCGTAGTGCTAGAAGGTGTCGAAGGCACAAAAAACTGGTCTTCTTCGATCGTTCCCTCACTTTCTTCATCTGTTCAGTACATCGTTTTTAGATGTCGTAATGCGACAGTAATTACAATGAACATCATTCGTTGCTAAACTTTTTCCCAAAGTCCTAGAGAGTTAATACTTCGCCCCTGGGACCTCCAGAAGTGGTATTGCCAGTATGAACGACTTTTATTGAGAAACGCGCCCGTTGAACAATTTGCTTTTATAAATAAATTATACAGCATGTTCTCGCTCATGTCGTTATTTGCTGTTAATGATGCAATGAAATCGTTTTCATTGCATGATGGTTTTTAATTGAGATGCAATAATGCCAACAAATTTTCTGTAGATTTACGTGAAACTTGGTACAATGGCGGAGATCGAAAAGTACATGACTGTTTGAGCAGATTTCGCTATTTGTGATTTCCACGGGGAAATTGTTGTTACAGTACATCACATAATGCAAGTAATATTAATAAACTAATTTAATAAGAAACTTTAATTTTTAAAACTAGCATGAAATCAAACAAAGAAAAGTTTACTTTTCGGTTTCCACCAATGTACATGGAGATTTCAGTATTCGGCGACAGCTAGTATGATGACGAATTCAATATGGTAGACATAATTGAACATTTTTTGTAGATTTGTGTTTAATTTCACACACGAGCGTTTTTTGTCATTAATTTTGATCTGAAGTCAAACTTCAAAAATCAAATATATCGGCGATGAAAAATGAAAAATGAAAAATCTGTCTGTATGTAACTTTTTTGTGTGCACGATTACTCTGGAGCGGTTTATGGTATTGACTTGAAAGGGGGAGGGTCAATAAGGCCGGTTTTCGCCCCCCCCCCCCCCCCTCAAATTTGGCAAAAAGAACAAAGAAAATGTTTTTTAACAGTCTAAGGTCAATTTAGAGTCGATTCGACCACAAACGGAATCAACCCCACCCTCCTCTTGGGGTCATTTCAAGGTCAAATTATGAAAAAGCCATGAAATAAACTCGCCTCTTCGGAATGAGTAGGCTTATTTTGGGACTTCGATTAGATACATATGTAGGTTTCTGGGTCGCTGATTCCGGATCCGAGGTCAGTTTGTCTACAGTGTGTCCCAGGATAGATGTAACAAGAGGTGTAATGGACCAAAAAATTTGGAATTTTAGAATGGTATTTGGGAATTGAGTACTGCTTGTTGTAAAACTAAAAGTATACCAAAAATGACTTGATTTGGTGTTCTACAGGGTGTTTATAAGCAAAGTTGTAAAAATCACCACTAATAAAGTACCTTTATTTTTCAAAATATGAAAAAATTCCACTAAGAAAAGTTATTTAGAATGCAATTTTATAGCTCTATACCTTTCAGGAATATAAAATTATTTTTTTGAAACTTCCCATTTTTTGCGAATTAAGAGTTGAATTCATATTTAAAGTTGTGTAGGAGCAAATGTTAATCATCTGCTTTTCTCATAGCCTACTTTTAGCTTCTACATAACTTTAAATATTAATTGCAAAAAATAATTTCTATGCAGTTTTAATTGAATAGTTCAAAATAAAATACTTTATTGAAAAAATGGGAAGTTTCAAAAAAATAATTTTATATTCCCTTTTAAAGAGGTATAAAATTGCATTTTAAATAACTTTTCTTAGTGAAATTTTTTCATATTTTGAAAAATAAAGGTACTTTATTAGTGGTGATTTTTACAACTTTGCTTATAAACACCCTGTAGGACATCAAATCAAGTCATTTTTGGTATACTTTAGTTTTACAACAAGCAGTATTCAATCCCCAAATACCATTCCAAAATTCCAAAATTTTTGGTCCATTACACCTCTTGTTACATCTATCCTGGGACACACTGTAGACAAACTGACCTCGGTTCCGGCATCAGCGACCAAAAAACCTATATATATATTAAATCGAAGTCCCAGAATAAGCCTACTCATTCCGAAAAGGCGAGTTTATTTCACGGCTTTTTCATAATTTGACCTTGAAATGACCCTAAGAGGGCGGTTGGTTCCGTTTGTGGTCGAATCGACTTTAAATTGACCCTAGACTGTTAAAAAACATTTTCTTTTTTCTTTTTGCCAAATTTGAGGGGGGCCGAAAACCGGCCTTATTGACCCTCCCCCTTTGGTACATAGATTTGTTATAGCGAGATCTAGAGCTAGATTATATTTTGATCTTATTCCGTTGAAGGGTTGGGGGGTAAATGGCAGAGCTGGGCACTACTTCAAGTAAAAATAGTATAAAGTGTACTTCAATTACTTTTACTACTTGAAGTATTTTACTTCAAATACCCGAAGAAATGAGTACTTGGTACTTGATATTTGCAGATATTTTAGAATAGTACTTAGTACTTAGTACTTTTTAAACGAAATTACAGTACTTAAAGTACATTACAATTTACTTCAAGTATTTAAATTACTTGATCATTACTTCAAGTACCTTAGGTACTGCAGGTAAGTTTACAATCTAGTTGAAACTTGCAGAAACTGGTAAGAGCAGTTATTCGTTATTGCTAAAAAGAGCATTTGCCTTTAGTTTGTATTAGACAGACATAGTGTGAGGGTAATAAACATGTAGTCCTATATTGCGAGTGTTGATATTATGTGTTAATGCGTTCAAGTATCCTTTTTGGCCAAAAGTCCAATTTTTGCCAAAAATCTGGAAAATGGGCAAGCAGAAAATGTTGGCATATGGTTTTCCAGTCATGAGCATTGACAAGGAAAATTTTTCGCTTGGTTAGAAAGTGTCATACTATTACTACGTTCCAATTTTGGCCATAATTGATGTCGCCGGTGCTGCCAATTGCACGGAGAAAAATGTTGGCATATATAGAATGTCGATAGGCAGTATACCCTCTTTAACTAGCACCAAGCCCCAAAATGTTATACTCTGTTTCACAATTGAATATTGTCTGGGTCGGCTAGCGCCAAAACGGGCAGGGGGGAGATCTGACTCACATAAGATAAAATACTCAGAAAAATATTTGCTAAAACATAACAGCAATGCCAACATGTTATATCCCAGGCCCCATATATCGAGCTATCTCCTAGACTATAATATTCAAGAAATTTTGTCGAATCTGAAAAATTGTTTAAAAATGTTTACTTTTAGTTATTTTAGAATACATTAATGAAATGGAATGTTACGTTTTTTAGGAGCAAAATTTTCTCATTTAGTAAATAAATAAAACAACTTAAAAAAACTGTATGATTATTTAAATATACCCGAAATATAAAAAATATGTCAATGCATAGAAATATTTACATATAAAGATTGGTTTGGATAAAAAATTAGTAGTAGTTGAATGTACTTGTAAGTGTTTTACTTTTAAACAGTACTTGATACTTGATGCAACAAGAAAATGCTTGAAGTATTTAAATGTACTTGTTAGAATTAAATGACTAATTGAAGTAGTGCAAGTAGTACTTACACCCAAAATTGCAAGTACTACCTCAAAGTACTTGATACTTGAAGTATTTTGCTTTTTGAAAAGTAATTGATACTTGATGCAACAAGTACCCTAACTAACTATCCATGATACTTGAAGTAGTTTAAATGAGTACTTTGCCCAGCTCTGGTAAATGGGGATAAATAGGTAAAGCAAGCAAGTAAGAGTCCATAAAATGGAATTTAGCATATGTACGAGAAGCGAAGGTCCCAATTTTTTTGAACACCAGCCACCTCCACCCATTATTAAAGGGGGTGAAAAAAATAAAATTGTGATTTAGTATGTGTACAAAAACCAAAGGCCTGATAATTTTATTTTGGTCAATATGAAAGCCGTCTCTGGCGAGAGATAAATCTCCCGAGCTTTGGTTATAAATTTATTCATAGTAATTTGTAGCTCTGCCTTGATCAATTTCACAGAGCATCTATTCCTTACGTTCTTCCACTTCATGTACCTATATATGAGAAAACACTCGTTCTACGTAAGAATTAGGATATCTTTCTTCCGCAAACAAATAGCGATTGAGGAATGACAAGAAAATAGGTTGATTCTTGATCCTCCGAACCTCGATCTTGGTACCGAGACATCGATCGATGGTACTCTTCTACCTCACAAAATATAATTTACTGAAAATCAGGACATAGGTCCAACCAGTCGGGACTTGGGACAACGCACTAAAAATCGGGACTATCCTGACGAAATCGGACTGGTGGCAACCATGACTACAAACTAGTTACTCTTTATAGATATCATCAATTATAATATTTATGGATATCATACACATCTTCAAAGTTCGATGAAGTAGGTTTAGACTCGTATTTTGCCACAATAAAAAGTAAAGAAATAACCGCTCCATAATAAAATAAATATGAAAGCTCTAGAAAAAAACGAAAAACTTGCATTCGCATATTACTACCGCATAATATAAAAGAATGATAACCCATCAAAAATTATTTAAAATTAAAATGAAACTATACTTGGCAAATTAGTAAACAAGTCAAGGATTATTAAAGTAATCAAATATATTAAAAATGCAAATTATGTATATATATTAACGAACATGAATTAAAAAAATACGTTAAATCATCATATTTTTGTCAATAAGAAGAAAGTGTACACTTTTCTGAAAATCGTGGAAAATATTGATGCAGAAAATATTTAAAATGCAGAATGCAGGAAATATTTCATTGTTTTTGCAAATTAACAAGCTAAACATATATGTACAGTGTGTCACCGGATGGAGTACCGCACTTTTGTAAACTTTCTTATTTTTGATTTGCCGAGAAATAGTCTAATCCCCCAAAAGGGGATTGTAGAGAACATGGAGGAGGGGAGAATTTTTCTCTTCAGGAATGTGTTGGGGGTAGTTAGGAGGTAAACATACTAAAAGTCTCCGCCCCTAGCCCCGCCGCTTCAGGGAGGGAAGGGGGGGTGAAAAGATTCCTTTTCGATTCTTCGCTTATAACTCGGAAACGATGCGACGTACGGAAAAAGGTAATCTATGCAAAATTAAACATATTTAAATTCCCTGCAAGAATATCTATATTCATTTTCTTTCTATGTGTTACAGTTTAAGAGATATTCTCCAGCCAAAATAGATAATTAATAAATAAATTAATTAGATACCTTGAATATTTCTATCAAAACGGTTTACCGTGGTCTACTAATAAATTACAGTCACAAAACACTCTTTATTTTACAACACTAGAAGTATTTACTAACGTAATATTTTGTCGAAATCTATATATTTCCTTAAATATACAGTGCGACTCACTTAAAATGAAGACACCCTTATAACTTTTTTATTTTGTTTCCGATTTGATTCAAATTTTACTCAAGTATAGAACAAATTAGGAGCTACTTATGACCAGAATATTTGCGTGCTACAAAGGCAAAGCCACCTGCGGTACCAAAATATGCGGAAAAAAATAAAAACATTTTGAAAATTAAAAATTCTAAAAAATGCATATGCTTATCATGAAAATGTGGACACACCGGACAAAACTATCAAATTTTTTCCAGGTACTAGATATATTATCAAATCTCGGCTTCTAAATCACTTAGGACCACATACTTGGTGTGTAACTATACATATTGGTCAGGGAACACAATTTTTAAATGTATCACACTATATATTCATTCACTAATGTATGTACGAATTACAAACTATTCACCGATTAACTGTTTTGTCCGGTGTGTCCATATTTTCTAATATTTTTTTTTATTTTGTTTCAGATTGAATTGTAATACAAGACGGATTGGAATAAATGCATGATCTATCAGAAAACAACTTCAGAAAATCTAAAATGTCCACTGAATGCACATGGAATCAAAGACAAGACAACACCAACACCCGCGCTTTCTTGAACAATATCAATGAGTTTAGAAACTTGGAGTCATTGCCAGTGAAACTAGATTTTGGAAGCGACATGAACTGGTCCAAAACCACTCGCACTCCGCACTCCATGATGCATGGCACAAATCTTGTTGAGTGACAAAATGGCGTGTTTGTTATGTCGTGGAAGCGATGGACTCCTTCATGAATTTCGAACATTAACAGCGGATACGAGTATACGAAAAATGGCAACAGAACTGCAAGAAACCCAGTTGTTGGCAGAACTAGAAGGTGGTGATCTCATTGCCCTTGTCGCCAAATATTATCTGCAATTTTATACAGCACTGAGAAATCGCTACCGGTCTCCGGTGGTAAGGAAACTAGAGCAGGATTTGGTGGGAGTATCTGCAGAGGAAAGTCAGAAAAGGCTACAGCACTTGTGGAGCTTTATACTTATTTAGAGACCTGTGTGGAAGATGGGACCTTCTACATTAAATTTTCAAATTTGCATGAACTGTATGAGAACCGATTAAAAATCCTTGGCGTTGAGGAGATTAACGCAATCAGATTGAAGAAGAAAGTGCTAGCTTACTTTCCACAAGCGCAAGAGCAAAGTGATGGAAAGTATAAAGTTTTGGTGTTTGAAGAAGGCATGCGGGAAATGCTACAGCAGGCCATGTCATGTGATTACGAACATGATGTCCTTTTGTTAGCTAAGACTGCAGATACTCCCACCAAATCCTGCTCTAGTTTCCTTAGGTGAGACCGGTAGCGATTTTTCAGTGAGGTATAATATTGCAGATGATATTTGACGTCAAGGGCAATGAGATCACCACTTTCTAATGCTGCCAGCAATTAGATTCCTTGCAGTTCCGTTTCCATTTTTCGTATGCTCGTATCAGCTGTTAATGTTCGAAATTTCACGCCGAGATCGTTTCTTCATAGTTGTGCTGCCTCCTGAAGTATCCCCCCCCCGCTTTTTAGCTCTATCCTACTTCAAATTGTTGAACTTGACGTAACAAGATTTGTGCCATGCACCATGGACCAGTTCATTTGCACTCATGTCGCTCCAAAATTTAGTTTCACTGGAAATGACTCCAAGCTTCTAAACTCATTGATATTGTTCAAGAAAGAGCGGTATGGTGTTGTTTTGTCTTCGATTCCATGTGCATTGAGTGGACATTTTAGATTTTCTGAAGTTGCTTTCTGACAGATCATGCACTTGTTCCAATCCATCTTGTATTACAATTCAATCTGAAACAAAATAAAAAACCAAGTTTGTGGTCCTAAGTGATTTAGAAGCCGACGGAGTTGGTTCCTATCAATAATTGAAAGCTGCGTACCTAACTAGTACCTGAAAAAAATTTGGTGGTTTTGTCCGGTGTGTCCACATTAATGCGAAATTCGACGTTAAGCTGCCCCACTAATAGGATCGGCGCCACAAAAGTACATACACCAAAATTTGATTTGGTTATTGATGGGGGATTTCTGATACATAAGGTCATCTGAATAAGTTTCCGCAATTTGTGGTGGGTACGTGAAATTCGTCAAGACCCACCAATATGATTTTTAATTTTTTTCAGCATATTTTGGTAGCGCAGGTGGCTTTGTTTAGTTTGTTTGTGTAGTTTAGTTTTTCCTATTTTTGGAAAAATTATTTTATATTATAAGAAATTTTGTTAATAATTTTCCATGGCCTCAGAAATATATTAAATTTTTCGAAAATTAACCACTTTTTCTAGAGATAAATATGATATGATATATTAGTGTATTGTCCATGTACTGTAGAAAGGAACTAAAACGTTAAAGGGTTTTTATTCTTTCTTATGTTCAATTGACCCCACGATATGAAAAAGCCGCGGAGTGCTACCATTTAAAGTGATGCGTTTTTGAGATCGAAGTAAAAAGGTCCACTTTTCATATTTTTTTTTGCTCGAAAACTATGAATTTTTTCTATAAACACATCAATAGAAAAGTGTGTAGAGATTTAAATTTCCAATCGAAATGGCACCTTCAGAAGTCAAAAAATTTTTTTTTACATTTAGGCATAGACATTGCTGCATAACAAAAAAAGCTGGCGTTTTACCCGTTAAAATGAGATTTTGTAAACAGTTTTACGATTAATAGTGACCGAGATATAGCGTTTCAAAGTTTGCAACTTTTAACTTTTTTTGCTAATTTTTACTATTTTTTTTTCAAATTTCGTCTTGTAACTTTTTTCTGAGTGAATTTAGGTGTAGACATTATTATACTAAAGTGAAAGCTGACTTTACGCCCGTTGAAATGGTGGCTGGTAAAAGTCTCTACGACAAATAGAAACCTAGATACAGCGTTTCGAAAAGTGTTACTTTTATTAACTTTCTTCCAGTTTTTACGTTCTTTTTTAAATTTCGGCCTATAACTTATTTGTCAAATACAGATATGGCTACATGGAATGTACTCGCAGCATTCTTGTTTAAATGGTCTGCAATAGAAGTTTATGTGATCAATAGTAACCAAGATACAGTCTAGATATAGTAGATTATTGTACTTAAAAAATAACTTTTTACATTTTTCCACTTCTGTTTTTTTTTGTTCAAATAACTTAGATTAATAACTTACATTATGAAATTATTCAAATGCTGGATTTAACATATTGTCAAAATCAAAGTCGATTTCTTCATCGGCATCTATGTAAACATCGTCTTCCGTTATTTGAGGTACATCAGCGTTTTCAGAGTTCATTCCCATACATTCTTTGCAAAAATGGAGCAATTCATTCCCAATTTCCTGCAACCACAGTTTCCTCTGCATCCTTTGGTGCCTTTACAGGCTATTTTTTCCAGCAAAACTTGTGGTGCGGGAGGTTTATTTGTCAAAATTGGTACTAGTCCATTTTCTGAAGTTTTCCAATCCCAGATGAGAGGATTTACAATATTTCCTTTCCAATGTTGCATTTGCAAGTAAGTTCTTAAACCATGATGTTTAGCAGCATCAGTTGTTGGAGGCAATTGGGACAATGAGAATTTCGCACCTGTTGAGTACTTCTGAAATAACTTATAGCAACAGGTGCTTTGGCCATCAATTTTCATATCGTATAGTAATGTTACAATACATTCAGAAGCAGAACCGATGGCTGCTGGACTTGCATTTTCACACAAAAATTCATTTAAATACTTTTCCAAAAGCAAAATATTCTTATTAATGAAACTCAAGAATGTCTTTTTACCAATACCAAAAAAGGAAGAGGTTGTATCACAGCCACTGAATGCATGGACGAAGCCAAGGTATTTTTGTAGATGATTAAATTTGAAACTATTATGGTGATATAATTTGGCAGTTACATTTCCTATACTAGGTTTAAAAAAATATATATTTTCATTTTCTTCTGGTAATAATGATAGATCTTGACCAACTATAACAACATTTTCTGATTGGGATGCCTTATCTTTTGCAGTATTTACAATTAGTACGTTTGCATCCTCTTGGAAGAAAGTTAGTAAAAGTAACACTCTTCGAAACGCTGTTTCTACTTGTCATAGAGACTTTTACCAGCCACCATTTCAACAGGCGTAAAGTCAGCTTTCACTTTAATATAATAATGTCTACACCTAAATTCACTCAGAAAAAAGTTACAGGACGAAATTTGAAAAAAAATAGTAAAAATTAGCAAAAAAAGTTAAAAGTTGCAAACTTTGAAACGCTATATCTCGGTCACTATTAATCGTAAAACTGTTTACAAAATCTCATTTTAACGGGTAAAACCCTAGCTTTTTTGTTATGCAGCAATGTCTATGCCTAAATGTACCCGAAAAATAGTTGCAGGCTAAAATAAAAAAAAAATAAAAAATTGCATTTTTTCGTTTTTTTTTGTTTTGTTTTTTGGACGTATTTTTGTAAAAAAAAATTTTTGACTTCTGAAGGTGCCACTTCGATTGGAAATTTAATTCTCTACACACTTTTCTATTGACGTGTTTATAGAAAAAATTCATAGTTTTCGAGCAAAAAAAAATATGAAAAGTGGACCTTTTTACTTCGATCTCAAAAACCCACCACTTTAAATGGTAGCACTCCGCGGTTTTTTCATATCTTGGGGTCAATTGAACATAATAAACAATAAAAACCTTTTAACGTTTTAGTTCCTTTCAACCCTCTTTTTTTGTACATAGACAATAGCCTATATCGTTGGATAGCTAATTTAAGTTGTGATCGAATAATGAAATAATTTACATCCATTTAAGGAAACACAAGTTATGTCTATATCTCGAAAACTGAAGCAACGGATTCTACTTAAAAAAGTGCCTTAAGAATGTGTTACTCGATTTTCGATTGGATATTTGGCAATTGAGATATAGAGGTAGTCCAAAAATGCCAATTTCCCAAGAACGCTCTGTAGCTCGGCAGTCGAAAAAGATAGACGATCGCGGCTTGCGCTATTGTTTGTTTCTCGAAAATCGAGCTCAGGACACATATTGGTTTTTGTCTATCTGCCATAGTGTTAGAGAAAACCTCAAATCCCATCTAATTTGGTCCACCCTGTACACTACATATTTATATACCACAATTTCATAATCGTGTGATTATCTCGACTAAGCATGACTGATTGATGGATATTGGGGGATATCACTTCTTTTTGTTCTAGTAATTGCACATACCTTTACATCTATACATTATTTGGGTGTTACTCAAGCGAAACTTCCATACTGATAAGAAATTACCAGTTTTTTAAATTCCTATTGACGTTATACTTTTAAACGTGCCAATATACTAATTTTATTAAGTTAACTTATTTTTAAAGACTTAACAGAAACAACTATCATGCTCAGGTCAAAAACTGAATAATCAAAATCGAAATTCCAAAACATTGGTCAATATTTTTCATTATTTTTGGAAATCTTCGGGGAGCAGTACGAATTACATTGATTAATCTATTTATGAAAAAAAGGAATGGACACAAATTTCCATTCAGTGAAATATTAATATTTGATATTACCTATTACATCCATACCATTTACAAGTCTATCTTAATTAATTTGATAGTTAACATGGTGGAAGATCTAATAACGTTCCCTGTGATTCTGTTAACTGAGTCAACACAGATATCGATTATTTTTAGAATAAAGAAGCTGCACCAAGTTGGATTGATTCAAAAGTGGCTACAGGACTATCTACCTAAAAGAGATCGCTGTTGGAAAAATCGACACATTGTTGAAGTTAATAATCATACAGTTAACATGGATGATATGCAAGGAAGTTTTTTTGTATTATTTTTTGGTAACGTTTATTCATCATTGCTACTTTAAATTTAAATATGTTATTTTGCAGGTTTCCTCTTGTCTATTGTCCTGCTACTATTTGAGAAAGTTTGGTACAAGCATTCTGTTAATAAGGAAGTAAAAATAATTCAACCATTTACATCTTAATCATATTTAATTTTCATCTCTAACAATATAATTCATATATTCCATCTTGTCTTACTCTCTAAGTTTTTATTTGTAAAAATAATAAAATATCATAAAAAACGTATTTTGTACATTATTTAACAATGATGCAAACTAGCAAAATGATCTTTATTTTTAAATGTTGATCCCCAAGCTCCATAAGGATTTTCTTGTTTTTTGTCCGATTCTTTTTCTCTTCGCTCGCGTTCTTTTCTCTCCCTCTCCTTTTTTTGGCTGTCCTCAAAATCGGATTTCCTGTAACAGAAAACTACTTAAAAAATGGGACGGATTACAACCTAATCAAACTAAAATAAATGAACAGGGGATGAGGTATGATTGTTGTAGAACTCTCCAAAATCGTCCTAAGTTGAAGACAGAATCAAAATTCGACTTAGGCAAAAATTTCATTTGAAGACATTTTTGGGAGTCTGCAGAGGCGCAGATCAGTCCATAAGGACCGTTTTGGGTTCTACAAGGCGTTGGAAATGACCAGGTGAAAATTCGAAGAAACACCGAATTTTCACTTAGGAAAAATGTTTTTGGTTCAGAATATGAGAGTAGAAGTATATAATGACAAAGATTTATGAATAATATACTTTTTCAAAGGTACCACAAATTGGACTTTGAAAAATAATATTTTTGGAAGGGCGTCAAAATTTGGCTCAAGAACCGATTTATCGAAAGTACGCCAAAATTTCACTTGCAGACTAATTTTTCAAAACTGCGTTGAAATTTGGCTTGAAGATCGATTTTTCAAAAGTACGCCAAAATTTCACCCGCAGATTAACTTTTCAAAAGTACCTTGAAATTTGGCTTGAAAATCGATTTTTCAAAAGTACGCCAAAATTTCACCCGCGGATTAACTTTTCAAAAGTACCTTGAAATTTGGCTTGAAAATCGATTTTTCAAAAGTACGCCAAAATTTCACCCGCAGATTAGTTTTTCAAAAGTACCTTGAAATTTGGCTTGAGAGTTGATTTTTCAAAAGTACGCCGAAATTGGTCCTAAAATAGAATTTTCAAAAGTACCACAAAGTCAGTTTAAAAAGTACCACGAAAATATACTTTAAATTATTTTTTATTTTTTAATCCTCAACCAAAGACATTGACCTTTGAGGTTTGGTCATTGAAAGCCCAATTCTAAAGTATGAGCATAAAATTTTAACGATGCACTGCATCCAAAAGACAAAATAGAAGATTTTGACAAAGCCGGCGTAGTGCCGATAAGCAAAAATTGATAAAAATCAATGCACATGTACAAGGCCGGTTTCTCGCATAGAAAGAGTTTGGATTGACTCAGCGGCTCGCAATTTGGTCGAGCGCGTTGAGTGGTCCAGACAAAGCAATGATAGAAAAGCCAATAACAGGGCTTTTCAAATGACAAAGTTATAGAGGAAAACGCCTTGTGCATAAAAATCCAAAAAATCAATTTTGCCTAAAAGTCGCTCGGAGGTGAGTAGCTGCCATATCGATAATATCGAACGACTGTGATGAGGGTTAGTAAGTCGTGGACTGATCGAACGCCATTCAACTTACGCAGTAATAAGTCCTCTGAATGTGTTTGAGTACGTGAATCTCCACGATACAAGAACTTTAAAGCTGAGTAGTCTCTAGCGAAACTAAATTCGTTTAGTAAAACTTTTTTAAGTTAATTTCAGTCAGCCGTAATTATTCATTTACCCAGAGTCTGAAATGATTCTAAAAGCTCGCATTTTGATTCTGAGAAGGTATGTATGAATCTTTTCTACTTAATCGATCGTTAGCGTGAGCGCTCTCGCTTGTATGGTCTGAAAGTCACTACCTTGATTGGGGAAGGCACGATTCTTATCTTGAGAATTTTGTATAACCAATTCTGTTAAATAAACGGATTCTTTGAACTATTGTTTCTTAATTGATCTTGAGGCCTGTTGACGGTCTATAATCCCTGGAATTTTCGTATAGAAAACCGGATGTGTCGAGTTAATTCGCATTAACGTTCGACCTTCTGGTTGCTTTACGGAGGTTTGATAGGGATTTTTTTATGCGTTTTTTGAGAAATAAATTCCGTTATTAATAGACCAAAACGTGGTTTCCGCGTACCAAAACTAATCCCTCCGCAGAGAAATTCTTCGGTTGGGATTTTTTTATGCAAAAATTCAGGAAATTAAGAGGTGTCTAAACCCCAAATGAGGGAATTCGGGTCCAGAGAGAGCGTCGTTTCCGATCTGTGGTAGTGCAGCCTTGGTCCATTACTCGGCTACCGAAGTACATCTTATCTCGAACCCGCCTGGGAGGTAGAAGAACGGGGTAATACGCGACTGGCGCCCCCTGAGAAATAAATTGGTGTCGCGTCATTTTGACGCCCGGTAGTGCGTTCTTCTACATGATCACCGGTTTAAGTTCCGTCACTCGATCGGTCTCACTTCGTCCAGTCTTTCAATCTCCACGACGACTGGCGCCGTGGATGTCTGACTGGCTCCGAAGCGAGTGTCTGTGGACTTGATTGATTGACTCGATCAGCGAGAAGCAGCAACGCGGAGCGAGTCCGGCATTCGGATGGGTGATCGCATCTAATAGTAGGTAGACTGCCAACAGAGACAATCCTAGGGCTAGTGAACCACCTTGAAAGGCGGTGACTGGCCCAGGAGACCCGGGAATCCCGGGCTATTAAGCCGCCGTGAAAGGTGGTGGGTGGACCAAGGTCGGTCAAAGTTAGTGGTCGAGGACCGTGGTTTGGAGTCCACGCTAAACTGTAGATCCCTAGGCAAAATGGGCCATCCCGGCCTGATTGACTAGTAAAAATAGCAGTACTACTACTACTACTAAAATAAATGAACACTTTTAGAGAATATAATACGAAATATTAATCAGGCTCGCTCCAAATTATAATAAAAATCTACATCGAAAAGTAAAGTCAGTAACAATTTTTCTTTTAAATTGATTAACTCCTAAAACCAGTTGTGTTCGATCTAATAAAAATGAAAAGGAGTAATAAAATAAGCGACGAAAAATTTTGGATTGTACAGCAATAGTTTTTGCAAATAACTTGAAACGTCTAGATCTACTAAAATCGAAAATTTTGCAGATTTAAATTTTCCGCAGTTTTTTCAAACTTTTCCGAGAGCTTTTGCATAGATAATATCTACTGACCTCCACATCAACTATTCATTTTTTCAGTAGTAGTAGTATTAGCGTGAGGGTCAAAGGAAATAAAATGGGGTTTCGTATGCTCCTGATTGATACAAGTTGGAAAGTTGTATAAATCTATTCTATAATGATTATTGTATATGAAAACAATTGTTGGCCATTTTGAAAACAGTGCAGACATGATTGATGACGTATTTAGAAAGAGTGGGGTTGCGCAAGCGAGCGCACCTAATTATTCCTGTCGTTTTCACAGGCACCACGAATGTTTTAATTTCGTTGTGATAATGGAACAAAATTATTTTATTATTTCCCATAAAGACCGAAAATAAATATTTTAGGTTTTATCGAAAAATTAATTTCGATAAGTTTGAGTCTTTAAGTATTAAATAAATAAATTGTTATGCTAATACCTACTACATGAATAATAAGGATTATTTTCGAAATAATTATGAAATATAACGTTGATATATTTCCTGTTTATTGTGTTAATAAAAAAATGCATGAACCTATACCTTTTTTTTTCATTACTACAATCTGAAATATAATAAAATATTGCCGCAAAAGAAGCGGTATTGGATCAATTAAATAATGATTGTTATAGTTTTCGAGGTTGTTTATAAAGAATTTGTGAAAAAATTAAACATTTTAAAATTAATTTGAAGATGGCAGAAGCTCCAAAAAGCGAAATAAATGAATAGTACAGTAAGCGAAGCTTTTAAAACCTAGCCCGAAAACGATGTAATGAATTTCTAATTTTTTTTCTTCAACATGCTTCATAAAGTATGTACATAAGAATCTATATGCTTTTTCCTGTTTTTGGTTAGGGGTGGTTACCACCCCTTCTTAGAGGTTGTCGCAAAAAAACAAAAAATACACATAATCTGATAGAGAATCAAATGATAAGAAAGAAAGGTCTTATACACTTTGTTGCTAAAATGCATATTTTTCGAGATACTGCGAACTGAAAATTGCACAATCAGTATTCCTAGACTTTTTTAAAAATTACTCGAAAAATGTGGACTTTAAAAAAATGAAAGAGTACAAAATTAAAGCTTTTACGAACAACACAAATCGAATAGTGTTTCTTTTTTTCCTCCGATGTTTAGTTTGGAAATATGGCATTTTCAAAATGGCGCCGAAACGTTCAGAAAAAATATACGACGATAAAATCTAAAATTACTAAAAATCCACAACTATGAGAAAAAAAAAACTATGTTGTAAAAATTAAAGGTGTTAAAATTTTCTTTCGATTGAAACTATTGGAGCATATTGAAAAATGAAAAAGTTACAAACAAAAAAGTAGCACATTTAAAAATTTAGTCTTATTGCTCTAATTTTTTATTAATTCAATTTTTTTTTTTTAATTTTTTATATATTGTTAACGCATATTATTACTAATATGCTCAATTTTTTTAGAATTTTTAAAATAATTATTTTTCATTGTGTACCCATTTTCAATAATGAAAATTTTCATAATTTTTTTGGAAAAAATCGGGTTTTTGGAAATTGCTCAGAAAATATTTTTTTATAAAAAATGGTAAGAGTACAAAAATGAAGCTTATAAAAAAACGAACGAATAGTTTGATTTTTTTTTACTTTCCTACGACAAACTGTTCCAGAGATATAAAGGTTTAAAGATGGCGCTTGAGCGCATACGCAAGAAAATTATGTATTTAAAATTGAAATATCTCATGATAAAATCATGATATAAGAATGAAATGAAGCTTATAAAAAAACGAAGAGTTTTTATTTTTTTTTTTCCTACGACAAACTGTTCCAGACAGATAGTTTGAAATAATGTTGAAACTTTTCAGTTTGTACGCGTATTTTAAATGTCTATAGTAGGTAGAGAAACGAGCAACAGCCGTCTATTTTTCGAAGAATACGCAGAGAAAGCGGGTTGCATTGCACTTTAGCATGTTTAGAGTGCAGATTAAAAATGTCATTTAATTAGTTTACTTCTATTAATTTGATTTATTTATAACAATCTGTATTTTTAATAAAATTAGACATATTACTATACTCTTTTGTGACCATTTTTAATCCACCATTTTTTTTATAAAGGACCCCACACAAACCTTATGGGCTTGAGTTCCCGATCGATTCGTCTGAATTTTTGATATGTTGTACTTGACACCCTCCTGATCAAAAGTGTTCCTAGGCCCAAAGTCCGAAAATGAACAGTTTTCGAGATATCAAGGACGCAAGGTCTCAAAAAATGGGTATTTCCATGAACCTCAAGATGGAAAAAAGTGCTCTGACCATGTTCTCTGTATGTTTTTAGGGTCGCTGAATCCAAATCCGGGGTTCGTTAAGCCCCATCACGTCAGGGTCAAGGGCATTTGAAGGTCAAATTGAGAAAATACCGTCAAAAAATCTGAAAAAATTCATATACATATTTTTGGGGTCGCTGAATCCAAATCCGGGGTCCGTTAAAGTCCATCACGTCAGGGTCGAGGGCATTTGAAGGTCAAATTCAGAAGAGACCGTCAAAAATCTGAAAAAATTCATATACATGTTTTTGGGATATCTAAGTCCGAATTTGATATTTTCTTAACTCCACAAAAGTGTACAACCTCACACCGCAGACAGGTAGCCGACACCACAACCACATAAACTAACACAGAAGACCGGAGAGCCAATAATCACGAGACCCGGGGGACACAAAACAGCATAATTCATAACCACGGTGCATGGTAGCGAGATATGACCTGTGCAAAAGTTGTATGGTTCAGAGGGGGTTAGGGACGATTTACCTTTTTTTTTTAATGGAAACACTTCTTTTGACATTGGCTTCAGAATGAGCGGAAAATTCTGTTCAGGTGGAGTATCGTATGTTAGGTCTGTTATTTGATTTGGGTTATTCGATTACTGACCTTGAAACTGATCTTCAAGGTCAACAAACTTGTGAACAAACTAACAAAACTGCCTAGCATCGCTTCTGTTCGTGACATACTTGGTGGTTCTAGGCCAACTCATAACACACACATTTATATACATTGCGGTGAGTTATGCAAACAGGGGACACTTTGGGATTAAACGCATTATTATTCACTTCTTGTTAGGAGCAATCGAATAAACAAATTCGTTTGCGAGAGCAGAAGTATCGTTTCTTGACTGGGGTACCCGAAAATGCCTTCGCGGTATTGGTATTGACCGTTTAGAAGTGCTTACTTAAAATACCAAAGTTGACGTTTAAATGACCTTGAGCATCAAGTTCAAGGTCAAGTTTGAGGTAATCATCAGCTAACCCTCCGAATTTTTGCACAGGTCATATCTCGCTACCATGCATCGTGGTTATTGGAGCCACTGTCTGCTGTTTTGTGTCCCCCGGGTCTCGTGGTTGAGCCCGGGTCAGACTAGGCTGGTTGCTAGCCGCTGGCTGCTACTTGCTGGTAGTAGCACTAGCAAGCAGCGGCTGGCAATGTGGTCACATTGCACTGCTGTCAGCGGCTTAAAGTAGCCACAGCGCCACTTTTCTTTATTTTATTTAGTTCATTTCGGTAAGTGTCCCGTAAACTTTTTATCTTCTTTTTTAATGATTCCAACGTTGCACTTAGTCCAGCAACTTTTAAATCCTCTAATAACTCAGAATATGATGCGTCCTTTACATTTCTCTCACATGAGACATCCCACAAACAGGCTTTTAAAACATATTCAGAAATTGTATAATTTCTTTTCCCGACCGCTTTAGCTCTGCCATCTTCATACATGCATTAACAGAGAACAAAATAATTTCACACCACCACGTGATAACTACTCGCTGTTGATGCGCTGTACTGGTCAGACTAAGCTAGTGGCTGGTGGCAGCAAAGACGAAAGAATCACGTGATCGGCTAGTTGCTGGTAAAAGTTAAACATGTCCAACTTTAGTAGCAGCTGGTAAATACTCGCCAAAACCAGCGGCTATTTCTGTGTTCACACTACGCTACTTGATTCTGCTAACTAGCGGCTAGTAAACAGCATAGTCTGACCCGGGCTTTATTGGGGCTGCTGTCTGCTGTTTTGTGTCCCCCGTGATTATTGGCTCTCCGGTCTTCTGTGTTAGTTTATGTGCTTGTGGTGTCGGCCACCAATCTGCGGTGTGAGGTTGTACACTTGTGGAGTTAAGAAAATATCAGATACGGACTCAGATATCCCAAAAATATGTATATGAATTTTTTCCATCTTGAGGTTCATGGAAATATCAAATTTTTTGATTGCGTCCTTGATATCTCGAAAACTGTTCATTTTCGGATTTTGGGCCTGAACACTTTTGATTAGGAGGGTGTCAAGTACAACATATCAAAAATTCAGACGAATCGACCTGGAACTCAAGCCTATAAGGTTTGTGCGGGGTCCTTTAGTCCAGTGACCTAAAAATCATAAGTATATGGATTTTCGTGAATTTATTTGTAACATTAGAAGAACTATTCATTTTTCAGTATTTAAGGGTGATTTCAACCCTTAATATTTTCGTCTCATAAGCCATATAACATATGTCTATGGATTTTCATTAATTTATTCGTAAACTTAGAAGAATAATTAATTTTTCTGTTTTTAGGGTTAAAAATAAAAAGCTGGTAATGCGGTAATATAGATTTTAAAAATAACAGATTAAAGTTTCATTTTTTTACAAATTCCTTATAAACGACCTCTAAAACTATGACAATCATTATTTTCTTAAAAGAAATATTTAAAAATTCCAATAATTGTATTTTTTGTTGAGATATCTAACAATCTTTTTTTTTAATTTGTGGATTTTTGAAATTGCGTTAATTTTCAGTGGGTAAACTTTTTAGTTTATGGCATTAGAAATTCAACAAAAAAAAAATCATTCAAATCCATTCACTATAGCTGGTTCTCGAGGTATAAACCTAATAGGCCCGTTCAGCATTTGGTTTTTATTTTAGATATTGAAAGTAGAACACTTTCTAAGGCAATTTCCAAATTTTTAGGTTTTTATTCGAACGTTTAAGCCCTTAAATAAATCATCAAAGTTGGACCGCGCGAAAACAATCCGAAGCTTCGCGTGACGTCACTTTGTAGATGCTGATCAGGCGACAGTCGAGATTTAATAATTAAAAACATTGGAGGTGAATGAAAATAGAATTTTAAGAAGAAAAGGTTCTATGCAACTTTTCATAAAAATTGAGTCTTTAATTCATAACGACTTGAAAATTGGGATTTTAGCTTAAAAAAAGGTATTTCAAAACAATATTCGTCAAATAATTCGAAAAGTATTACATTGAGCGGAAACATGCTAGAGACAAATAAGAAAGCTGCTAAATTGAGGATGAATTTTGTTTTTTTTCTAATTTCTGTAGAGTTAATGGTTCGGAGATCTGGAAGTATACAGGTGGCGTCCGAACGTCTATAAGACGAAGTACTTAGTTTAAATGTTAAACATCTCAGAAACTATGGCACTTACGTCAAAAGTGGTAAGAACAAAAATGGAAGATTATTAATTAGGCTTTCAAATGATTTTTTCTCTATTTCTGTAGCATAAAAAACAAAGAAGCTATGTAGAAATAATGTACTTTTTCAATATTTTTTTATGCAAAATAACGTCACGAATCGGCGAAGCCCTTTGTACTGAAACCCAATCTTTAACATTGAATATTTAAGGATTGGATATCCTTATGAAGCTGAAATTTTAACAGCTTATCTAGATGATCTAATTCTATTTAATACCGTTAAAAAATAACGAAAATAAATTATCGGTAACAAGCCCATTACATTGGACTAAATACCTAATGTAACTGAAATCAGCTCGATCTCCACAATTTTTATTTTTTAATTAATTTTCGCGAAATTTAGTAGTGGAGGTAAATTTTATATTTGCATTAGGATTTTTATGCATTGTATGATTTTCTGGCAATTTAGAAAACATTTCTGCATGGAATATTTTTACATGTTTACTTGTTTAGAATAAACTATATGAATTTTGAGTTTAACTTAACATACTATAGAAAAATATGAACTGCCAATGTGCGCTATTTGTCCTAAGGAATATTGGTTGTACAATTCAGACATTGTGGACAACTAAGAAGAATTCAAAATAAGATGCAGCCATATTTAAGAAGACTACTTTACGATACTGACAAGAGATTTGCTTACGGAGTGTTAAGGCTCTCTGCTGTTATATTTTAATAAAAGGATTCCGGATTGCTATGAAAATTTAGTAAGTCATTTTAGCAATATGATTTTTTGTAAGAGTCACTATTCTATTTAGTACAGTACGTAGAGGTAAAAAATATACAAAACTTCGGAATAATTTCATATTAAGGCAGGGATTTTGCAGAGTGAGAAGGAAATATCCGTTTATTTTCGGTTTATTATAAATAATCTTTAAAATAATTTCAGATACTTCCCTTTGCTCTAAGGAATACAACCATATATAGTTTTTATCATTAATTCTGTATATAGGCAAATGCCATACTTTAATAATGAAATTGACAATACTTCAGTAAAATAGAATTAAATTTGGACCAAACCCGGAACAAATTTGTAACAAGCTAATTTGTTCGGGATCGTATTCTATGGCTATCCAGGAGTCTCTGAATGAAAATCCCAAAAAATCCGCCGTGCAGAAATGAAAAAGAAAAAATGCGCCGCCATGTTGAAATTAGCCACTTTTTTCCTTTAATCGGTAATGGCTCACATGGATGACACTTTGTGAAAAAAAGTAAAGAGGCAACATTTTGAGAGGAAGAGTTTATTCAGTATGGTATAAATCGGTTAAATATTAACAAAGGTATGGTTGTCAAAATGACAGATTCTTATAAAAAAGAGTTTTTTTTTTTTTGTATTTTAACACCATAAAAATATAACAATATTCAACAAAAACTTTTGTTGGTAATACTAATTAAATATGGTTAGAGATATCTCAAAACAAATTTTTAGCATCAGCGTCAAATCAAGATAAGTTAATTAAACTTCTAACATCAAATTTCTCCGAAAACAATATCACAGTCAAATGTACGGATTCAGATGCTGATTATTTAATTGTAAAAACTGCTATTGATTGCTCTGCTGATATGTGTAACCCTGTTATAATAGTTGTGGATCAAGATTCAGACTTAATAACGTTACTCATTGGGCATTGCAAAACAAAAAATGTGTACATGAGACCCGATGATGGAGGTAAATATGATAAAATAACGAATATATGTAAGTTACGTTCAGAACTAAGTGAAAATGTAACAGGGAAACATTCTATTTACCCATGCCATCTCCGGATGCGATACCACCTTTTATAAAAAGGGTAAAAAAACAGTATTTTCAATTTTAGAAAATAATATTGAACTAAGTAACAGTCTGTTAATTTTCAAAAGTAAATTTGCTGAAGCAAATCAGCTTGCAGTAACTGGGGAAGAATTTATTTTAAGATGGTGTGGCAGTAAAAAAACCAGTAGTTTAAATGATTACAGGTTCGTTAGGTATAATCAGATTTCTGCTAGGCAAAATATTTTCCAACACTTCGATCTAGCAGTTCTTCCGCCAACATCCGATGCCACTAAATATCATATTTATAAAGTGTATTGGCAAATTCAAGTCTAGTTAGGCAACAATCTTAATCCAGAGAACTGGATATTAAAATACAAGAAGTAATCTTTTTTTATATAAATCTGTCATTTTGACAACTGTAACTTTGCCAATATTTAAACGATTGCAAAAAACTTTATACCACATTAAAACTTTCTTTCAATATGTTGCCTCTTTACTTTTTTTCTTAAAATGTTTTTAAATATTTAGACTGAACTGAAATTCCCCATTGTGTATATACTGACATTTTGAAATATTACTTCCACATCCAGTGGAAGAATAGTAACGACAAAAAAATTAAAAAAAAAAATGTATTGTTCAAATAGGCTTAGAATGTCATGAAACGTTGAGATTTTAAGTTTGAGCGAAAAAAATTCTGTCTGTCTGTCGGTCTGTAACTTTTTTTTGTGTGCACGTTTACTCTGGAACCGCTTGAGATATTGACTTGAATTTGGTACACATATGTTCTTTAACGAGATCTAGAACTAGATTATATTTTCATCTTGTTCCGTCGAAGAGTTGGGGGGTAAATTGGGGTAAAGGGCATAACCGGGTAAGCATGGGAAAACTGCCCTTCAAGTAATATTGCTACTTTTTTTGTATAGTGTATATAAGCATTAGATGTAATTCTGCAATATTTTGACTTTCTAAAACTTATAGTTTTCGAGTAAAAAAATCAAGTCTAAATTTTTTTATTTATTTTTTTTGACAAACTACGTTTTACCAAATTTTTGGTGCTTTATATATAGTATACATCTACTTCAGATGGATTAGTAATAAAAAAAATAGGTTATTATTCTTCAAAGAAATATGTTTTTTTAGTTTCTTTTATTTTTCAAAAATTTTTTTTTGACACTTCTGCATTAGGGACACCCACCAATTTTTTTTTAATAATTTACCATTTAGTGTTCTATAACATATATTTTTATGAAATACTTTGAATTGGTACAACATACTGAAAAATAAAAAAATCTATGCTACTCTATTTTCCACAATAACATTCGTACTAATTACACAGGCACACAAAAAAAAAGTGAATTACCAGAAATATGACTATCATTTCCGGATAATATGGGGGCACCTGAAAACGAATTTCATAGTCCCGATGGCCAATTTCGCTCCAATTTTTCGGAAATCACCATATAGGATGGTCCTAAAATCCCGCAACGGTATATTTATTCTTATCAGACAAAGCAAATTAAAAATATGATATTGGTACCCTTAGTGACATGCGCAAATCAGATTTTGGGTCAGGTGGTCCCCTGAGGGTGAAACATGCCAGTGAATAATAATATAATAATTTCCAATTAGGCCTTTCTACCGCACTGATTTCAGGAATAACCGGTTATTTTTAAGTCTTCTGAAAAGGCCCATACACATGGTTAATCCCCAAAGAGTGAGAACCCATTTTCGTTCAACCCTTAAACTACAAAAATTCTTTAAAAATCTAATGGCTTTATTACCACAACTACTCACTTAACGTCAGAAATGCACCCCCCAAGTTTCATTCACCATCGAGATCCGGAAACCATTTTTTACATTAAAATACAAAAATTCTTTAAAAATCATTCGGCTTTATTACCACTTTGGTTTTTGTCACAACTACTAATTTAGCGTCAAAAATACACCCCCCCCCCAGTTTCATTCACCAACAAGATCCGGAAACTATTTTTTACAACCCTTAAATTTCGAAAATTCTTTAAAAATCATATTGTCTAATTACCACTTTGGTTTTTTGTCACAACTACTCATTTAACGTCAGAAATGCACCTCCAAAGTTTCATTCACCAACGAGATCAGGAAACCATTTTTTACAACCCTTAAAGTACAAAAATTCTTTAAAAATCATTCGGCCTTAGTTTCCGGATCTCGATGGCGAATGAAACTTTGGGGGTGAGCATTGCTGACGTTAAATGAGTAGTTCTGACAAAAAATCAAAGTGGTAATAAGGCCGTATGATTTTTAAAGAATTTTTGTACTTTGAGGGTTGTAAAAAATGGTTTCCGGATATCGTTGGTGAATGAAACTTGGGGGGGGTGCATTTCTGATGTTAAATGAGTAGTTGTGACAAAAAACCAAAATGGTAATAAGGCCGTATGGTTTTGAAAGAAATTTTGTATTTTAAGGGTTGTAGAAAATAGTTTCCGGATCTTATTGGTGAATGGAACTGGGGGGCGGGTGTATTTCTGACGTTAAATGAGTAGTTGTGATAAAAAATCAAAGTGGTAATAAGGCCGAATGATTTTTAAAGAATTTTTGTACTTTAAGGGTTGTAAAAAATATTTTCCGGACCTCGATGGTGAATAAAAGTTTGGGGGTGTATTGCTGACGTTAAATGAGTAATTGTGACAAAAAACTAAAGTGGTAATAAGGCCGAATGATTTTTAAAGAATTTTTGTATTTTAAGGGTTGTAAAAAATGGTTTCCGGATCTCGATGGTGAATGAAACTTGGGGGGTTCATTTCTGACGTTAAGTGAGTAGTTGTGACAAAAAACTAAAGTGGTAATAAAGTCGTTAGATTTTTAAAGAATTTTTGTAGTTTAAGGGTTGGACTAAAATAGGTTCTCATGCTTTGGGAATTAACCATATGTATGGGCCTTTTCAGAAGACTTAAAAATAACCGGTTAATAATTGGAAATTATTATATTATTCGTTTTCCGTCTATGTGATCAAGCTTGATCGATCGAAACTTCACTGGCATGTTTCACCCTCAGGGGGCCACTTGACCCAAAATCTGATTTGCGCATTTCACTAAGGGAAAAAATATTAAATTATTATTATTATTATTATTAATTATTACAAAATTTTTTAATTAGCTTTGTCTGATAAGAATAAATATACCGTTGCGAGATTTTGGGACCACCCTGTATGGTGATTTCCGAAAAATTGGAGCGAAATTGGCCATCGGGACTATGAAATTCGTTTTCAGGTGCCTCCATATTATTCGGAAATGATAGTCATATTTCTGGTAATTCACTTTTGTGTGTGTGTGTGTGTGTGCCTGTGAATTAATAATTAGTATGAATGTTATTGTGGAGAATAGAGTAGCATAGATTTTTTTATTTTTCAGTATGTTGTACCAATTCAAGGTATTTCATAAAAATATATGTTATAGAACACTAAATGATAAATTATTAAAAAAAAATTGGTGGGTGTCCCTAACGCAGAAGTGTCAAAAAAAAAATTTAGAAAAATAAAAAATTAAAAAACATATTTCTTTGAAGAATAATAACCTAATTTTTTTATTATTAATCCATCTGAAGTAGATGTATACTAAGTATAAAGCACCAAAAATTTGGTAAACGTAGTTTGTCAAAAAAAAAAACATAAAAAAATTTAGATTTGATTTTTTTACTCGAAAACTATAAGTTTTAGAAAGTCAAAATTTTGCAGAATTACATCTAATGCTTATATACACTATAAAAAAAGAATAGCAATATTACTTCAAGGGCAGTTTTCCCATGCTTACCCGGTTATGCCCTTTGAGGTAAATAGGTAAATCAATCAGGTAAGAGTTCAAAAAATTGGTATTTAGTATATACAAGAGAATCTATTGTGATTTATTGTGTGTACAAGAACCAGAAACCTCAAAAGATTTTTTTACTTTATCAACGCCCACTACCACCCCCTATCACCACCCCTACCCCACTACCGATATGGGGTATCGTTTTATTTTGGGGTAGAGGATTTCAAATATTATATTATTAAAGTTCCATAAACAATTATTTCCACATAAAAAATGTTTTCGTTGTGAGTGACTTGGATAGAAAATCTGGATGTGGAAGTAGTGATTCCTTGGGCAGCGGTTTTTTTTAAAACCATAGAAAAAGGATTAGTGTACTCACTTTGAGGGCATATCCCATTTGGAGGACACCTGTTTAGACACAGAATCCCAAGATGCGCTTTGAACCATTTTTTCTATTTCTTCTATTTCACGTTAAATGACTAGCTATAGTTAAGGAACGTGGTGGATCTGGGTTAACACTTGAAGTTCCTTGTAGTTTCCGGAGTTCCCTCTTCTACTTCCTTTTTTTGTACGGAGATTTTTATCCAGTCTATGTAAAAAAATATATACATGGTATTATTATTCTTCAGTTAAAAGTACAATTAAATTAAAAAAAATATTAACTGTGTAACTCTAACTTTCACTAAAGAACTAATATTGTGTTTAATATAAAACAGAATATTGTTCTAATGGCGGGGTTTGTCACAAATATTCCGAAAGAAAAGTCTTGTAATTCACTACTGTTGCTATATTACAATACACATTTAATATCTAAAAATCATAATTATTTGAATTACTTACCTTACTACTTGATGGTGTTTGGAGTTCAACAAAAAATCTAAAACTTTCATTGACACATATGTAATTTAAAAATTTAAAATAAAAAGTTCTCTCTTCTGCAAATATTCAGCATCACTAGCAATCGCAAAACTAAGAACTAGTTTTCTCAATGCCCAGCCTTTTATAATACCCGTTTATGACGTCACTAATGAAAGGCTTGCCGTGAATAAATTATTTCTTTTAACTTGAATATAAAAATAAGATATTAATTATACCTAATGCAAATCTATTCTGATGTATGCATTAACTTATTCTGAATTTAATCATTTAAGTGCATGGAATTTGCATTTTTGTAAGATATAAATATACATTCCTTTAAAAGTTAAAGCATCATTAAGACTTGTAGTAATAAAAACTATACATTCAATTTTATATTATATTTATAAATTAAATTTTGTATATTCGTGCACGATTACCTACTGTTTTCCTTGACGAAGGCATTGGGGTCGCGCCAAACAATAAACTTATTAGACCTGTAAATTGAGTACTGGGCTTATAGGCTTATTTAGCCAACGTATTACCTACCGGCAGAGCTGGGCAAAATACATGGAAAAATGTATTTTCGATACAAAATACAAAATACGTGAAGATCTGATTTTATCGGAAATACAAAATACATGTATTTTGCAAATACATTTTCAAAATACAAATACATAGATAAGGTTAAAAAAAATTATATTCATTTTTGAATTGATTTATTATATTAAAATTATCTCATAATAGGCCAGGTGGAATAGATGGAAAAATGATTATTTTACGAAATGTCGTTTACCCGCAATTTTATTTTTTTAAAGTATAGTTTGGGAAGTCCACAAATATATGCCAACTATCCGCACGTGTGACAGGTGGGGCAACACACTTTAAAATTCAAAAAACGTCATTTTTTGCAATTTTTCACTTTCTTTGCAATATAATTCGTGAATGAAGCATTGTTCGAAAATATATCAAGCGATAGAAAAGTAGAGAAAATTGATTTTGAACATTTTATTATTCCTGACATTTTGCAATGCTACTTTTTGATTATTTTTTTTTAAGTGAATATAATAAATATTAATACGAAATATATTATCGGTATAATGTAAATTATGTTTAAATGTCGAATTTACAGTTAAAATAAAATATGTTTACAAACCTACATATTATTAAAATTTCTGACTGGTAAATACTTTGTCCTAATAAAATAGGACTCTTTTTGTAGGTTGGAAATCTAACCTGTAATTAGAAGTCTATTTTTATTAATCAACAATATTGAAAAATTATTTATTACTGAATTTTTAAATATTTGCTTGGAGCCGATACGGCTACAAGCTAAAAATGCGTATACAAACATTAAAAATGAGAATAAATTTGAAAAACTTAAAATTTAAGGTTATGTTGGTTACATGGTGCTCTATAGTGCCATTATTAAACTGAAAAAAGATATTCTTATAAGTAAATGAATACTACCCAGCAAACACACAAGCATCAGCCGAAATGTGGTTTAATGATGGAAATGATGGGGAATCGATGGCATCAAATGCCAATTAAGTAACGATGTTTTTTTAGTGGTGGCAGAAAGTCACGTTTATGGTAAACGTTGGGCCGAAATTGGCACTTGAACGGCAGATTAGCATCGAAATCAAACGTCTAGAATTAATCGCATATTTATTGGGATTTGATGCCCATTATTTGATGTCATGGGCTAGTCCATGTTCTGTGGGTATGGGTAAGATCAAAGACGATCCCAGTAAACATAGCAAGTCCGGCAAAGTGCCAGACCAATGCATTTATTGCCGGGCAACTGTCGGTTGTCGTGTAATGATGCTGGCCCTGTGTCTTATCTTATAAGTAACTATAGGACGATGATAAATATGCTTTGATGGTCCAACAACGATAAAATGCCAATTGACCGTTGATTATTTCAAAATTAATCTGTTGCAATATGTAATACAGCTATTATGTTTTATTTAATCATAAAATAGACTACATGTAGGTAAATATTACATTTTTTTTTTGTATTAATGCAGGAAAAAATATATATACCAACACCACCTAGCACTTGCAAGTGCAAATTCACAATTGATGAGTCATCAACACAACGACAAAGTTCGTGGACAAGGCTCATTATTGGTTATTTTTTCGAGTTTTGGAGTTTTACTTGTTTATTTATTGAATAGTCTTTATTGTCATGAGGAGGTAAGTAATTGATGGCTTTATAAAATATGTGTTATGTTCAGTTTATGGATAAATTATAATTGTGCCGTGATTTGCTTGAAGGTTATGTTTACAATTTTTCGATTAATTTAATAATAAGTATTTTAATTTTATATTTTATTTTCAAAACGAAATTAGGTATGATTTTCTATTTATTTTTATTTTAAGGTCTGTCAATTACACTTTCGGCAGGATACAATTGAAATTGAGACAAGTGTGTGTACACAGGAAGGGAAAAGACTCACGGCTCCATTACGTCACCCCCATTTGATAGAAGGTTTGCTTTACTAATTAATACTTAACTTCTTTTTAGTTAATTTTCTTTCTATCATGTGCGGTACCTAGTTAGTTTTCAAATTGTGTTCAGTACCTATATGTCGAAGCCCAATAATATCCATCGGAAATATATATCCTACAGCTGGTGTTGATTATACTGTTTTTCTAGGTTTGGTAGGTTATATCTATACGTTGATAGTGGTGATTGATTTGTTGGAATTTTCAGCAGACAGAGATAGTTTTTCAAATTAAAAAGAAAACTGGAGTCAACATACATCTACTTTTATTATGGACAAGTGAGTATACATATTACATAACATTAGAATTACTTGCTGTAGCTTTTCCACATTTGATTAATAATTTTTGTATCATGCCATTGAAAATTAATGACCATTACTCTATATTTTTTTGAGATGTCGGTTACCAAAATTCCAAAATGAGGGTATAATATGCACGAATATACAAGGAGGTACTTTAATTTAGACTCTCCAAGTGTTGTTTTCGAGGTGTTTTTTTTTTTACTTCGGATTTTACAATGGCCGGATCTACACTTGTTGTGTATTGTATATTAAATTATGTGATACATTACATGCATATTTGGTAAGTCAAAACGAATACAAAAGTAGTAAATATGGGTAACATATTATAAGTATAGGTCATATAAATTGTAAATATTATAAAAAGGTACAACACGGACAGTACGAATGTATGTATAAGGTGTAACGGGTAAATAGTACTTTTTGGGGCGAACCCTGTATGCGTGGTCCTTTTTGGTATACCTTACCTTGTCCTGTACTTAAGTGGTAGGAACATTTCTTCATTGAACGCATAGGAGCGACACAACGCATTTATAATTATATCTTTATGGTATAAAGTTTGATTCGGTTAATTTAAGGAAGTAGCATGTTACCTTATTATTACTATACCTTGGAAGAATGTTCGACTCCCTCATGGTACTAGGAACCTTCAGAGTTTGTTTGGTAATTAGCATGGCTCATAAATTCATTTGTTGATAAATTGTCAGCGTATGCGGGCGTCTAAAACAGGGCAAAGCGGTAGTGAAATCTTTTCCCAGTATTGTAAAATGTAGGCAGTTAGGTGTCGCGTAACGTTGTGTGCGTTTTCAATCACTTTATGCATGAAAGTCCATAAGTTTCTCAGTTAACACTTGTTACGCTAATGTTCGGACAGAAACAGCCATGTTAGTTGCTTACGTTTAGTTTAGAATCAGGTTATCGGCTAAGCGCACTGTCGGTACAGGTTGAGCGCGTCATTGCGCGGTGTATGCATTTTAAATACCAATTGTTTTTCATTACGGGTTTCCAACGTACATGGATTCGGTTTGGAAGGAAGTAACGGCTATTTAATAAGCTGTTGGGGCACCGAGCACATGGCTAGATAAACCCCTTAGAGAATTTTGTTAAATTATATTTAAAAGAAGGGCCATTCTGCGAGAAGGTACGTCTAAATTTGTTTCGCCGTGTAGGCAGTTTGTTAATTGTTCCTCGTTTGCGGTAACGACAACAATATTTCTTGTTTTGTAGATTTGCCGGCTTAACTTGCATTTTGTTAATTTGCACCCGGGCTAACTTACACCTTAGAATTTTCGCATTTCGTAACTCGAACCCTGTAGACTTGCTGTTTGGTATTTGATGATTTTATGATCCTGGATCTATGTTAATTGGAGCTGTAATACGGTTATATGGTTGGAAGCGCTGTGTGATTATTCAACCGGCTATTGGATAACCACGGTCGCATGTGAAACATGCTGCCGGGCTGCTGGGTCGCTTACCCTGATGAGAACACATGGTTGTAGAGCGTTATGCAATAAGAAATTGCCCTGGATGTCCATGGTACTGTGAGGTGTCGACAAATTAAAAATAAGGTCAGACTATTTTTCCTATTTACTCAGAAACGGCGACGTGAAATTCCAGCCTCTGATTATCCAATAAACGTTGTGTGGGACGACGGCGTTGAATTATAAGTTTACCAACCTTTTCAAATAATTTGTTTGCTAAATTACCAAGCCAATTTTACACCTAATTTAAGTCAGATAATTTCGTTAATATTACGATTTTTAATAAGTTCCACAGTTACTGTGAACCGCAAATAGTACTATTTGAGGGGGCCAAAAAGCGGACCATTTGTGAAATTAAATAAATTATTAAGCATTTTGATGCTCGTAGAGCACATTCTTACCCCATAAGGAAATCTTATTGTGATAAATTTTTAAGCTTTATTAAATCTAATTTGAGGACCCAACCTTGACTTTGTTTTTTTGCAACACCCACAAGCCCAAAAGGCTAGGATAGGCATTTTTTCTTGGTCTTAACTAAAACAAGATAAAGTGGCGCCTATTTAAATAATTGAAGACTTTAAAATTAAATTTTCCAAAGATCCTTACCCACACCCAATGCCTCCGACGAGAGAGCTGCCGCCTAGCAAAGCATAATCCCCGGTGGGGTTATAAAGGTACAAAATATATTAAAATCACAATATGTGATATGCATATTAAACAATTCCTAATTGTCTGAAATTTTGTTGCATAACATTAAAACAAATATTCTGAATCGTACTGCTTTGAACCTGTAATATAGACTACCTATTAGGTTTAAATGGACATGTTCATGTTTTCTTAAATTTTAAGGATTTAAGTCCTCGAGAATAAAAATGTGGTTTGTTTTCTTAATATTTCATACTATCAGGTCAAAAAATAAATAAATCCGGAAATATTATGTAAGAAAACTTGTTTCAGCTGTAATACAAGGAAATCCAATGGGAAATAGGAACTACCATAACAGGTTTGGTACGATCTTTTGCTAATCGAGAAGAGGAAGAAGATAATTAAAAGCAAAGGAGAACAGAAATAAGACCAGGAGAAGATATATACGTTGGAATATGAAATGTATTTTATAATGTCCAAAGAACTGCGTTTTAATGATTTTTAATGTTAACGTATTGAATAAATTTTAATTTTTTCTTAGTAACTTGGACTAATGTACTCAGTTCTTAAGATATAATGTGTCAAGACTTCAAAGAAATGTACCGGTTTTAATTTTTTTAGAAGGGGCAAATCTAAAAACCACGTTATATTTATTTAATCAAAATTTCATTTAGACGTTCCCAAATATGTCAGTTGACAATTCTAATCAAGCAGTATGTGTTACGTGATACATGTGGTTATTAACGTACATGGGTAATATGTAAAAGAAGTTTTGAATATAAATATGCATATGGTGGTAACTTAATTTTTAAACTAGCAAAAAAATTTTAAACAGAAAAATTCTATCTTAAAGGTCATGGGTCGTTACTTATGGCCTAATTAAGTTGCAGGTGTCCCATATTGTTATGTTCAAATTTTGGGAGCATAGACTTAATTGTAAGATTAAAAACCAAAAGTGGTAGTGCGATTTTTATTCGTTTCGAAGTTACAGGCCTAGTCAATTTATGAACAGTAAATAATAAAAACGGACCCCGGATGACAGATGCTTTTTTTGTATTTATTGGTCAAAAATTGTATAGTCCTATAACTTCCATGTCTCGAAAACATTGCTTTGATGAAAAATAAAAATTTTAAAAATGAGTAAGGTTTTAATGTCGTCCTCTGTATGTGCACTATTATTAACTTGTTATTTTTAGTTGCATTGGTTGATTCACAAGTATTGTAGATTGGTTTGCAAATTATAATGTTGAAAACAAAAAATTTAAATGTAGCATATTTCTTTTGCATGGAACATCCTCTATGTTTTCAGATATTTCCAAAAAAAATTGTTTTAAATACTGAAGAAAAAAAGTATAATAATCCGAACAATTGGAAAATTATGACAGTTTTTTAAATTTAGAAATATAATTTTCAGTGTGTCAAAATGAACACCTTATTTTTGTTCCGATTTTAATCTTCCGAAATATTTGAAAATATATAAATATATTTTAAACATTACTGTTAATTTCTAACTTTAGCTGATTTGTGTTATGTATAAATATACATATGTGTGTGTGTCTCTGTCTATGGAGGATCTAGTCTCTCGAGTCAATATCCAGAGAGGAGCCATGGTTGCTTGAACAACATTTCGACAGAATCATCGATCATCTTTAGGTTCTCACTGGTAGCTGCTTACTACGGACCATCGTTATATGAACTGAGCATTTCTGAACTAAGTCAGTTCAAATAAAGAGAAACCTCAGTAGAGTAAACAGCTAAATGTCTTGTCACACAAATGATGTACATTGGCATTACATCGGCCTATGCTTAAATAACTGATGAATCGTCCAGATTACTTTTGAAAGTCAGACCTGTATTGCACCATGCACTAGCTAGGAAGCTCCTATAGCAGTTTACCCCTCGAGCAGGGGACATGGTTGCTTAAACAATGTTTCGACAGAATTGCATATGCCATCTTTAGGTTCTCACTGATATATCAGTGAGATGGCATATGTAATTCTGTCGAAACGTTGTTTAAGCAACCATGTCCCCTGCTCCAGTGGTAAACTTCTATATAGGAGCTTCCTAGGTAGTGCATGGTGCAATGCAGGTCTGACATTCAAAAGTAATCTGGACGATTCGGTTATTTAAGCATAGACCGATGTAATGCCAATGTACATCATTTGTGTGACCAACGACATTTCCCTGTAAGCGAACCTTATTTAAACATTATGTGATAGTACGTAAGTCCAGCATTGGTAGTCAATCGTTACTTCTTCGAAAAGTACAGAACAACGGCATCTTGCCTGAAGAGGGCCATTAAGTTTGATGGGTTTAAGTCGGAATTTAACGTCGGGCCGCTGAAGTCGTAAAAATAGTGGCCGCCGGCGCATTTTGATTCTGGAGATGCATTGGAAGCCAGCATTGTACTAACGTTTCGTTTTCCGGCAAGGGGTTATTCCCCCGACAGCGGCCCAATGTAAATGTGTTTGTTGGGTACACTTCTATTGAGAAAGTGTTTAGCTAAAATTTGTTTATTACGAAGATTTCTCTTCACATTGGCTCATTGCCGCCTGCTCCCCTCTTAAGAGTATTACGCATCTATTATTAAAATGTCTGCCTGGTTCTCGTATTTTCACCTAAAATCTAGTTCAGTGTAAAGTTTATAAAGTTCTAAATACTTTGTCCTAATAAAATACGACTATTTTTGTAGGTTGGAAATTTAACCTGTAATAGCAGTCTCTTTTTATTAATCAACAATATTGAAAAATTATTTACGTGAATTTTCAAATATTTGCTTGGAGCCAGTACGGCCCCAAGTTAAAAATGCGTATACAAACATTAAAATGAGAATAAACTTGAAAAACCTAAAATTTAAGGTTATGTTGGGTACATGATGCAGATGCCAATAATTAGTTTTTCGTTATTTTTTATGGCATTCAATAGAATTCGATCATCTAGAATTTCAGCTTCATAAGTATATCCAATCATTCGATATTCAATGTTAAAGATTGAGTTCCAGTACAAAGCGCTTCGCCGACTCGTGACGTCATTCTGCATAAACACTACTCATTTTAAACCAGCAAGAAGATGAAACAGATATATTTTAACAATCAAACGCCGTTTCCATATAGAAACACAATAATACCCGCCACACGCTTGGGGCATATGCATGTGCATCATATAACTAACATAACCTCAATTGTTATGTTTTTAGGTCTATTCTCATTTTTAATATTTGTATATTCATTTTTAGCTTGGGGCCAAACTGGCTCTAAGCAAATATTTTCACACAAATAATTTTTCAGTATTGTTGATTGATACAAATAGACTGCTGATAGATACAAATAGGTTAGATACCTAACCTGCAAAAAGTGTCTTATTTTATTGTGCAGTCGTCGCGTGCAGAAGGGTGTGCAAATCGATTTTTTTGTTTTTTTTGGGTTTTTTTTTATTTTAAAATGGATGTCAATAGTGCCAAACGAAAAGCCTTGAAAAAAAATCCAAAATCAAAATCATCCAAAATCAAGACCAAAAAATTTTACTATTTAATGTGCGAATTAAAGGTTGTTTTGCGCGCGGAAACTGCATGCCAATGAATTTCTGCTGGATTCTTTTTCACGGCTTTTCGTTTGGCACTATTGGCATCCATTTTAAAATTAAAAAAAAACAAAAAAAAACAAAAAAAAATCGATTTGCACACCCTTCTGCACGCGACGACTGCCTAAAATTTGCGTTTCTGGCATATTCATGGTAATTTCATTCATTGGCATGCATTTTAAAAACGTTGCACCTGACTGGTCATGTACCGCCAGTCTATACGTAATACTTCCAAATCTTAAGAAATATATATTTTTGAGATTAGCTATGAAATCACATTAGGCAATCCAAACCATGTGACTTCCAACATGGCGTGGCGGTCAAACATTTGTTGACAGTCGTTAAACGTTTGTCAAAACAGTTTGTGTTTTTAGTTGGCCTAGCTAAGTATCTTGAAATTTTAACAATATAATGTGGATTGTCGCAAGGCGTTTTTGATTGTTTTCAAGTAATAAACTTTATTTAATTATGTAGAGTAAGTATTATTTCAAGAAGTTGATGATGGAAAATCGAGATGGAAGGTGTTGTTAGATCATCCCCTTTAATCGCGGCTATCCATCTTTGTCGTCGCTTTCTCGACAGATCATTTATATGAGGGAAATATTTAGAATTCACGACGTCGAGTACACAGTAAAAGCTAACCTTGTCACGATTTCCACGATGCCCACAACCCACTACTATGCACATATCAGGCATTTTTTCCAATGAAGTATAGCCAATAATATTATCACGAAAAAATCTAATAAAACACATTACAAAAAACTCAAATTAAAAACCTTTAAAACGTAAAAACTACATGAAAGAATGCTGCACTGGTCACAATCTAAACAATTGAAATAAACCCGTGTTTGACCGCCACGCCAGAGAACTTATGTGGTATAATTTCTCTGGCCACGCCATATTGAAAAACAATTTTGACAGGTCGTTGAATGGCCTAAATAAATAGATAGGTTAGATTTCTAATCTGCAAAAAGCATTGATATAATTTGACAATAAATAGACCGAATGCATGTAGGCGGCGTCAGAGTCGCGTTTGGGTACTGCAACATAACCTCATTTTCTATGCATCTTTATTTACTACTTCTTTTAAAAATACCAAGCAATTGTGTGCCTCAATGCACTTCCTATTATAGAAAAAATAAAAATTTAAAGTTTCACCAGTTTCCAGTATGCAGCAGTTTTAGAAGAAAGCGGATAGTTGCTCTCAAATTACAAAAAAGCCCATCTAGTGTGTTCAAAACATTCTACAGACCGAATGCATGTAGGCGGCGGCAGAGTCGGGTTTGGGTACTGCCACATAACCTCATTTTCTTCATCTTTGTTTACTACTTCTTTAAAAATGCCAAGTTTTTCTTTTAGTTCAATTAAACTATCCATTTTCCGTAGGTTTCAAATAAACAAACTTATTTCAACACATCAAAACTACAAAGCACAGAACACAATGAATAGAGTACCCAAAGGCGATCGGGAACCGCCTGGCGGCGAAATATTTTACTAAACTTATGCATTTCTCCTATTGCCCGAACATTTCATAGTTCCAGGAAACAATCGTGGCGGCGGCGCATGCGTGCAACTATGGCGGAAAGGACTAAGTCTGGGAGCCAGTGCCGTCGCCAAACTTTTTTCTTCAGGTGAACCAGTATTAGGCATCGTATAAATATTTTGCAGGATGATGATGATGTTGGCCCAAAAGAAGTAAAAAATCTTTATAATTTTTTTTGCTAACTCAAACCTATCTTAGGTAATGATTTCAATTTAGACTATAAACAGAAGAGTCAAGATTATCGCACTCACTTGTTGTATCAATAACGCGGGTTTTACACTCAGAGAAATTTGGCGTTTTAAAAAGCACAAGAAATCACTTGAATATAAATATATTGATGTATTGAATTCAAGTCGTCAAAACTCAACAGATCAAGTTTGTATATTTTTACTTTTATATTGATTATTGAACAAATTATTGCTATATAGCCTTCAAAATATAGGGAATTTCATTTCCTTTAATATTTAAAATGACTGTTTTACTTGCCTGACTATATTAATAACTCATCCATATAAACAAAAGTTGAACATTTTTAAAGAACAGCACAGTTGAAACGAAGTTATTTTATTTTTTCTGATAAATTCAATTGAACATTATGCAGTTATTTTAAAAGGGTCAAATATTGAAATCATCATTAGGCACTTTTGTTTTGAAAACGCTTCACAAAACCATATGTTGTCTTTTTGAATTAACTATAAACACTAATGAGGAAAAAATATATTTGATTTATTTTCAATCATTAGTGATTTTTTTAATTCTACAATGTTTTTTCTCTGAGTGTACAGCGTTGAAAAGCTTTAAAAATAATAAAGCAAATTTACTATTACCTTGTTTAATTAGTTTTGAAATGAAAAGACTAACTGACTTTTAATATTAATTTACTCATTGTCGTCTTAGCAATTTTTTACAAACCACAATTAAATAAATAAATAAATAAAGTCTTTATTTCTATTTGTTATAATACATTATAAGTTATTATTTATTGTGATGGCGACGTTCGATTTCTCGTTCTTCCACGCAACCATCAAATCAAATTATCAATCAATCAAAATCAATTATTCCATAGGATTTATTAGAAAAAGTAAGACGTCCAGGTCGGTTTTTTAAGCTCCTGCAAGAAATTTATTTTAACGATGAGATTAAAAAATTACATTTTTTTTTTATTATAGTTAATCTAGCCTCTAGACTTATTCTGACGTTTTTCAGTCTGGTTTTTATACTCTACACCTTAGTGTAGCAAACCATAGAACTATAAATGTCAGGCGAGCTGGTTGAAGACCGTTGTATAGCTATTCATTTCTCAACACAAGGTAGAGAAAGAACGATAATACAAACTCTTCAACCATTACTCAATTATCTTTCCTGTGGAGTGTAACTACTAGGCACTAAATGTGCCATCTATGTAAGATGGTAAGGATTATTTAGAAGTAAATGTTTTACAAAGTTCGACTATTAAAAGTCATCAACAATAACTGCGAATGCAGATTACTAACTTCTGAAACAATCCAAGCGCAGTGCCAAGATCTTAATAGTTAATCTAGCGTACCATAGATGACGTATTAGACCTATTCTAGTTTTTATACTCCACATCTTTAAGTGCACTATAAATGTCAAGAGAGCTGGTTGAAGTCCATTATATAGCCATTCATTTCTCAACATTAGTGGCAGACACGTTTCGCTTTCCCAGGTTCCTCAGTGCCACAAGGTAGAGAAAGAAAGAAAACACAAACTAATTAATTTATTTTAGATTTTTATAAAAAAAACTTCATTAACCACTGTAGTAATTAAATTAATAGCGGTTAATTTAATTGCAATAAACACTTAATTCATCCCCTCGTTCATTACACGGTTTTATCACTTTTACTATAAATTTACTTTAAAACTAGATAAATTTGACACATTGACAATACTGTATGATTGGAAGTGGCAGTCCTACCTACGGCTAAACAACGATGTATAAAAAACACATGAACATTTTCTTTGAACCGCTGATGCCAACCGCAAAGGATTCCTTTTATGAAAGAGACACCGGCGTTTTTTAAAGTTTTTTATGTCTCATTATTAATACAATAAGCATAATAAAAAAGGAGATGTAGGTCACAAGAAGACATTTAACTTGATTTAATTTCTACTGCAAAACTGACCTACACAATATTATCTATATAGTATCGGAAAGTGTTGGCTTAGGTATTGCATAGTTGTTATATATATTGTTATTTAAATACATAGGTTGCTAGAAAATATGAGAACTGTCAATCCTAAAAATTTCCTTAACTCTTGTACATCTTTGGGTCTAGGAACCTCCAGGATTGCTTTTATTTTCTCTGGTGACGTATGTAACCCCTGCTCATCAATTTCATGTCCAAGATATTTAATCGAACTCTTGAAAAATTTACATTTGGATTTGCTTAAATGTAACCCATTTGCTTGTAACCCAGCAAACACCTGATCCAGTCGTTGTAATGTTTCTTCGTAGGTAGAACCCTGTACAACCATATCATCAAAAAAACATGATACTCCTACTATTTCGCACAACCAAATTCAAAACCATTAGATTTACACGGAGTAAATTTACAGCCCTATGATGAACAATACGAGTCATTTAATACATACATTCAACGATTGGAAAACCATTTGAATTTAAGAAATATTATGGAAAACACCCCTGAAAATGATAAAAAAAAAATACAGATTTTTCTTAATTATTTAGGGCCAAAAATGTACCAGACATTGAGCAATCTTACAGCTCCAGAATTGCCAAGTACTAAAAGTTATGGTGACTTAGTTCAATTATTAAAAGCTCATATTTGCCCAACCCGAAGTGAAATCGCTGAACAGCACAGATTTTCAAGTAGACTACAAAATGAAGGGGAATCGATTTCAAATTACGTAGCTGAACTAAAACGACTTACAACAAATTGCAATTTTAAATGCCTAGAGTGCAATAAGTCAACAATAGGTACGCATCTAAGATCACAGTTTATTAAAGGAATTCGAGATAATGATATTAGGGAACGTTTATTATTACAACAAACAGCACCCACTTTTA
The DNA here is from genome assembly GCA_936432065.2 of Rutpela maculata. Taxonomy (NCBI): domain Eukaryota; kingdom Metazoa; phylum Arthropoda; class Insecta; order Coleoptera; family Cerambycidae; genus Rutpela; species Rutpela maculata. The sequence goes on along the minus strand of OW386291.2, from coordinate 96,662,658 downwards.
CATCTGAAAAAGCTGTCGAATTAGCATTGTCAATTGAAATGTCAAAATCTGAAAGTAAACAGCTACAAGGACATACAGGACAAATCAATTACGTAATAAGTTAAAACCGAGTACAGTATCAGGTAATTACAAAAAGAAAACAATCTCGGACACAGCCAGCCCAAAATTGAAATCCCTGTGGAGAAAATGTTACCGATGTGGAAATGATAAACATAAAGCAAGTTCCTGTTTTGCAATAAATAAAATATGCAATAAGTGTGGAACTAAAGGTCATTTGGCAACAATATGTTTAAAAGAAAGTGGTAACACACCCCCAAGCGGCAATACCTCGGGAAATAAGAAACAACACCAGTTGGCCATAGAAGAAGAAGAAGAAAATTCTGATGATTCAGATATCTATACCATAAACATATTTGACATGAATAATACAAGTACTGATAGAAAAGATAAAATTATGTTAAATATTAAAATTGATGGAGTTCAAACGAGAATGGAACTAGACACAGGGGCTGCCATTTCTTCAATATCTATAAAAAATTATAAAAGATTATGTCCAAATAAAACATGGAATACTACACCCATGAGACTGAGAACGTATACTGAGGAAATTATACAACCCGTTGGGGTAGCTAACGTAAAAGTTCAATATGAACACCAGATACAGGATGGAGACGTTTACGTCTGCGAAGGAAACGTAGACACAGTCTTCGGCAGAGACTGGTTACGAAAATTTGATATCAACTGGAAGGATATTCGAGAAATTTATACACTAGAATGCAGAAATTACGACAAAGACAAAAAGTTAGCTGAGTTACTGAAGAAATATGACAAAAATTTTGATGACAAAGTTGGGAAGATTCCAGATTACAAATGTTCTATTAAATTGCATGATAACTCCATTACGCCAGTATTTTACCGGCCAAGATCAGTACCCTATGCATTAAAGGAGAAAGTCGAGGAGGAAATCAAGAGACTGGAAAAGTTAGATATTAAAGAGAGAGTGGTACATGCAGATTGGGTACACCTGTTGTACCAGTAATGAAAAAGAATGGGGATATCAGGCTATGTGCAGATTACAAATCAACATTGAATAAACATATACAAAGTGACAATTATCCTATTCCGAAAATTGAAGATATATTTGCGAGAATGAGTGGAGGCAAATATTTCTGTTCATTAGATATTAGTCAAGCTTACCTCCACATGCCAGTTGACGATGAGATCGCTATGTTATTAGCCATTAGTACACATTTTGGCACATTCAAGGTAAAGCGATTAATGTTTGGAGTCAAAGTAGCTCCAAATTGTTGGCAACGATTTATGGATCAGTTGTTGAGCGACATAGTAGGAGTATCATGTTTTTTTGATGATATGGTTGTACAGGGTTCTACCTACGAAGAAACATTACAACGACTGGATCAGGTGTTTGCTAGGTTACAAGCAAATGGGTTACATTTAAACAAATCCAAATGTAAATTTTTCAAGAGTTCGACTAAATATCTTGGACATGAAATTGATGAGCAGGGGTTATATACGTCACTAGAGAAAATAAAAGCAATCCTGGAGGTTCCTAGACCCAAAGATGTACAAGAGTTAAGGACATTTTTAGGATTGGTTAACTACTATCATCGATTTTTACCTAAGTTAGCATCCAAGTTAGCCCCGTTGAATGCACTTCTAAGGAAAGATACCAAGTTTATATGGACAAAAGCATGCAATAATATATTCAATGACTTGAAGACAGAACTTACTGGTACTAAAGTGCTTACACATTTCGATGTAAAATTGCCTTTACTGCTGGCTACCGATGCAGGACCAAACGGTTTAGGATGTATTTTATCGCATAAATATCCAGATGGGTCTGAAAGACCAATTGCTTTTGGTTCACGCTCCTTATCAAAGAGTGAACGGAATTACAGCCAGATTGACAAGGAGGCAACTGCAATTTCCTGGGGACTAAAACGATTCTTTCAGTATTGCTATGGAAGAAGATTTACATTGATAACCGACAATAAACCCTTATCCGCTATTTTCCACCCACATAAAGGGATGCCAGCCACATCAGCTACACGTATGCTTCATTATGCAAACTTTCTAGCGGGGTTCAATTATGATATTCAGTTTAGAAGAACGGAAGATCACGCAAACGTAGATTATTTGTCCAGGTTTCCAACAGAAACACCAGCAGGAAATGATACTTATGACGAGGTAAATGTTGAATCGGTTTTACAATTACAACAACTGGAAACATTGCCAATAACCATACGAGAAATACGGACTGAGACTAGGAAAGATACTGAGCTCAATAAGGTATATATGGCTCTACAATCAGGAAATAAGTTGCCAGAAGGCTATACAGCTACTGAAATGGAATTAGTAAATGGATGTGTAATTAAAGGTATACGTACAGTAATACCAAAATCTTTACGGAGTGATATAATAAAAGAATTACACAGCGCCCACGTTGGTATCGTTAAGATGAAGGCACTAGCACGTAGTTATGTATGGTGGAAGGGAATTGATCACGATATTGAGCAAGTAGTAAAGAACTGTGCAAATTGTTCAAAAGTTACGAATTCACCACCAAAAGTGTATCATCCTTGGGAATTTCCAGAACACCCATGGCAGCGAATCCACATTGATTATTTGGGACCTTTTATGGATACAAATATTTTAATAATAGTAGATGCACACACCAAATGGGTTGAAGCTGTACCAACGAAAAGTATTACTGCTAATGCTACCATACAAATTCTGCGTGACATATTTTCGCGTTTTGGATTACCGGTAACTCTAGTTTCGGACAATGGTAGTAATTTCAGGTCATTCGAGTTTGAGCAGTTTTTAAAGTCCAATGGAATATATCATAAGTACACTGCACCGTACCATCCTGCAAGTAACGGCCAAGCAGAACGTTATGTTCAAGTAGTCAAACAAGGATTACGAAGTATGATGTCTGAACCAGGGGATCTAAAATTTAAACTCTGTAAATTACTATTACAATATCATAAAGCACCAAATTCGACAACCGGTATCAGTCCAGCTGAACTAATGTTTAAACGCCCGATTAGGACGAGAATAGATTTGGTAAGAAGAGATATCAAAATTAATCATGACAATTGCAATACTGTTACCAATAAATTGCCAAGGGAATTTAACACAGGTGATTTAGTTCAAGTTCGATGTTATACCAACAAGAACTGCAAATGGAAATATGGTACTGTATTATCTCGTAAAGGAACACTACATTATGATGTTTTGGTTGATGGAATCAGACGTTCCCAGCACATAAATCAAATAAGGACCACAGCTGTGCAAGAACAATATCTTCCAAATATAGATACCACTAAAATTTTTAACAGACCTGTTGAAAATTCCCAAGCAGAAGAGGGCCAACATGAAAAAGTGAGGGATGATATTAAAAATGACACGCCAACCAACTGAGGTACACCAGCCACATTAAAATCAGATGAGCAAGAAACTTTACCCCCATCAACTGTAACAGAACCGATAAAGGCTGCAGATGTTTTGACACAAGGAAAAGAAATGGTAGTGAGACGTTCCACTAGAATTCGAAAACCTCCAGTGCGATATGAGTCCATTATTTAGTTTTGGAGTTTTATTGTTAAAAATAAAATACTTTTATTTTCTTTATACTTCCAGGGGAAGATTGTTATATATATTGTTATTTATATACATATAGGTTGCTAGAAAGTATGAGAACTGTCAAGTTGAAATAAAATGTATGATTGTATTATATTAAATATATTGAAATAGAATCTTATTAAAAGTGAGTACATAAATTCAACTAGCAAGTTGAGAAAGCATACATAATAATAGTTTCAACGACTTAACCCACCACCCACAATAAAGGCGTCTACCAGTACTCTAGCAGAGGGGCAAATAGTGATAGCCCCATCAAGGCGGAAACAAATTGAAATTCCGCAGACAGAGCTGCCCACGCACATGTGGTGGGGAAAGCAGCTGGCATGATTGTAGAATGTGTTATACGATAAAAAAGAATAGCCTAGTTGCTTCGCTCTCGCTTGATCTTATTGCCGCACCAAATCAAACGCTTTCCGATACTGTATACTGCCTGGCCTGAAAACATCATACTTTTAGAAAATAATTAATTTAAGCAAAGCCGTTGTTGGAATAAATCAAATGTTGGATTAAATCAAAAATTTTATAAGATTTTTGCTTTTTTGGGTCAATATATAGTCATGCAAAATATTTGTATATATACGCAGACACCCTATATTATTACATTGCATGCGGATCAGGGTATGCGGATTAAGAAAAATATTAAAACTACAAAAAACATCTAAATACTAAAACAAGCAGTATAAGGTAAATACTTAAAAACTAATTTAAATGATATTTTGGGTTTTGGTTGCAAAGTTTAATTATTTTAATATTTTTTAATCTAAACATTTTAACAATCTCGGATGCTTCTTGGCAAATACATCCGCACCTTCTGAAATGTTTTTTGATATCTGTTTTTTAATATTTTATTGCTAAAGTACAAAGCTTTTCATTATAGTCCATTTGCTGAGAATGGTTCTGTGTCATACATTTACCAGAGAATCACCCATTTGGGCATTGTTGGTTATCGTGTAGTGATTGATTAATTTATTGATCTCAAGAACTTAGATACGAGAAAGTAGCTAGTATAATGCCTCTAAAACGTTATGAGACCATTAGAGGACATATGCATTTCGTAAACAACGAAGATGAATGCAATTTTTCAAAATTTGAACTGTTCTAGAATCAGTGCGCAACCTCCTAGAAATTGAACACGAAGAGCGGCATTCTGTGGATGAAATGATGGTCTCGTATAAAGCGAAAAAGCGGTGTGTAGGCGTCAGTATATGAAGAATAAGCCGAAAAAAATTTAGTTTTAAATTTTTTAACAGACCTGGAGTTTTCGGATTTATTTACGACTTTTATGCATATGCATTAGGGGCGTGAATTTCTCTGATGAGGGAAATAGTTTTGGAATATCAGGAGAAACTGTCGTTTTGCAAATCGATTCCAAACCCTGCTTGTTGTGCTGTGTATTTTGACAATTTCTTTGCGTCTTTCGAATTAATTGGGTATTTACGAAATAAACTTTGTATATAGACCTTTTCATTATAGAGAATTTTTGTGCGCATGCACCGGTCGAGTTCCGCCATGTTTGTTCGGACAGTTCTAGCATGTCATTATAAGCACATAAAAGGTAAACCACAAAATAAGAAGCTACAAAAGCGGCACTCTCAGCACCGCCTTTGACGGTTTTTTGTGACCTTCGCCATTTTGTTGTTGGTAATTTTGGCGGGAAATCTAAACAGCATGTTTATAAATACACTTTACGCAGGCTGAATACAATTACGTTATTCGAAGAATTCTATTTGTAATGGGTATTAAAAGTATTAAAGTAAACTTGATAAAATTATGTCTACGAACAATTGTATTCTTAATATAAAGTCACAAAATGAATTGAAATCAATACAATGTCTCGCCTGAGAAAATTTGTAATTTCTTACTGGGAGGTTGTTCTGGGGAAATATTAAAAAAATTTCTTTTTAAACTATCAAGTTGAGGCAAAATAGATAGTGCTGTTGGTAGCAATCTATTTTGATACATATTTGTCGTGCGCACAATTTAAAATTGTTAGTTCGGCTGAACTTTTACTTGCCAAATCCCCACGATTGCATGCTTCCAACCACAATACGGACCTTAAAAGAAGAAACACAATTACTTGGAAATATTTTATAATTTATATCACTAATAAAATACCTTTGGGGGGGTGAAGTTTGACTTACCGGAAATGCGTTATGTCAAAACGGTTTCCATGGTAACGGTCGTCATAGTTACCACTACCCAATGGTACTACTCCCATGGTGGGCACTCGCTTAGTTGTGAAGCTAGGTACTCCAGATCAGTGGAAATGATCCACAAAGAAGCAGTTGCCGTGGTAATGTTTAGCACGGTTACCAGTACCTTAGGGTACCACTCACATGGTGGGCACTCGCTTAGTTACGAAATGATTAGCTATATTAGTAATAAAACCGGACTTTTTTTATTGATTATAATAAAATTAAAACAAAAATACAAGTTACATTAAATTTTTGAAGGGAAATCTCCATATTCTAGCCGTATGGCCACGTATTTCGAGACGGCGACCGATCGCGCGTTTTCAAACTGAAACTGCTTCTTTGTATTCGCGAAAATATAACTCGCAACTAAGCGAGTGCCCACCATGGGAGTAGTACCATTGGGTAGTGACGACCGCTACCATGGAAACCATTTTGACATATAACACATTTCCGGTAAGTCGAATTTAAAAAAAAAATTACTAATACAGCTAATCATTTCGTAACTAAGCGAGTGCCCACCATGGGAGTGGTACCCTAAGGTACTGGTAACCGTGGTAAGCATTTCCACAGCAACTGCTTCTTTGTAGATCATTTCCACTATTCTGGACTACCTAACTTCACAACTAAGCGAGTGCCCACCATGGGAGTAGTACCATTGGGTAGTGGTAACTATGACGACCGTTACCATGGAAATCATTTTGACATAACGCATTTCCAGTAAGTCAAACTTCAACCAAACGGTTCCACCTCGTTTACTCATATCGGTAATGAAAATTACTATTAACAATACTTTCCCGCTATAATATTTTACCTATTCACAGCACAATAAAACTAAAACCTTTTAAGAATATTATTATGTCAAAGACTGTCATTTATTATTGTTTTAACCTTAAACAATAAATGAACTGACGGATGTACTAACAACAAAATGGCGGCAACGGAATTTTGGCGGAAAGCCCAAGTCTCGTTTCTGGTAGTTCTCTTTTCTGTGGGTAAATTATACAGAAGCGAAAGCTAGGCTTCGCGGCCGGACCGAATTTGCCCATGTGCCTATGGACCGCATTAGTATGACGTCACACAATTATGCAACCTCTACATACTACTTTCATGACACATCGGTTGCCTGCCAAGTACACTAGAACTTGACCCTCAACGCAAATGTTTATTTTTTATTTATTTTTTTTTAACTGTTTAACGTCGGCCTATTTCCGCTACCAGGGCCTACCACCGATGCCAGGAGACGAGCTACCCCCAACCTGGAAATTTTGCCGAACCTCTTCCCTTAAGAAAAGTAGGGATCTTTTACTTGCCTAACATTTAATAGACAAGGGACCGCCTGCTTTACATCCCCTCCGAAGGATGGTATATCCACCACGTAATCCTCGTCTGAAATTACGTAACTTCCGAGTATACACTGATATACAAGCCTCTAGAAGGCGGGACGAGAACGCTGTATTTCCCAAGATGGGAGCCCATCCAAGTACTAACCGCGCTCGACGTTGCTTCAACGGAATATCGACTGATATTCACATTGAAGTCGCCTCTACGCTCGCCCCTACGCAAGTGTTTATAAGGCGACATTTTCGAGGATAGAAACATAGCGTAGAATTTTATTTTATTTCTCCCTTGGAAGAAATGTTTAAGAACTTTCAGTTACCATTTATCATGCACAAGGTATAAGAAAATATACAAACGTATAAAGAATTACAAAAACTGTATTATGAAACTAAAATAAAGTTTTTATAAATCAAACGTGGATATATACATTTTAACGTATTTCTTAAATGTGTGTCTTAGAAGTCCTTAAATATTTATTAGACGGGAGAAATAAAACAAAATTCTAGTCTCTGTCTCTATCCTCGAAAATGTCGCCTTATAAACATATGCATTAATGGTCAAAGTTCCAGTGTGCTTGGCAGGCTACCCGTGTGTCATGACAGTAGTATATAGAGGTTGCTTAATTCGTAACGTCACAACTAATTGAGTCCATTGTTCACATTGTGCGATTCATGGTCTTACAACGCTTACACGGTATTTTGTGATTTTTGTGACCTTTTCGTTTAATTTTTGATAATTTACTATTCTCTTATTGTTTCTTTACTAGTGATGCCGCCGAGACGAGACATTTCTCGGTCTCGTCTCGTCTCGTCTCGGCTTGTCGAGACGAGGCCAAATTTTTTTCTCGTCTCGAAAAAATCGAGACGAGACGAGATCGAGAATTTCTCGACTTTTTTTTTATTGTAAAATTGTTCTACATTTGACCTTCGAATGAATAATATAAACTTGAATTAAATTGAGAATGTAAATATTTACAAAAATTAATAATATAGACTCGTCAATCACGCGTGTATCGTATTACGCCCTGCCACTTTTTACCGGTGCTACGTCTTGGAAATGAATATAATTTAGACAAGTATAATGTTGCCGACTTCCGTATGTCTTAGAAATGGTTGTTCGAAATTTTTGTAATTATTCTTATATATTTACTTACTATAGAAATTAGCAACAACGTATATATATTCAGTATAATACGAACTTGATTAATTTAAATTATTAAATCTTATATTTTCTTAGAGTATAAGGTATAGAGGCAAAAAAAATCTTAAAATACAGAGAAAATTAAAATTCACAATATTTCAAATAGTCCTTTTAGTCAGAGGTACGTTTAAAATTTAAACAAAAGTCAAATATTCATATAAATTGAAGTGTAACTTTATTAATTAAATAAGTAGAGATTTCACTTCCTCACTTGTGAAAAAAAAAGAAAAAAATGGGAAATTTCACATTTGTCGAGACGAGACGAGATCTCGACCTAGAGACGAGATTTTGGGTAGACGAGAATATGTCGAGACGAGAAAAACCAATTTCTCGACGAGTCTCGCGGCAACACTAGCTATGGTAGGGAGTGTCTTATATCGAAAAGTATGGCATTATGCTGTCTGATTCGGGTGATGTTGCGGGTAAGCGGGCTACCGTCCAATTTAAACTGGTAGAATTTTTGCGAGGTTTCTTGAACGTAGTCCGCTAGTGGGGTTATGTCGTGGCAACGTGCATAGAGATCTCTGAGGAAGGTGTACCTACCAGAGACTGAAATGAGGCGCATACATTTGTGTTCTAATACTCTTAACTTCCGCATTGTCGTGGTCGGGATGCTGCACCACACCGGCACCACGTATGTGATGGCCGGCCTGATTACCATCGTGTATAACAACTTTTTAACGGTTTAACTCACTCGGTCAATGAAGTTACACATGCTACTACCTTAAAGACTATAATTATGGTTGAAATCCGAAACAAAATTTTTTCTCATCTCAAAATGAGCGGTGGGGGGGAAGTCAGGAGTCAACTGTTTTAAGATTTTATAGTTGAGGTACTTATACAAGCCTAGGAAACGTGTTGGAGAAGAAACGGTAAAGATATAATATCGTCATCTACAATATTTAATGGTCTAAAACAGACCTAAAATTGGAAAATTATTCGTATATCGGTTTTATAAGTAATTAAAAAAAAAACAAAACCTTAGCCCTTAAAAAAAACAAATTTTTTTTCGCCATTATTTTAACAAAAAAAAACAGGCTGAGCAGGGGTCGAACCGCCGACCTCGTGACTTGTAGGACAACGCAAAATCAAATCAAATCAAACAATACTTTATTTATATTAAATTATAAATGGAAACTGTCCCGGAGCCTTAACTCAGTCGACCACTAACCTCTCTGAGAGTATTTATTTAAATACTTTATAGTTGCAACGGCTAGATTTTGCTTTTTAATACATTTTAATCTAATTTTATGATTAAAAGAGCTCGATACCTGCACAAATAAACTGTCGAATCTTTGCAAACTCTTTCGAATATAAATTATTTTGGATATAATTAGTAGTGTATTAGTCATTATTCTTTTCGTAGTTGTTCATGATCCTCTTAGTCGTAGAAGTTTTTTATTACAAAAAAGACATAAATTAAGATATCATTATTTCTGAGAAACAAATAGGTACATAAATAAATATTTGTATTTAGTATACCAAAATAATTATAATAATAGTTAAAAATAATAACCACTGTTATATAGGTATCGCATCAAAATTTGGCAGTGCAATATTTTTTTTGTGGAACTTACCACTAACGTTCTTTTAAAATATTACAGAAATATTTGATCAAAAATGTTTCATGAATATTCCAAACTAGATAAAAATATTTATGGAGGTTCTAGGAATATTTCAGGCAAATATTCTGTTTACAGAATATTGGCACTTAATGAGAATATTCTGAAAATATAAGGAAGAGAATACTATTGGTAAAAAATTATATTTTTAAAAAATTATACAGCGTGTCCAGTCGGGAGCTTACACGATCCATATCTCGAAAACTACTGAACAGATTTTTGTAAAATTACGTATGTATAGTAAAAAGTCTTTCTTAACTAAATTATTTTGACAGTTCTATCACTTCCGGTTATACCGGAAGTAGATCTCAACTTTGTTATTTTAAACGGAACACCCATATTTTTATAATCGGAATTGGTAGACTACAAAATTTTAAGGTCACTTTGTATAACAAACCTTGTACCTAAAATTTATAGTTTTCAAGATATTAATTTTTTTATAAAAAAATTGACACCTGCAGACCCCTAAAGAAATTCTTCCTGTGAATAACCCATACAAGAATCTAAATATCTTTTACTGTGGAAGTAAACAGCATAGTCGTAGATTATTTAAAAAAAAAATTGAAAATATTTAAATATTGTACAAGGTGAGTACAAAAGTGGTCACAACTTTCCATTCAGAAACATCAAATATCTTCAATTTTTTAAACGGAAACCCCCATTTTTTTTTTTATTTTATTAAATTCTACGACTAAAAATACGGATAGTTTACATTTACTTCCCTATACCTAACTACGACGGTTTTTAAGATATCCACGAAAGTCCAGAAAAACCAATTATTCTGTAAGAATTCTTTATTTAACCTTGTAACATTTTAATTTTTTAAGTTTTAGATATTGTGATGAACCCAACTATCATGTAATACATTAAACAGCTTGACTGAAAATTGCAAAAAATTTTGTTGTTTTAAACCTAAACAAGAAAGAGACAATTCAAGACAAATAACAATGAAAATTATTTTGCAACAGCTAACAAAATTAAAAGTAAATTAACGTAGTTGTTCAAATACACCACCGTTGGCTTCTAAACATTTTTCGCATCTGTAGTCGCTTTTTGAATCATACCTGGCGGTAAGGCCTAAAAAGCAGTGCGCACTCGTTCTTGGCATTCATCTTTTGTAGTTATTGCCGTTGCAAACACTTCCTTTTTTATATGGCCCCATATAAAAAAATCAAGTATTGTTAGGTCTCGAGACCTTGGTGGCCAAAGAAATGGACCTCTGTTGGCAATCCACTGGTCTTGAATTGTCTCTTTCTTGTTTATTAGGTTTAAAACAACAACATTTTTTGCAATTTTCAGTCAAGCTGTTTAATGTAGTACGTGATTGTTGGGTTTATCACAATATCTAAAACTAAAAAAATTAAAATGTTACAAGGTTAAATAAAGAATTCTTAAAGAATAATTGGTTTTTCTGAACTTTCGTGAATATATTAAAAACCGTCGTAGTTAGGTATAGGGAAGTAAACGTAAACTATCCATATTTTTAGTCGTAGAATTTGATAAAATAAAAAACATTGGGGGTTTCCATTTAAAAAATTGAAGATATTTGATGTTTCTGAATGGAGAATTGTGACCACTTTTGTACTCACCCTGTATAATATTTAAATGTTTTCAATTTTTTTTAAATGATCTACGACTATGCTGATTACTTCTACAGTAAAGATATTTAGATTCTTGTATGGGTTATTCACAGGAAGAATTTCTTTAGAGGTCTGCAGGTGTCAATTTTTTGGTAAAAAAATTAATATCTCGAAAACTATAAATTTTAGGTAGAAGGTTTGTTATACAAAATGACCTTAAAATTTTGTAATCTATCAATTCCGATAATAAAAATATGGGTGTTCCATTTAAAATAACAAAGTTGACATCTACTTCCGGTATAACCGGAAGTGATAGAACTGTCAAAATATTTTAGTTAGAAAGACTATAAGCTCTTTACTGTACATACATAATTTTACAAAAATTTGTTCAGTAGTTTTCGAGATATGGATCGTGTAAGCTCCCTGCTGGACACGCTGTTTATTGTACGTTGTCCATGAGCTTTGGTCGTCAAATGAGGGAGGTTTTAACCGGGGACCTGATGATGCTACTAGCTGTCCTCCTCTCTCTCTCAATCGTCGTTTAAGCTGCTCTACTTCTACTTCGACCTCACTCATCTTTTCTTCAAACTTATTTACTTTTCCTTTTACTTGACTAACTTCTGTGCTGACTTCACCTACTTTATCTTCGACCCTGTTCTTGACTTCACTCTTAAGTTCTTCATTGGCCGAAACGACAGCGTCCTGTTGTATTCTCATTTGTTCGTTCAGAATTTTCCTTAATTCTTCCTGGCATCTTTGTTGTTCTTCTTTCTCTTCTTGCTGTCTTATTTTCAGGTCCTTCAGAATTTTTCTCAGTTCGGCCTTTTCTTCTTGGCGTCTTACTTCCAGGTCTTCCATAATTTTTCTTCTTCTTTCTTCATCCTCTTTTTCTTTCTGACGTCGCTTTTCTTCCTCTTGATGTCTCTTTCCTGCTCTTCTTTTTCCTCTTGACGTCTTTTCTCCTGCTCTTCTTTGTCTTCCTGGCGTTGCTGCGCCATCATCCTTGTAAACTCCGCAAATAGGTCCTTTAGTTCTTTCTCTCCTGCCTACTTCTTGTTGTTACGGGCATACGATGAAGTTAATCCAAGTTTGTTGCACAATAATGTTAAGAAAATCTAGATATCTCGTTGATATTTCCAATGGAACTTTCTAGAGAAATCTCGAAATGACACAAAAGAGTCTTATTTAAAGTCTCTATCACTTTCCAGTTGAAAGAATTCGATTGTCCACACTAGATTGCGAATAGAATATTCTAGAAATTTTCGTGAACTAACACAAATGAGTCTTTTTCAGTCTCTGTCACTTTATAGTCGAAAGAATTTAACTAGCCCCACTAGTTTCCGAATAGAATGTTCTACAAATTTTCGAGAACTATCACAAATAAGTCTTTTTAACCCCCGCCCCGACCCAAAAAGAGAGGTGTTATAAGTTTGACGCGTATGTTTGTATCTCTGTCTGTCTGTCTGTGGCTTCATATCTCTTCGAGGGGTGATCCGATTTTGATGCACTTTTTTTATTTGAAAGAGTATTTTGTCGAGAAGGTTTTTGCCATATTAGATTTTGATGTTTGGTCGCCATCTTGATTACAAGCTTTTATTTAACTTGCCTTGTTCTTGTGGGTCAAATCTTGCAACTGAATTTTAAAATAGTTATCCCCAACCAATTGAGCTGAAATTTTGCACACACGCTTAGTTTGGATGACACTGCATAGTTAGCTAAGGGACGTCATTCCAAATCCAACATGGTGCACTCCCAAAGATGGCGGACCAGTTATTTTTTATGCACCCCCATGATATGGGTATCAGATGAAATGGTTTGCTAAGAAGAATATGAAAATAAAATAACGTCACACTAAATTCAATATGGCGAACGTAACTGAATTTTAAAACAGTTATTCCCCACAGATCGAGCTGAAATTTTGCATACACGTTTAGTTTGGGTGACAATGCATGGTTAGCTAAGTGACGTCATTCCAAATCCAATATGGCGGGCTCCCAAAGATGGCGGACTAGTTATTTTTTATGCACCCCCATGATATGGGTGTCAAATGAAAGGGTTTGCTGAGAAGAATACGAAAATAAAATGACGTCACACTAAATTCAATATGGCGGACGCCCCAAGATGACGGACAAAATTTTTTAGTTCTAACACTATAATTTGATCGTTAGTGTATTCGCTCATACGTTGCATTCTAAGAAATGGTGAAGGATTCGGTTTAAACCAGTGGCGGCTGGTGAAATTTCAATAATTTTTTTTCTCGCCTGTGGCGCATGGGACCCATACGAAATATGGGAAATAACATCTAGAGAAGCACTTCTCTAACGACCCGTAAAAAATTTTGAAAAAGCAGTTTGCGAAATTTTTTTTCAAAATTCGGTTGCCCCCCCCATAGGTCTAGGGACTCCTATTTAAAATTATTTTTTTTTGTCATATACATTTTATTTTTCATAAAAATATAAGTTTTGGGGTTTATGAAAATATTTTCATTATTAACTGAAATGCAATGAACTGAAATTTTGTAATTTACAATTTAACAAATTATAAAATTTCAATTCGTTATATTTCAGTTAGTAATGAAAATATTTTCATAAACTTCAAAACCTATTGTTGTATTTTTATGAAAAGTAAAATGTATATGACAAAAAAAATAATTTTAAACAGGAGTCCCTAGACCTAGGGGGGCAACCGAATTTTGAAAAAATTTTTCGCAAACTGCTTTTTTAAAATTTTTTAGGAGTGCTTCTCTAGATGTTAGTTCCCATATTTCGTATGGGTCTCATGCGCCACAGACGAGAAAAAAATTATTGAAATTTCACCAGCCGCCACTGGTTTAAACTATAAGTTTTATATCGGATAGGAATGACGCACGCAATGAATATACACTTCTCCATGAAATTAACGCACCACCAAAAAGTAACCGAAAGTTTGAAATTAGTTAATTTTTAACCCCCGACCCAAAAAGAGAGGTGTAATAAGTTTGACGCGTATATTTGTATGTTTGTCTGTCTGTGGCTTCATATCTCTTCAACGGGTGATCCGATTTTGATGCACTTTTTTTTATTTGAAAGAGTATTTTGACGAGAAGGTTTTAGGCCATATTAGATTTTGATGTTTGGTCGCCATCTTGAATTCGCCATGTTGAACTTCTCTAGAAATTGTCCGATTGAAGTAAAATTGAAAATGTGCAGACAATTATGGTAGCCGAATATGATTTCGGTCTCATTTTGATTCGGTCATATAAAACTGGTACGATTAGATACATTGATCGGGAGTTTTTAAAAATTTTCAATTTTTTAACCCCCGACCCAAAAAGTATAATGTAAGTTTGACTCGTATGTTTGTATATTTGTTTGTCTGTCTGTCTGTGGATTTATATCTCTTCAACGGGAGATCCGATTTTGATGCAGTTTTTATTAAAATTAAATATAACACATAAATATATTTATAATAGAACCGGTCTTGTAGACCGTGTGCGACTAGTAGAATACAAAATTGGACCGCGTCGGCTTAAAGGTTAAAAAGTTCTGTATCTGACTCGTGATATAATAATACGCTACACGGAAAAAAAGCTCCACTGATTACAAGA
The DNA here is from genome assembly GCA_936432065.2 of Rutpela maculata. NCBI lineage: Eukaryota > Metazoa > Arthropoda > Insecta > Coleoptera > Cerambycidae > Rutpela > Rutpela maculata. The sequence continues at coordinate 96,647,471 of OW386291.2, read as the reverse complement.
TGAATAGACTTTATCCAAGAATATCTTAGTTTCACTATTCCTCAAATACAATAATACTTACTTCGAGTATTATGTTATTCTTAAATAATGAGATTAGCTTGTTCTCCATTCAAGAATAAGCCGTTATTGAATCGAGGAAAGCGTAGTGGTTGTTTTAAGGTGCAGATAGATCTCGTTCTAAGTATATCTTATTCTTATTTCAATGATGCTACATATTTACTATAATACTTTCATTATTTGAAAAGAGTTTATATTTAGATTATATAAATTTTAGCTATAATTAAAATAAATTCATCCGTAGCTCTACAGGAGTATATAGAATATTTGTTTAAAAACATCCAATATTTGATTTCAATGAAATAAAAACTTTGTAATAAATGCAGCTATTCTAATTTCAAGTAGTGCCAAAGGCTTGATTTAAAAATATGTTACAGTTTGATTTAAGAATATGTATTTTCTTCAATGTTTCGAATCAAGAACATATTATTTATATACAGTGTGTCCCATTTTTCACGGTAACACCTTCGTAGCTTAGTTATTTGAATATGTAAATGGCATTTTGCCGTATTTGAATATGTAAATGGCATTTTGAATACATTAGAAAATAATGAAATACCCTTGGGAATATTTTTAGACCTATCTAAAGCATATGATTCTATTAATCATGATATATTATTGCAAAAACTAGATCAATATGGAATAAGATCAATAGCATTAAAATGGATAGCATCATACTTAGACAATCGACAACAACTTGTAAAAATTAATTCTCAGCATATAAATATTAAATCGGAAATCAGAAATACAAAAATTGGAATCCCCCAAGGTAGTATTATAGGTCCGCTGCTATTTAATATATATATATAAATGATTTGTGTAACATTTTAATAAATAGTAAACATTTAATTATAAATTATGCAGATGACACGTCATTATTAATAAGAGAAAAGAAAATAGAAGTATTACTAAACGAGGCAGCTTCAATAGTAAATATTGTAGGCGATTGGTTAAAACGAAACAGGCTAATTCTAAATGAAAAGAAAACATCGTGCATCATATTTCGAACAAATAGATCAAATATTAACTTGTCAGAAATTAATCTTGTAGTAAATAATGAAAACATCGAATTTGCCGAATCAACAAAATTTTTAGGAATTATTACAGATGCCACATTGAGTTGGTCACACCATATTATAAATTTATCAAAAAAATTGAACAGTGTATGTTATAGTATGAGAGTATTAAGGAAATATGTTAATGATGTGACGATGAGAACAATTTATTACGCTTCCTTCATTTCAAAATTAAAATTTGGAATACTATTTTGGGGTAGTGCGGCGGATATAAATAAAATATTTATCTTACAAAAACAAGTTATTCGCGTTATTGATAATAGTTCAGTAAGAGAAACATGTAGAGGTAAATTTAAAAAAAATAGAGTATTGACAGTGTTTGCAATATATATTTATGAGTGTTTGGTTTTTAATTTTAAGCATAAAGACAAATATGAAAAACAACAAATTAGTCATAGTTACGGCACTAGAGGTGTTAATAATTATAATTTTCCTATTCATAGACTAAGTATGTATGAAAAAGGGCCTCTTTATTCAAGTATGAAATTTTTTAATACTCTTCCAAATAAAATTAAAAATATAAAACATTTTAAGTGTTTTAAGAGGGAAATATTTAATTACTTAATTGAGGTGGAACCGTACACAATTACAGAATACATTAATTATAGAAGATCCCATTTATAAAAACCAGTATTGTAAGAAACAGTATGTAAAATAATAGATTGTGTTAGGATATTTAAGAGTTTGTTTTTATTAAACTCTACAAATTTTTGTTAACGTTTTTCAACCCACTGTGTCTATATGTATATATTGTACATTGTGGCTGTTTGAGAATAAAAGTATTATTATTATTATTATTATTACTCATCCATTTTTAACCAAATTTGAATCGATATCAAAAGACCTTTACTATATCTTTTTTGTGTAAAATAAAACTGATTTCAGCCATTGACGCGTCAATAGCTGAAATCAGATTTGTTTTACACAAAAAAGATATAGTAAAGGTCTTTTGATATCGATTCATAAGCCTATTTGAACAATAAAATTTTTTTAAATTTGTAGTTACTATACTTCCTCTGGACGTGGAGTAAAACAGAAAAAATAAACATTTTTGCAACTATTTTTGGCAGCATCCATGGCAGGAACAAAAAAAAATTCCTAAATTTTACACTTGTGTTTGGACGCACTTTGCTTTGGTTACTTCAAAAATATCGAATTAAAATTTTTTTAAAGCTGAATGTTATATTTTTTGCGGAGCCTATATGCTTTACCTATACTTTAACAGTGTTAAAAGAGCAAGCAAATTTTTATCAAGGCAGGTTCAGGATTTTTCAAATAATTTAAATAGGTATTGCTATAAGCAGTTCAAACCAAATGTATTTTTTTTCTTAAAAAAATTATTACTTATTGTTGCAACATTGCTCCAATGTTGAATTATATTTTTTTGTTTATAAAGTGTAAATTAATATTACGGATCGAAAAGTTGTTGATTTTTTCGCATGCTCATTCTGATGGTGCTATTAAAAAAGATTGTAATATTGAATACTAGTATTAAAGAAATAGTAAATTTTAAACCATTATTCGAAAAAAAAAACAATTTAAAATAATAAAGCTCCACAAATTGTTTATAACAATTTGTTTATTTAAAAATAATGAAAATAAAAAATAACAATTTTTTCAATAACACTATCAGAAAGAGCATGCGAAAATATAACTTTCCGTTCCATAATAGGTATTAATTTTTTATACTTTATAAATAAAAAATACATTTCAATTCTTATTTTTTTAAAAAGAAAATCAAGGAACCTGATTTGAATTTTTAAAAGCCCCATCGAGGGCTGAAAAAACATTATTGAAAGTGTATATGTTTTGAATTGATTTAAATATTTTTAAACTTCATTATTATTATTATTATAGCCAGGCCCCTTGGAAAGTGCCGAAGAACGATCATTATTACGTTTGCGTACGGGTAGCTGTAGATCCTAAACTATGATGCAGACTTTTTTTTTGGAAAATTCGACGGTCTACAAAAAGGTTCAGTGCACTTATGTCGAATCCATTACTGTTTTCGCTATGTAAGCGACGAAAGGTTAAAAATCACTATCCTCTAATTCTTAACAATTTTCGTATAATTTTTTAAACAAATTCGATGACCTTAAAAGTACTCACAAATACTTTTCCTATCGAGCTGAATCGAACGGCTCCAAGAAATAACGTTTTCAAGCACCGGGAAATTAATGCAAGAGGTTTTACCAATTGCATTGCAATATATAGTATTTATTCCTTATTCCACTATTTGCATATCACACATTAGACAAAACAAAACCCTTGCACTATTCACTGTTAAATGATTCTCCATTAACTGCACACAACACAACGAAAGCGGCAGGCGCGATGATAGAGGCCCGTCGACGCATGTGCAGAAAATAACATTTAAGAATAAGTGTATTTGAAGTAAATCGAATATTGAACCTTTTGGGTCAAGAATTATATAGTTCTCTATCAAGAATACTTTTTAATTAGCTTGAATTAAACTCTTCTCTTAAATGAATATGAATTTTAATCTTAACTTAAATATAAAATATTCTACCTGAATAGAATGATGCTTGGAAGTCAACACCATATAAATATTTGATAGAAATATCGACTATTATTTAACCTAGACTTCTACTCTTGTATGAAATTTAAAATTTCAAGAATAGGATTATTCTTGTAGACAGTATAGATTTTTTTCCGTGTATGTTGTATGTATATGTTTAGTTTAAAAAGTATAAAATAAAATTAAATTACAAATTTAAAAAACCCCCGACACAAAAATACCGACTAAATAACTAATATAAAAAAGATAAATTAACACAACTTTAAAGATTATGAAATAATTTTGATTCCATATATACGAACTCTTATGATTTATTTAAATCCAGCTTAAATTTTCTTTATGTCCTCGAGATTTGCTTTCTTATAAGCATGAGTATGTCAGGGGCTGCTGTAAAGACGAACTACTAAATAGTTATGTTCAAAACAGCAGCTCCCGATATATTCATGCGTATAAGAAAGCAAATCTCGAGGGCATAAAGAAAATGTAAGCTGGATTTAAATAAATCATAAGAGTTCGTATATGGAATCAAAATTATTTCATAATTTTTAAAGTTGTGTTAATTTATTTTTTTTGTATTAGTTATTTAGTCGATATTTTTGTGTCGGGGGTTTTTTAAATTTGTAATTTAATTTTATTCAGTGTCTCTGTCACTTTCCCGAAAACGCACTTTTCACAGTTTTGAGTCCTAAAATAGTCCTTAAACAATGTCACGTAAGTGAATTCTCCGTGTCACCACTAATTCCCGAGAAGAACACTCCAGAACCCTTCTCAAACAATCCAGAAATCTTCTGTTATAATTCCGCTTCTGACACCAATTGTTACTTGTTTACACCCTTGTTGGAAACATCCTGTATCGTGGGTTCGGAAATTATAACACTAGGGTAGCACTAAACACTAATTTATTTAACTTACTATTACAACAAATTAATTACTTGACTAATATTGCACTGTGTACTATAATTCACTACTTCAGTCCCTTGATCTGTTCTGCTCACTTTCTGCTTATTCACCTGACCATTAGAACTGTATTAACTTAACGGTCTCTACACACAGCTTGTCATTCCTTTATATACCAGTGTTCTGGATCTTTCCACCACATTCCAACACATTCTACAATATTCCAGAGGATGTCTGTAATGTTCTAGATTTTTTTATGTCTCTAGAGGGTTGAAACACATAACAGTATTATGAAATGTGCTTTGTTTTTACACTGAAATTGATCTTACTTTTCACTATATTTAATTTTTGCAATAAATATTAAATGATGTAATGGACAGGCTGAAGAACCTCGGTCGATGGCCTTTTGGTTATATTTGTATTGTTTACTTGTATGACCAATAAAGATCTTTTATTATTATCATTATTATTAAAAATTCAATTAAAACGCCGATCTATATTTATTTACTGATAATGGTATAAGTGGTGTTCTAATTTTTTATCTATTACCTATTTCAATTTGGTATCTTTCGAAGTACTCGTACTCGTTCTCATTTTTAGAAGGGTATTTTCCAAATTTTGCAAAAGTACTCATTTTTAGAGTGCTTCAAAAACAAATACTCGTACTCAAGTTTTCACGAGTACGTTTTAAAGGTACTCGTTGTGAAGTACTTGTGAGTACTTTAGTGCGGTACTCTGCCCAGCTCTGTCTTTATGCTTCCATAAGTCCCAAACCATTATTGTAACAGAAATTAGAAAAATACGAAATTCATCTCCGATTTAGTGGCTTTCTTATTTGTCTCCAGCATGTTTTCGCTCAATGTAATACTTTTCGAGTTATTTGACAAAAATCGTGTTGAAATACCTCCTTTAGAAAATTGGAACAGTATCCCAATTTTCTAGTCGTTAAAACTTAAAAACTAATTTAAATGAAAAGTAGTATAATCTCTTTTCTTCCCGAAATTTGATTCGCTTTCAGCTCCAATGTTGTTTTTTTAGTTGAAAAGAGATGGCATCCACCCCCTATAATTTTGCCCCAGCTGGAATGTTCTTGTATTTTGAATAATTGAATATAGTTAGTTTAGTAAGTAAAAACCTCCATTGACTCGGCTAAATATGATTTGGGATCAAGTATTTGACGTTAGCATTTGAATGAGAAAATCGAGAGACATAAGCTTTCAACTTTCAATTGAACGTGTATGTAACCAATAAACAAAAGTTCCTTATTTTCATTTTTCCGTCCAAAATTTTAACGTAAAATGCATAAAAATAAATGATTAGAAATGGCTTCAATAGCTCTTTTGAGGAATTTAATTAAGTTTCGGTCAAGGTTACCTCGTATATGTGAAATTCGAAAATTATGCTCAGAAGACTGTGGTGAAGAAAAGGTAAGACCCAAATCTTAATGATATTTGTATTTTATTTGTCAAAACATTGTCAATTTTAGTATATTATTCAGGGTGTAATTTAATACACCCCACCGACGATATATTCTATTCTAAATTAAACTACGTTGTGTTGAATGTCACAAATGTCATTTATTTAGCAAAAAAAAAATATCCTTTAGTTAGTAAATGACACTGAAAATTTAAAATTCATTTTGCAGAAAGGCTTAATTTTGGGCATATACGAGGGTGAAAATGAGGAACCAGTTTTCACAAAGGCAGCAAATAAATTCAATGAACATCTTGGAGGAAAATTACTTGATTTAGTAAAAAAGTAAGTTGTCTTATATCTTCTAATAATTTTGCAACATAGTATTACCACCTATCAAGGTATAAAAATATAGTTTTATATATGCATCCTATAGTACACGCAAAGTAGATTACAAAACACTGAATAGGAGAAATAATTTATAAAGTAATGATATTCGAATAGATGGGGTTAAAAATAGATACACGGAAAGTTCCCCCCTAATTTAGGGGTGGAATGTCCCTTTTTTTGCAAAAAACACCCCAAACGGGGACTTAAAGCTGGTTTTCCACTTTTATCTTGTAAACCGTTCGTCGGAAGAGAAAAAAGTATAGGAAATTTTAAAAAATGTCGTTAAATTCTATATAAGAACTGTCCTATTAACCTTGTAGCTTATCCTCACCTATTTCGCGCTAACAGCGTCCGAACAGAGGGATAGTAGTTTGGAGCGCACAGATAAAAATCAATCTTATTCAAATAGCCCATTCGATGAAGGTATTTACCCACAAAATTTTGCAAACTGTGTAAACTTTTTTTTAATAAGTTCGTGAAAGTGTGTAGAATAATATCCTGAAAAGTTTACATTTCGCTCGGATGCAGAACATAAAAAAAAAGTAAAAAAAAAAATTTTCATCCATTTTTTCAAAATTTTTAAATTAAATCAAGCTAGAAAAAAATAAAAAATACATGATAGATCACGTATTTATGAACAAAAAATGTCCTAACAAAATTTATCGTTAAAGCCACGGTTTTCCCGGAAAAAAAATAGTCAAGTGTAACGTTATAACTCGGAGCGAGATCCATGCGTGCACGCGCTTGAATACGCATGACTGTGACACCGACGCACTGAATTTCATGTCACTAAATCAGAATTTGTTCAATCTATATGAATGTTGGTTCATTTAAAAGATGGAAATTGTAGCTTTCTGATGCTTTTTTATTTTAAACAATACAAGCAAGGGATGGATGGGAAAAATATACTTATATATATTATCACGCCCGAACACAATGGTCGCAATAAACAATATAGAAAAAATAAAAGTCCTTCAAAAAAATTCTTTCTTCATCGAGAACTGTTGAAAAGTATGTACACTTCATGATTATTATGGTTTATTACGTTGTAGGAACGAGGATTAAAAAAAAAGTACATCTCAAATCATTTTAATTTCCTTGCTTGATGATTTCTTTTGAAAAATATATATATTGGAGACTGCAACTTGTCGAGAAATTGACTCATTGGAAAAAATAAAATATCACTATTTCAGAAAAAATGTGTATTTTTCGAATGTTCAAACACAAAATCGTTTACTTGTATGCATTTTTTCGAAAATATGATCAATCAGATCATGATAAGAAATTGCGATTTTCACGATCTTATCCTTATAACTATGAAACTATCTTTGATTGTTTTGAATATAAATTCTGGAACTTTTCCAATACATTAACAAATGTATAAGGAATCCATTGGATATAGCTGAAATGTCGATAGGTGTACCCGTAATAAATACAATACAGTAAAGGCACGTAAAAATTCATGCGAGCGATTCAGCGGCTGTGTGGTGTCTGTGTATGCGTTGATAATTATATATTTGCCCTCCATACTCACTATTTATCCTCCTATTCACTAAGAAACATATTTAAAACGTGTAATTAGAAAGAGAAAAAAGATATATTTTACTCGATAGAACAGCTAAGAATTTTTAGAGGTTCCATAGTATGCATTTAACCGTGCGCTGGCCGTCAAAATTTTGAAAAAAATGGTAAAAAAAAATGTTTTTTTCACTTTATTTTATGTTCTGCATCCGAGCGAAATGTAAACTTTTCAGGATATTATTCTATACACTTTCACGAACTCATTAAAAAAAAAATTAATCAGTTTGCAAATTTTTGTGGGTTTCACTATAAAATGTTCTCCGTCGTCTGGGCTAAAAGTTTCACAGCGAATATCTTATCTCTGTATGATATTTTCAATAAATAAAAAAAAATTATAATAAAAACCGCTGTCCAAGGAATCACTACTTCCACATCCGGATTTTCTATCCAAGTCACACAACGAAAAAATTTTGTATCTGGAAATAATTGTTTATGGAACTTTAATAATATAATATTTGAAATCCTCTACCCCAAAAACCCATAAAACGATACCCCACATCGGTAGTGTAGTGGGGGTGGTGAGGGGGGGTGGGAGTGGGGGGGTGGATAAAGTAAAAAAATATTTTGAGGTTTCTGGTTCTTGTACACACGCTAAATCACATTTTCTTTTCATCCCCTTTAATAAGGAGTGGGGGTGGTAATGAGGGTGGCTAATGCCAAAATTTTATTTGAGACCTTAGCTTCTCTTGTCTAGACTAAGTAAATATCAATTTTATGAACTCTTACCTGCTTGATTTCCCTGTTTACTCCAAATTTACCTCAATTTACCCCCAACCCTTCGACGGAACAAGATGAAAATATAATCTAGTTCTAGATCTCGTTAAGGTACATACGTGTACCAAATTTCAAGTCCATATCTCAAACGGTTCCAGAGTAAACGTGCGCACAAAAAAAGTTACAGACCGACAGACAGACAGAAATTTTTTTTTCGCTCAAACTTGAAATCTCGACGTTTCATGGCATTATAAGCCTATTTGAACAATAAAAATTTTTAAAATTTTTTTTGTCGTTACTATACTTCCACTGGATGTGGAAGTAAAATAAATAAATTAAAAAAATTTTTTTAAAAATTCCTCTGCATTTTTCTCGTTAAAGTAACCTGCTTTAAGATAGTCGGGGAGCCCTCCCTAGGTGTACGTGCACCCCCCGCCCGGTCCTTTGGGACAATGTTTTTCATAAAGATTGAAGCCTAAGGAACAATTTAAGACATATTCTAAAAAAAAACTGGCTGTACTTTCAAAATGGCGGCCATATGTTAAAAAAAAACTGTTGCCAATGTTGTTTTTGTCATTTAACACAAAAACTAAAAAATATGGACAAAAACATTCTTCACAAAAAACAACGTGCATAAAATTTTCTACAATTTTGTACCTATACAATATTTTGATAGGAGTTACCATTTTCCAGATAAATGAGTCCAAAATTAAGAAAACATGGAAATTCATATATCGGTAAATCACTTAAAAGAAATAACTGTGATAATTATTGTAAGGCGTATAATATAGCTTTATATTATTAACATAAAAATTAAATAAAACAAACTGAAAAAATTAATAATAATAATAATATTTTAATTTGCAGACATTTATCTCGAAAACGGTAACAGTGGTATCTGGAAAACGGTAACTCCTATCCAAATATTGTATAGGAACAAAATTGTAGAAAATTTCATGCACTTTGTTTTTTGTGCAGTAAGTTTTTCTCCATCTTTTTTAGTTTTCGTGTTAAATGACAAAAACAATATTTGCATTTTTTTTTAAACTGACGCCATTTTGAAAGTACAGCCAGCTTTTTTTTTAGGACATGTCTTAAATTGTTCCTTAGGCTTTAATCTTTATGAAAAACATTGTCCCCAAGAATCGGGGGGGTGCACGGACAGTTAGGGTGGGCTTCCGTAGTGTTACGTTTTATACTGAATCTTATATTTTATCTTAAGAGCTGAATCAATTATCTGGAAAATGGTAACTCCAGTGCAAATATTGTATAGGAACAAAATTGTAGAAAATTTTATGCACTTTATTTTATGTACAGAAAGTTGTTCTCCATCTTTTTAGTTTTTGTGTTAAATGACAACAACGATATTTGCAAATTTTTTTTTTAACGGACGCTATTTTGAAAGTGCAGCCAATTTTTTTTTAGGACATATCTTAAATTGTTCCTTAGGCTTTAATCTTTATGAAAAACATTGTCTTAAAGGATCGGGGGGGGGGGGTGCACGGGCACTCAGGGTGGGCTCCCGTAGTAAGATATTCGCTGTGAGACTTCGAATAGGATCGATTTTTATCTGTGCACTGCAAACTACTCTGTTCAGACCAGAGTGTATTAAGGTGTATTAAGAGGGAGCAATGCGATCAAATCAGAGTGGACGAGGTGGAAATGGATCAAAAAGTACAGAGAGCTGTTGTGTTGGTTGTCTAGTTTTGGCGTTCGTACTTTCTTTACTATTGCCCTACCAACTTACAATCACGCCTGGTTAAGGTCAAGGTCAAGAACAAGCACACCGAGGCCAAGCTTCAAATACACAAAATGAGTGCACATTGGTTATAAATGTAATTATTTTTGCAATCATTCTTAATTATATCGAAGTGACTCCATCTACTAAAACAGCATTGTATTAAAAAAAATTTACAGCGAAAAGCATTTTTTAGCGAACTGGCTCATGTTATTAAACTGAAAAAAAGATATTCTTGTAAGTAAATGAATACTACACTTCTGTTGAAGAACATTTTTAGCTAAAACTTGTTTATTAGCCAATGCGAAGAGAAATCTTCCTAATAAACAAATTTTAGCTAAAAATGTTCTTCAATAGATGTGTAGTATTAATTTACTTACAAGAATTTTTTTTTTTTTTCGGTTTAATAATGCCAGCCGCTAAAAACTGCTTTTTCCCAGTCAAGATTTTTAGTACAGTGCTTTTTAATGTAACCAACATAACCTTAAATTTTAAGTTCTTCAAGTTAATTCTCATTTTACTTCCACATCCAGTGGAAGTATAGTAACGACAAAAAAATTTTTAAAAATTTTTATTGTTCAAATAGGCTTAAAATGTCATGAAACGTCGAGATTTTAAGTTTGAGCGAAAAAAAAAATTCTGTCTATCGGTCCGTCGGTCTGTCGGTCTGTCAGTCTGTCTGTAACTTTTTTTTGTGCGCACGTTTACTCTGGAACCGTTTAAGATATTGACTTGAAATTTGGTACACATATGTACTTTAACGAGATCTAGAACTAGATTATCATCATCATCATCATTATTTTCATCTTGTTCCGTCGAAGGGTTGGGGGGTAAATTGGGGTAAATTTGGTGTAAATGGGTAAATAGCCTCAAAAAAAAAATTTGAAATTAACCACCCCCATTACCACCCCCACCCCATTATTAAAGGGGACGAAAAAAAAATTGTGATTTAGTGTATGTACAAGAACCAGAAGCCTCAAAACATTTTTTTACTTCATCCACCCCCACTACTACCCCCTTATCACCACTACCCCACTACCGATGTGGGGTATCGTTTTATGGGTTTTTGGGGTAGAGGATTTCAAATATTATATTATTAAAGTTAGATAAACAATTATTTCCACATACAAAGTTTTTTCGATGTGAGTGACTTGGATAGAGAATCCGGATGTGGAAGTAGTGATTCCTTGGGCAGCGGTTTTTAATGTTTCTATACGCATTTTTAGCTTGAAGCCGTACTGGCTCCAAGCAAATATTTAGAAACTCACGTAAATAATTTTTCAATATTGTTGATTAACAAAAATAGACTGCTAATTACAGGTTAGCTTTCCAACCTACAAAAAGAGTCCCATTTTATTGGGACAAAGTATTTAGAACTTCATAAACATTACACTGAACTAGATTTTAGTTGAAAATACGGGAACCAGGCAGAAATTTTAATAACAACCGCGTAATACTCTTAAATCTTATACAAGGGCGGATCTAGAAATTTCAATATTTTTTTTCTCGTCTGTGTCATGGGAGCCATACGAAATATGGGAAATAACATCTAGAGAAGCACTCCTTCTAAAAAGTTTTGAAAAAGCAGTTTGCGAAAAATTTTTTCAAAATTCGAGTGCCCCCCCTTGGTCTAGGGACTCCCGTTTAAAATTATTCTTTTTTGTCATATAGATTTTACTTTTCATAAAAATGCAATAATAGGTTTTGAAGCTTATGAAAATATTTTCATTACTAACTGAGATACAACGAATTGAAATTTTGTAATTTGTTAAATTGTAAATTACAAAATTTCAGTTCATTGTATTTCAGTTAATAATGAAAATATTTTCATAAACTCCAAAATCTATTGTTGCATTTTGATGAAAAGTAAAATGTATATGACAAAAAAGAATAATTTTAAACGGGAGTCCCTAGACCAGAGGGGGCACTCGAATTTTGAAAAATTTTTTCGCAAACTGCCATATTTCGTATGGGTCCCATGCGCCACAGATGAGAAAAAAATTATTGAAATTTCTAGATCCGCCCTTGAATCTTAAGAAACACATATTTTTGAGGTTAGCTGTGACGTCACCTGTAGATGCCCTATAATAGCCACACTACCTACCCTTCACCCCACTTCAGCTTTGTGATTGGCGTTGTCTCCTCTTAAACAGGTGATGCGACAAGAGCCAGCACAGTGGCTTCATAAGTGCTTACTTTGTACATAATGTAATAGATGGCAGGAGCAATAGGGTCCGTCGTTACTTACGCCTAGAAAGACAATTTTGCAGGTTTTGTGCATACGTGCATACAGTGTTGCAAACATTTCCGGCCTTTCGTTTGTGTTTAGTGAAACTAGAGTCCAGCGACATCTGATAATAAATAGCTAAATTAAAAACCAAATGGTGCGCGGGCCCTATGTATGCAACACTACATGCAGCATAGCAATTCGTCTATGGGGGCATCTGCACGTGACGTCACAGCTAACCTCAAAAATATATATTTCTTAAGATTGACACGTATACGTAGCTATTATTAAAATTTCTGCCTGGTTTCTGTACTTTCAACCAAAATCTAGCTCAACGTAATATTTATGAAGTTTTAAATAGTTTGTCACAATAAAATAAAACGCATTTTACAGGTTAGGAATCTAACCCATAATTAGCAGTCTATTTTTACTAATCAACAGTATTGAAAAAATATTTGCGTGAATTTTTAAATATTTGCTTGGAGCCAGTATGGCTCCATGCTAAAAATTCGTATATAAACATTAAAAATGTGAATAAACTTAAAAAACTTAAAATTTGAGGTTATGTTAGTTCAGTGGCGGCTGGTGAAATTTCAATAATTTTTTTCTCGTCTGTGGCGCATGGGACCCATACGAAATATGGGAAATAACATCTAGATGACCCCTAAAAAATTTTGGAAAAGCAGTTTGCGAAACATTTTTTCAAAATTCGGTTGCCCCCCTTGGTCTAGGGACTCCTGTTAAAATTACTTTTTTTGTCATATACATTTTACTTTTTATAAAAATGAAACAATAGGTTTTGGCGTTTATGAAAATATTTTCATTACTAACTGAGATACAACGAATTGAAATTTTATAATTTCTTAAGTTGTAAATTACAAAAGAGGAGTGCTTCTCTAGATGTTAGTTCCCATATTTCGTATGAGTCCCATGCGCCACAGACGAGAAAAAAACTATTGAAATTTCACCAGCCGCCACTGTGTTAGTTATATGATGCACATGCCCTATTGATACACATAGGCCAGTCACCGTAGACACAAAAATCGCGTTAGGTCGCAAAAAATTGCACTGTTCTGATTTTTTGGGAAGTTGTTAGGATAGATACTAATAGTGTAAAACCAAGTTTGCAGTTTCGAAAGACTTGTGGACCTGCGTGGTGCTCGAAAAACCTTGAAATTTTCGGACTTTTTTCAGTTTTTGGCTTATACCTTCTGAAAGGTGCTAATTACAGGTTAGATTTCCAACCTACAAAAAGAGTCCCATTTTATTCGGACAAAGTATTTAGAACTTCATAAACATTACACTGAACTAGATTTTAGTTGAAAATATGGGAACCAGGCAGAAACTTTAATAACAGCCGCGTAATACTCTTAAATCTTAAGAAACACATATTTTTGAGGTTAGCTGTGACGTCACGTGCAGATGCCCTATAATAGCCACACTGCCTACCCTTCACCTTTTGGCTTATACCTTCTGAAAGGTGCATCCTACGGAAAAAGTCGTCCTGTACACTTTTAAAGTAGACAAAATTTGCTACAATGGGGTTATTTCATGTGTAAAAAACTTAAAAATACCTACTAATTTGAACAGTAAAATATACGAGAATAACGTAACACCAATTAAAATTTTTCTGATATTTGTTAATTATTCATAAATCCACAAAAACTATACTACTCATTTTAAATTTTATTAACGCGTGACGTCAATGGTTAGAGGTAATTTTATGGCAATTTTATTGTTGTTAGATTGCTGCCCTGTCAATACCAAATGTAACACTAATGTTTTAACCTTTTGTTTCCCAGCTTGCAAATAAATATTTTATGAATTTTAGGAAGTGTGAAGAGGCGCATATTTTCGGTCACTTTGTTGTTTTTTATGTTAGAGAAAAAATAAAAAAAGCATCGGAAAGCTCGATGAATTTTCTTTAGAATTAATGTCTATGGATATCTTGAAGAAACTGATGGGAAAATGGGAAAATGGAAGAAATGTCAGGTTCTCCTGCATGTAAATCTTAAACAAATCATTTTCCCCAGAAACGTTCGCTTTGAAGGGCCGAGATTAATGGAGCGTCTAGGTAACACATGATATTAAAAGTACATCGTAATTGAGATCAATTTCAGTTAATTACCGATTAATTACGGTGACAAAATGGCGAAATTTTACCGAAAAAGAAAATTCTCACTTCCTCCCCACACATTTCAGTAGATATCTCCGAAACGAAAAATAAAAGCAAAATTCTGATGGAACCAAAAGATTCGTTATGAAACGAACTCGTTTTGCGATATTTTTTATTTCGGGCTAGCTCTTACCGTTTCAGGGATATCGGTGAAAAATAGTTAAAAAAACATGCATTTCGGAACCGAAAATAGCGCAAAAACATGCAATCTTAAAACGTTCATATTTTTCGAAAAACACCTGCGGGAGGGCGGAACGATGCCGCGACGCAAAGAGGAAGAGTTCTAGTTGATCCGCATCGTAAATTGCACAAAGCAAATCGAAATTTGGCTCGGCACGAACGAATCAAAATTGGTATTTTTTGACATTTAGCGAAAACGGCAAAACAAAATGTCAGTCACACATCAATATAGGTAATGGTGAAGTTTGCATTTCATGGCTGCCATACAAATTTACTGCTTGAACTATACTGCGCATGCGTAACCATTGACGTCACGGCTTTTGGCGGGAACTACCATTTTCAAATTATAAATTGAATTTAAAATTATTTAACGTCCATAAAGAAAATTGCCATTACATATAGTTAGTTATAGGCCAGGCAACGAATGCTCAAAAAAGGGTATAGAGGGAAATTTTAGGGACAGAAAATTTGACTTCGGAACTTTGGTTTGGACTAGTCTGGAGATGAACATATCAAAAGTCCCCACTCATAGGTGGTAAGTAGGGGGGGGGGCACTTTAAAGGTCCCATTTTTTGTTTTTTCGCTTATATTTCGGAAACTATGCGTCGTATGGAAAAAGGTAATCTACACAAAATTAAACATAATTAAATTTCCTACAAGAATGATTATATTCATTATCTTCATATGTTTTATAGTTTACGAGATATTCGCCAGCCAAAATAGATAATTAAAAAAAAAGTAATAGGTACCTTGAATATTTCTATCAAAGCGGTTTACCGTGGTCTGCTAATAAACCACAGTCACAAAACAATCTTTATTTTATAACACTCGACGTATTTACTAACGTAATATTTTGTCGAAATCTATGCATTTCCTTAAATATACAGTGTGACTCACTTAACATGAAGACACCCTTATAACTTTTTTATTTTGTTTCCGATTTGAAACAAATTTTACTCAAGTATAGAACAAATCAGGATCTACTTATAACCAGAAAAACATTCGCCTGCTACAAAGGCATAGCCTTCTGTGGTACCAAAATATGCTGAAAAAAATAAAAACATTTTTAATGTTAAAAATTCTAAAAAATGCATCGGATTGGCGCCACAACCGTAAATACACCAAAATTTGATTTGGTTATGGATAGGGGATCTTTCATACATAAACTCATCTGGCAAAGGGGGTCCTCAGTTTCAGCAATTTGTGGTAGATACGTGAAATTCGTCAAGACCCATTAATATGATTTTTAATATTTTTCAGCATATTTTGGTACCAGAAGTGGCTTTGCTTTTGTATCAGGCGAATGTTTTTCTGGTCATAAGTAGATCCTAATTTGTTCCATACTTGAGTAAAATTTGATTCAAATCGGAAACAAAATAAAAAAGTTATAAGGGCGTCTTCATTTTAAGTGAGTCACACTGTATATTTAATGAAATGTACAGATTTTGACAAAATATTACGTTAGTAAATACGTCGAGTGTTGTAAAATAAAGATTGTTTTGTGACTATGATTTATTAGCAGACCGCAGACCGCTTTGATATAAATATTCAAGGTACCTAATACTTTTTTTTTTAATTATCTATTTTGGCTGGCGAATATCTCGTAAACTCTAACACAGAGGAAGAAAATGAATATAAACATTCTTGTAGGAAATTTAATATGTTCATCTCCAGACTAGTCCAAACAAAGTTTCGAAATCAAATTTTCTGTCCCTACAATTTCCCTTTATAATCATTCGTTGCTTGTTCTATTATTACTAGTCCTAGAATCCAAATTTAATGCAAATAAAAAAACTGCTGCCCAAGGAATCACTACTTCCACATCCAGATTTTCTATCCAAGTTACTCACAACGAAAAAAATTTTGTATGTGGAAATAATTGTTTGTGGAACTTTAATAATATAATATTTGAAGTCCTCTACCCTAAAAACCCATAAAACGATACCCCACATCGGTAGTGGGGTGGGGGTGGTGATAGGGGGGTGGTAGTGGGACTAGTGGGGGTGGAGCAAGTAAAAAAATATTTTGAGGTTTCTGGTTCTTGTACACACACTAAATCACATTTTTTTTCATCCCCTTTAATAATGGGGTGGGGGTGGTAATGGGGGTGGCTAATGGCAAAAAATTGTTTGAGACCTGAGCTTCTCTTGTATATATTAAATACCAATTTTATGGACTCTTACCTGTTTAATTTACCTATTTACCCCAAGTTTACCCCAATTTACCCCCAACCCTTCGACGGAAAAAGATGAATATATAATCTAGATCCAGATCTCATTAAAGTATATATGTGTACCAAATTTCAAGTCAATATCTTAAATGGTTCAAGAGTAAACGTGCGCACAAAAAAAAGTTATAGACCGACAAACAGACATACCGACAGACAGACAGACAGACAGACAGACAGACAGACAGACAGACAGACAGACAGACAGACAGACAGACAGACAGACAGACAGACAGACAGACAGACAGACAGACAGACAGACAGACAGACAGACAGACAGACAGACAGACAGACAGACAGACAGACAGACAGACAGACAGACAGACAGACAGACAGACAGACAGACAGACAGACAGACAGACAGACAGACAGACAGACAGACAGACAGACAGACAGACAGACAGACAGACAGACAGACAGACAGACAGACAGACAGACAGACAGACAGACAGACAGACAGACAGACAGACAGACAGACCGTTAGACAGACAGACAGACAGACCGTTAGACAGACAGAGAGAATTTTTTTTTCGCTCAAACTTAAAATTTCGACGTTTCATGACATTCTAAGCCTATTTGAACAATAAAAATTTTTAAAAATTTTTTTGTCGTTACTATACTTCCACTGGATGTGGAAGTAATTATTATGAAATAACCCCATTTGAGCGCATCCGCAGCTCCGTAGATCCAATAGGTCCCGAGATACACCACTTCAAAAATTGGCCATTTTTTCCAAAAAGTTCAACATCGTTGTTTTAGCCGTCTTCCGAGCAGGATATCGGCTAAAACACCCATCTTACGAGGAAAGTCATGGGAGATGAAGCTGAGCAGTTATTTTGCTTTAATTTAAGCACAAGCGAAACCCTGTATGGTCAATAGTTCCCTTGTTATCTGGAAAGAACGAAAAATTAAGGAAATCGGATTTTTCACGAAATGGAGCATGACGAACTGCAGGACTTTTGTAAGGGATAAGAAAGACAACTCAGTGAAAAATTGTTTATATCATGCAAAATGAAGTTGAGTAGAATTAATAATAAGGTATAAATTTATCAAAATTATATCAAAATTGTATAAAAATTATTTTGATAGTTTGGGGGATCTGGGACGTGAAATGTTGAACGTGAAGTGATGGCGGGACCTCAGTTGACTCCTGCGATATAAATAGGCAACAAAATGTAAATAAGTATTTATGAAATGCGTAATCAATTTTATAATAAATTACAACAAAGGTGTAGATGACTCTTCTTGGGGCTCCGGAGACTCCTCCGTTGTCGGATTAGAATCTACTACTAGATGCTAGTCTTCTTCATCCGACTCATCCATGGCTAAGGGAGGAGGTCTTCCCCTGACAAACATTGCAGAGAGCGGAGCATTTCAGTCCTGCTCTCTGGCAGGAGCAACTTCCTCCTCCGCAGTGGCGGCTCGTGATATTGTCTGCAGAGAAGCCTTGATATTTTGAAAGACAATTAGAGAAATTTCTACAAGTAAAAGATACTAATTTGGAAGATTGGAAGATATGCTGCTTCTTCTAAAGGGAGGTTCAGCCTCCCCTGCCTCCCCTGACGACCCATTACTGCTCCTCCGCACCCTTTCTTGCAGCTGCATGACAGGAATTTCAGCAGGGTTAGCGGCGCTGGTTCCTTGGTTGAGGTCACCGGTGTCAGCTCATGCTGGCTCCTTGTTCACCCCAGTTGGTTCTTACTCTACTCTCAACCACTTCTGCACCTGGTGGTAGGTTCTGTAGGAATGTTGGGCAGCAGTCTCTTCGGTTGGGGACAGACGAGCGAGGTGGACTTTGGCGTTGGCAGCAGATCGGACAAATATCCTGTAACGCAGGGCATGGAGAGAGTCATCTTTTCCCCCACCATAGAGCGCCACGAGACATTTGCTGCCAGCAGAGGCTATCTCCTCATGAGTGGCGTCATGGTTCAGGAACGTGGTAGCCGCGTCAAGAAGGTCTTGCTGTTTTGAAAGGACGCCCAATATCTTCGTTTTCCCTTGCCAGAAATAAAGAGCAGAGGTGGTGTCGCAACTAGTGCTTCGTTCTCGGCGAGACGAGACCGAGACTGGGACAGTTTAGTATCGGGCTCGGGACCGTGCGTAAAGTATCGGGCTCGTTATCGGTCTCGTACCCGAGACTCTCGGGTCTCGGTGCCCGTAACCTTAAACATCGCATATACACTGCAACGGTGTCGCAGTATCAAATAGAGTTGGGCGATTCGACTCTTTTTAAGGATTCGTACCAAATGAATCCGTATCAAGAAAAGATTCGTATGGATAGATTCGTACGATTCGTACCATTTCGTATCACTGATTCCATGATACTAAACAGTATCATGTACCTACTGATTCGTACCATTCGTACTATTCGTACCCACACTTCCACTCCACAGTGTTCAGCATAGATTATAGAATATTATATGTGGTGTTAGTTAGGGCCAGAATATTATAATGTTATAACCGTACAGTTTAAACTTTTAGGACTTCGAGCACCTTTTCTATTACATTAATAATTTCGTCGTCGTCATTAGACATCAGTAAAAAGATATATAGATAGCGTTTATTTAACCATATTATATACATATTTCTACATTTGTAGCAAGTCAACTAAACAAAAAACAATGACAAAAAAGTAAAAAAAGGGTAATATATCACAGATTTTGTAATCAGTACGTTGTATAAAATGAATGCTATCTTGCAGTATAGGTATATTGATAATAATCGTATAGTAATAATCAAATATTTCGAATATATCCATCATATTACATATAAAAACAGGGATTTTTTTCAATTATGAGATTATCAGTATTTTAAAATCTGAAATCTCCAGTTTAAACGCGCGGTCCCCGTCCACCGTTTGAAGTTTAACCTTATACAGCTGGCCCAGTATCGCATCGCAATACCGATACCGAAATTCCATATTCGTACCAATCGTATCGGTGATACGAAATGTATCAATCGTATCGGCGACACGAAATGTACGAATCTTTTATTTTTGTGGGATTCGTACCATTCGTACCACTGCAAGGATTCGAACCAATGATACGAATCATACGAGTACTACCCACCTCTAAGTATCAAACCGCAAATCAAAACAAACAATTTGTGCAATAATTTAGAGTGTCTTTTTTAATTGATAAAATCAAGAATATTAAGATGCCGAAACGCAAACGGAACTGGACCTAGAGCTGAAAAAGAAAATGGTGGAAAATGCACCAAACAAATTTTCCTCATATGTCTAAGATGGCAGGAGATGTTTTCAGCGTGACAGCTACGTCAGTACCTTCAGAGAGATTATTCTCCAAACCAGCCTTAGTAATACGCAGGGTGTATTAAATTAATACACCCTGGTAATACGGAAACACCGACACTGTTTTAATAAAGATTCTGCCAGAAGTCTTCTCTGTTTGAATTCATGGGTAACTTGTGGACTTACAGAAAAGCTTTAATTTTTTTTATAATATATTTTATTACGTACTAAAATTATTTACATATTAGATACATTATTTATTGTTTTTATTTTATAAGTGCAAGTATTAATAAACTCTTTTATTTATTTTAAGTTCTCTTCCATAATTCACCTATAAAAAATTATTTAATGGACATATTATCCCTTAAAGATATGTTCTTATAATGCAATATGAAAAACATTGTAAGCATCTTCCTCTATATATTTATTTTAATTTAGCACTATATTGTTAGGAAAATATATTTTAAAAAAATGCACCGAGACCGATATTGAACGAGACTCTCGGGGGGTCGGTGTCGGTCTCGCTCTCTGTCTCGGCCGCAAGGTCTCGGTCTTGCTCTCGGGCTCGGGGCTCGTTACGAGACCGAGAGCGAGACCGAAAAAAATCTCGGTATCGTTAGAAGCACTAGTCGCAACCAGTGAAGGCGTGAAGGAACAACTCTATTCCAGGAGGGAATGGGAGCTCTCCTGGAATGAATGATGTTGAAGAGAACCTGTTCACAACCTGTTCCACGCCTGCCTCTGTTTTTAAAAACTGGTTTTCATCCGTAGTTGGTAGGTACCTACCCGAAAGATGAGGCCTAGGTTATTTCACAACTACGACTCATATAAATATGTAGCTGTGATACAATAAATAAATCAAATTTATAAATATGTCATTTTTATAACATTCTAAACGTAACTGTGCAATATTAATAACAATTTACATTGGGAGCTCCATTTCTTGAAAAATCTGATTTCCTTAATTTAAAAAAAATGGCCAATTTTTGAAGTGATGTATCTCGGGACCTATTGGACCTACAGAGCTGTGGTTGCATTCAAATTGTAGCAAATTATGTCTACTTTAAAAGTGTACACTGTGACTTTTTCCGTACGATGCACCTTTTTGAAGTTATCAGCCCGAAAATGAAAAAAGTCCGAAAATTTCAAGGTTTTTCGAGCACCACGCAGTTAGCACAGGTCTTTCGAAGCTGCAAATTTGATTTTACACTACTGATATCTATCCTAACAATATCCCAAAAAATCAGAACAGTGCAATTTTTTGCGACCTACAATGTTTTAAATGACTGGCCTAACAGGTAATTGTAGGACCTTAAAGCTCGTGCCATCTACTAAAGTAAATAGAAACCATGCACTTATAAAACCATTATTTTCATATAGTCCAGTCGCAATAGATTGAAAAAGGATCATTTTGCGAAATGTCGTTTACCCGCAATTTTTTTTTCTTAAAGTATAATTTGGGATTTAGAGAAACATATGGCAACTATCCGCACGCGTGACAGGTGGGGCAACACACTTTAAAATTCAAAAATCGCCCATTTTTTGCCATTTTTCGCTTTATTTGCAATATACCTCGTATATGAAGCATTTTTTGAAAATATTCAAGAGACATAAAAGTTGAGAAAATCGAGTTTGAACATTTTATTATTTTTGACATTTTCCCAGAAAATTCTTCGTTTAAGAGCTACAGACAAAAGAAAAATGTTACTTTTCTATTTTTTGATATATTTTTTAAGTGATTATAATAAATATTAATACGAAATATATCATCAGTATAATGTGAATTATGTTCAAATGTCCAATTTACATTTTAAATAAAATGTATTTACAGAACTATTTATAATTTACATGTTAAGCAGAAAAAAAAATAATAAAACTTTTCAGGTATTGAGGTATTAAAATGATGGGAAAATAAATAAACAAATATATATTTTCACAAACACATTTATTTTATGCATAGTACAGCGTGCATGCGTTTCATGTATAACTTAATAGAATATAATAGAATAGGATAAGTTTATTTAACAAATTGATCTACTATAATGTAACTGTTAAAAACTGAAACATTATGATAAATAAACTAAGCTCACACATTAAGTGCTATTTGGAGTACTTAAGCTTGAGCGGGCATTGGACACACAAAAAATAAATATAATACATATTAATCCAGTCAATGAGTGCTCAAAACGGGGGTGTGGAGTACATGGAATATGCGAGACTTTTGACTTCAGGACTTCGTTAGGAGTAGTTAGCAGGCAAACATACTAAAAGTCCCCGCTCCTGGGAGGAGGTGGGGAAAGTCCCATTTTTGGGTTTTTGGATTATACCTCGGAAACGGTGTACTCTAGAAAAAATATATTCTAAATAAAAATGAAAGCTAATTTAATTTCCTATAAAATTGCTTCCATACATATTTGTCGAATTTCCAACGGTTTTCGAGATATACGTTATTGAAAATCGATACTTTTCGCAAAAATTATTTTTACCTAACTCTTTTTGTCAAACATTTGCTTCTAGCATCTCCCACGATCCTTTTTCAGAAAAAATTTCAGAAACGAAGTTGTAGAGCAAAAATTGCGGGTAAAAAAGCTATTCCGACTGGCCTAATAGGAAAGTGCTGTCGGACCACCTATTTAAGGGGGCTGAGATTTCTTTGAGGTAGGTGAACTAGATAAGAATTGATGGAACCGGAGGATGGAGGTGGTGGACTAATTAGGGGAGGGGGAAGAGGTAGGTAAAGGAAAATTATTCAAGCTCCCCGAACTTTTTTCCCTGTCGTGCGATTTTGAAAAACCAACATGGAATTTGTTCGCTGTTATCTCTAGTATTTGACTGATTAATTTTTTTTATTTTTTTCAAATAAACAAATTTGTGGTAGGGAAGAAACATTTTGCATTTTTTTTCAAATGCGTTTTTTTACGTAGGAAAGGGTTCAGAGGAGAAACTGTTTTACAGGTAAGTGAGGATATTTTTTATCTTTATTAAAAAATATATATGTACAGGGTGTCCAGTAAATAATGGATAATCCTGGAATTGGTAGTAGGCCAGGCCATAACCTATCAGAATATCACAATTTGACCTTATTGAAAACCCTGCGGTTTTCGAGATATGGGCACTTTTTTGAAATTTTGAAAATATCTACTCTAGAATAGTATTTTGCATGTCACTGCCACAAGGTAAGGATTTTTTCATTCTCTTTTTTGGTGAGCATTCTAGAACAGTTGTGCTATCAAACGTGTATAGAAGTTTTTAGATAACGACGGCGGTATTCTAAAAAAAAAAAATATTTCTTTAATTTCGGTTCCACCAAGATTCCGTTTGCTGACTTTGACCTTTGATGGTGTAAAGAAAAGTACCAAGCAAAACTTGCCACTTATCTTAAAAACTAGCCCACTTATTATTATATTCTAAAATGTTTAAAAATTCTGATTCTTCTTGTTAGAAAAAAAGATATAGCTGTTTGAATAGTGGAAGAACTAAATTTATCAATTTAAAATTTTTAACAAGATGTGACGCATGTCATTTTGTACGTCTGGTTACCGATTCAGACTTGTCGAAAATAACGAATTACCGTTTCTCTGGACTTATTGGAATTTGTTGAGAACAACAAAGCCTCGTATACAGTATACACAACGTAAGTATGTATGCTAATATGCATACTATTTACGGTGAATGTCGTTATCGAGAATATATTCTAAAATATTTAAAAATTCTGAGGTAAGAGGACGAAGAAAGATCGAAATAAAATGGAAAGTAATTCTACCTGCATTTATTAAACATTATTAAAAAGAAATAATCAAACAACTTATAATAAATTTTCGAATTGCTCTCCTCTGCACCTTTGAATAGAGGAACATTTTAAATGGCTTGAATATCCGGATCGGCTGATTTCTTCAGCGGCTACTCCAATGCATCCTTCATGCATCCCCAGTAAAAAAATCTAAAGAACTTAGGTCTGGTGACCTTGGTGGCCACAGAATTGGAGCTAAGCCACCGATCCATCTTCCTGGATATTTTAAATTTTGATATGCTCTCACCTCTCTCCCATAATGTGCAGGGCATCCATCGTTCTGTAACCACATTGTCTCATTGTCAGCCTCAGGGATAAGGGAAAGTCTTCTAGTAAGACCGGTAGGTCGTTTTGAAGGAATTCCAAATAATTGTCTAACGCTAATGTTGGTGGCAGTTCGAATGGGCCTACCACTTGACCATTTAGGATGCCTGTCCACAGATTTACTTTAAATTGGTATTGTGACCGATCTTCTCTCATCAAGTGGGGATTTTTAAACTGAAAACTATGCAGATTAAGTAAATTTACAAAGCCATCTTTTCTCTACGATGATTTGTCAGACCACAAAATTTTATTAAAAAAATCTGGATCCTCTCGTATCATCGTATCATCCGCAGCATTCGAAGGCAAAATACCACTCTCAAGGGATAATCTCTGGGTAGTAGAGTTTGCACACGTTGTACATGGAAAGGATGGAGTTGGTATCGTTTTAAAATTCTGTGCACCGTTGTTTTAGATACGCCAGTGCGTCATGATATGGTACGCACAGAAGTAGATGGATCGTTGTTAATTTCATCAAGCACTTCGTCGAAATCTTGACGAGGTCTTCCTTCACTGGCACCACCAATATCACGGAGACTAGAAATCCTTCCCTCGCAGTACGCATTATGCACTCTAATAAATACACGATAGTTAGGATGGCGTGCGTTCGGGTACCTTTCTCGATAACGAACAGAAGATGCACTAGCATTGCTTCGACATTCGTTGTAAATAGTACGCATATTAGCATACTCATCTTGTGTATACTGTAGACGAGGCATTGTTGTCTCAAAAAGTTCCAATAAGTCCAAAGAAATGCTAATTCGTCATTATCAACAAACAAACAAAGTCTGAATCAGTAATACCAGACATACAAAATGACATGCGTCACATGCAATTAAAAACGAGGCTTACTTGTTAAAAATTTTAAATTGATAAATTTAGCTGCTCCACTATTCAAACAGCTATAATCTTTTTTTCTAACAAGAAGAATCAGAATTTTTAAACATTTTAGAATATAATAATAAGTGGGCTAGTTTTTAAGATAAGTGGCAAGTTTTGCTTGGCACTTTTCTTTACACCATCAAAGGTCAAAGTCAGCAAACGGAATCTGGGTGAAACTGAAATTGAGGATATCATTTTTTTTTTAGAATACCGCCGTCGTTATCTAAAAACTTCTATACGCGTTTGATAGCACAACTGTTCTAGAATACTCACCAAAAAACAGAATGAAAAAATCCTTACCTTGTGGCAGTGGCATGCAAAATACTACTCTAGAGTAGAAATTTTCAAAATTTCTAAAAAGGGCCCATATCTCGAAAACCGTAGGGTTTTCAATAAGGTCAAGTTGTGATATTCTGATAGGTTATGACCTGACCTATTACCATTTTCAGGATTATCCATTATTTACGGGACACCCTGTATATATCGCAATCCAAGCAATAGGAAGGGAGAGAGGGAGCATAATGCGTTTGCGGGAATAAAGGGTTAAGGAAATGGGATAGGGACTTCGGACCTTGATATTCGGCAATATAAATCTTTTTTCCATCTTAATATTTTGTCAATGTACCCTTTATCAAATATTAAACTGCCGAAACGGCAGTTTATAAATAAGTTGCGCTATTACTATACTATAGTGTACACATTGCACATAGCTTAGATTCGGACGAGTACTTTAACATCTAAGTTGGCGTTATAACATTAAAAATGCTTAAAGCAAATATAATTTGTTTTTTAACAAAATCGATCGGTAAATAAAAAGTTATTAACGCTAGAAATAACAGCAAACAAATTCCATTTTGGTTTTTCAAAATCGCACGACAGGGAAAAAGAGTTCGGGAAGGTTGAATAATCTTTTTTGGCTTTCCTACCTCCTCCCCCTCCCCTAATTGGTCCACCACCTCCATCCTCCGGCTCCATCAATTCTTATCTATTTCACCTACCTCAGAAAATCTCAGCCCCCTAACTCCTTTTTTTCGTGAAAAAATTACTTAGGAATTACTTTTTTGTACATTAGTGTTACGCCAAAAAACGTGTATTAAAAAAAAAGTTTCACGAAAAATTGCCGTCCGATTTGAAAATTTTTAGATTTGCACTTTCAGCGAGGTCTTCAATTTTTAATTTAACTTTTTTTTCGTCAAGTCAATAATAACAAAATTATCGTAAAAAAACGTGTTTTTGCAACTTTTAAATGCGAATTCCTGCCCCACCTCGTGCGATTAAACTGAACTAACTTGATAACATGATAAAAAAAAACGCGTGTAATCGATTTGTAGAAAAAAAAAATTAAAAAAAGTTGGTTTCATTTCAAAACCAGATCCGCTCCGCTAGAGTGAATTATCGACTGGTTATACTTACTCCAGTCATTTTAGACAAAAATATGGCTTCTGATCTAACAAACCTTATTTTTTTTTTAAATCGATTTATTTTGGTGTTTTAAAGAAAATGTTAAAAATCGGCAACGAGATCACTGCGGCATAAAAAATTATTCAAGGTCAAGGTTCACAAAAAACGTTTTCTTGCGAAGATATTCGCGATAGCGCTTTCTATGGCTCGGAGGCTAATTGAGGTTATTATGAAAATGGAAGATAATGAAATTCCATACAAAAATGATCTCTTCCATTTTTTATGTACAACGAACGGTTTAGGCATTGTACGTAAAAATGAATAAAATATTTCTCGTTCAAAATTTGATTATCTTTCATTTTCATAATAACCTTATAGCCGGAGAGCCGGCCGTCGAATATCCTATGAATAAGATACATGAAAAACTTTTTGTGAGTGATTAGTACAACCACAGACCTAAAGGGAGCCACCTTTTATGCGAGCTAATTTTGCCCGCGTCATGGATTTTTGACCTAACTTCTGATTACGATTTTTAATGTTTTCTTAAGTCATCAGTAGTCCCTTGGGGTAAAGCTTTTACCCCACCGCCCACCGGACCGCAAGACATGTACCCCCCCGTTTTCGAGGGCGCGGAACACGATGGTGACAATATTTTCCGACCTAGCGTCCAACTGCTACCCCTCCAAATCGAAAAAACCACCTTTTTCCAATTTTCCGGTGCTACGCTTGCGAAGGCTTGCCAGATCTGATTTTTCTTGGTCAGATTGAATAAAATAAGTAAATATTGACCACAGGTGACCTAACTCACCCCCAGGGGTTGAAACTACCCCTAGCCCCAATAACCAAATGTCACGAACACAGCGAAAATCAGCTGGAAAATGGTATACTCCAGTTTTCGAGGGCGAGGAATACGATTTTGATAATATTTCCCAACCTACCCTTTACCCACTACCCCTAAACCTGAAAACCACCCCCTTTTCAAATTTGGTGCTAGGCTTGCGAGGGCTTATCATATCGTTTTTTTTTTGGTCAGTTATAATACAGTAATAGTCGACCTTCTCTATAAATAATTCCCGGCAAGCTGATTTTTTCAGGGTCGATGAAGGGGTGTCTCCCGAGTATCCAACCAAAAAGTCACAGTCCACACCGCTTGTAGGGTGTTGCAATAGGAGTGGTTTCTTATTTTTTATTTTTTTTGAAATTTTTCCAGCTTGTACATAGTAATATTCTCTACAACTTTGCCTAATAAAATTTTTTTGTAACTTTGATTTTTGACGGTCCAGCGCCCATTATATGGGAAAACATTCACCATATTTATTTACTATGGTTCAGGAAACATACAAACAAAATGCTGAATAGCTGGTTTTTGCAGGGTTGATTGAGAACTGTCTCCTGAGTCTCAAAAAAAAAAAAAAAAATGCTTGGAGATTCAGGAGATTCAGGAGACAGTTCTCAATCAACCCTTTTGTTTGTATGTGTCCTGAACCATAGTAAATAAATATGGTGAATGTTTTCCCATATAATGGGCGCTGGACCGTCAAAAATCAAAGTTACAAAAAAATTTTATTAGGCAAAGTTGTAGAGAATATTACTATGTACAAGCTGGAAAAAGAAAATTTCAAAAAAATAAAAAATAAGAAACCACCCCTATTGCAACACCCTACAAGGCACTGTGACTTTTTGGTCGGATACTCGGCCCTTCATTCGACCCTGAAAAAATCAGCTTGCCTGGAGAAATTTTTTTGAAAAATGTTATCTTTATTGGACTATTAGAATAAAATAGTTGAATATTTACGACAAGTGACCTAACCCACCCGCGGGGGTTGAATCTACCCTCATCCCCAATAACTAAATGCCACGTAAACAATGAAAATCAGCTGGAAAGCAGTATACCACCGTTTTCGAAGGCGGGGAATACGATGGTGGCAATATCATTCGACCTAAAATCCAACTGCTGCCCCTAAATCGAAAAAACCACCCCTTTTTCCGATTTCTCTGTGTTCCGCTTGCGAGGGCTTGTCGGATCGGGTTTGTTTTTTTTGGTCAGTTTGAATAAAATAAATAAATATTGACCACAGGGGTGAAAAAAAAATTGAATTGTGATTTAGTGTGTGTACAAGAACCAAAATCGTAAAAGGGGATGGGTTTCTTTCGATTTAGAGGGAGTGGGTGAAGGGTAGGTCGGGAAATATTGTCACCATCGTATTCCCCGCCTTCGAAAACGGGGGTATACTGATTTCCAGCTGATTTTCGTTGTTTTCGTGGCATTTAGTTATTGGGGGTGAGGGTAGTTTCAACCCCCGGGGGTTAGTTAGGTCACATGTGATAAATATTTAACTTTTTTATTCTAACTGACCAAAAGAAAAAACGATACGGCAAGCCCTCGCAAAGCACCGGAAAATCGGATAGGGGGTGGTATTCAGGTTTAGGGGTAGTGGGTGAAGGGTAGGTCGGGAAATATTATCACCATCGTATTCCTCGCCCTCGAAAACGGGGGTATACCGTTTTTCAGCTGATTTTCTCCTAGCATTTAGTTATTGGAGGTGAGGGTAGTTTCAACCCCCGGGAGTGGGTTAGGTCACCTGTGGTCAATATTTACTTATATTATTCAATCTCACCAAGAAAAACCAGATCTGGCAAGCCTTCGCAAGCGTAGCACCGGAAAATCGGAAATGGGGGTGATTCTTTCGATTTGGGGGTAACGGTTGGACGCTAGGTCGGAAAATATTGTCACCGTTGTGTTCCCCGCCCTCGAAAACGGGAGGGGGGGGTATATGTCTTGCGGTCCGGTGGGGTAAAAGTTTTACCCCAAGGGACTATTGATGAAAATATTAAAAATCGTAACCGGAAGTGAAGTCAAAAATCCATGACGCGAGCAAAATTAGCTCCTATAGAAGGTGGCTCCCTTTAGGACTGTGGTAGTACTAACCACTCACAAAAATTTTTTCATGTATCTTATTCATAGGATATTCGACGGCCGGCTCTCCGTCTATTAGTTAATATAATATAGGTATACAAGAAAAAAAAAATCCAATTAAAATTACTGTACTGTACAATAAAAATTTGTATAATGTGCTTACATATTATAGGTAGACAAATTTTGAAAGAAAAATATTTTATTCATTTTTTACGTACAATGACTAAACCGTTCATTGTACATAAAAAATGGAAGAGATCATTTTTGTGCGGAATTTCATTATCTTTCATTTTCATAATAACTTCAATTGGCCTCCGAGCCATAGAAAGCGCGATATTCGCAAAAAACCTTTTTTTGTGAACCTTGAACAATTTTTTATGCCGTAGTGATCTCGTTGCCGATTTTAAATATTTTCTTTAAAACACCAGAATAAAACGATTTTAAAAAAATGGATATATTTTGTTAGATAGAAAAGTCTAATTTCACTGAAATAACTTGAAATAATATGGAAGGAGGTTATAGAGTAAGTGGAATCCAGACAGCAGGCCTAGGGGGTTGATTAAACCCTCCCGAGGGGTGGAAATTTTTTTTTTTTTTCAAATGATTCGGTTCAAACGCGTTTTAGGGGTCGCTGATCACGGGAAAAATATTCATTTTTAGCTCCAACCCCTCCTCATCCCTCAAATGGACAGAAACCACCGCTGGGACGATTGTATAGGTTGCTGAGTAGGGTATAATGATTTCCTCATCGGGGAGTAATGAATAATAAATTTTGTCGTCAATGGCAAGGTTGTTTATTCAAAGAATTACATGAAAATATTTTTATGACAAAATAAATTATTTGCTCACAATTAATTAAGAAACCTAGGTCATTTGCAAACAGCATAACAATCTTCATATTTTCATGTAATTCTTTGAATAAACAACTTTGCCATTGACGACAAAATTTATTATTCATTACTCCCCGATGAATCATCGCCCCAGCGATGAGGGTAGGTTTCCGAGGAGAGTCGGAGATGAAGGTGAATATTTTTATCGTGACCAGCGGCCTACGAAAACGGGGAAGGGCGTATTGACGATCCAAAGTATAATTAATGAATTTTTCACCCCTTGCAAAGGTTGAAGCAACCGAGATCGCTACCACCTTCTCTTCCGTAAAAAATTAAGGGATATGCGCAGAAATAACGATCATGTGTCGAAAAACCTGTAAATCCTGGATAACATGCTTTCTTGTGGTTTCTGCCCGTTTGAGGGATGAGGAGGGGTTGGAGCTAAAAATGAATATTTTTTCCGCGGTCAGCAACTCCGAAAACGGGGGGATACGCGTTTGAACCGAATCATAAAAAAAAAAGATTTTTCACCCCCTAAGCCTGCCGTCTGGATTTCACTTACTCTGTAACCTCCTTCCATGTTATTTCAAGTATAATTTGTCGATAAATCGCTCCCCAGACCCGTTTATATATGAAAACATAAAGGGATCCATAAAAGGCCGTTTCAAGGGGGTTGCGGCGGTCAAAAACTTATCCCACCACTTGCATCGTGTTCAACACTTTCTAAAATGGGGGGGAGGTAATCTCTCCTCTTTGCACGAAATATTTACAAAAAAGTCGTCTTAATGCTTCATTAAATAGACTAATTAATTAACAATTCTCATGAATGTATATTTTTCAGAGCTGGACCTGAACTAAGAAGAGGAGGCTCACGTTGCTTTAACAATATCGATAAGGAGTTCTGGTCTATCACTGTAGTAGGATTAGGTAAAGAAAAACTAGGATACAATGAAATGGAAGCTATTGACGAGGGACTGGAGGCAGTACGCGAAGCCGCTGCAGTAGGTGCTCAAGCTCTAAAGCGAGAAGGTGTTACTAGGATATTAGTTGAGGGCTTAGGTCATCCTGAGCAGGCAGCAGAGGGAAGTGCCCTCGCACTATGGAGATATCAAGAAAACAGGTCCAGGCAGTTTTGGAAAATTATTCCAACATTAGAATTATTTGATGACTGTGACGCCGAAAGTTTTCAAAGAGGACTTTTTAAAGCAGAATCTCAAAATTTGGCTAGACGATTATCAGACACCCCATCAAATCAAATGACTCCTTTACATTTTGCACAAGAGACAGTAAATGAATTATGTCCTTGTGGAATTAAAGTAATGGTACACGATAAGGACTGGATAGAACAAAAAAAATTGAATGCATTCTTAACTGTTGCTCGAGGGTCCTGTGAACCGCCAGTAATTGTCGAAATATCATATTGTGGAGCATCTCAAGATCAAAAACCAATCCTCATGTGTGGCAAGGGAATTACATTTGATAGTGGAGGCTTATGTCTCAAAAGATGCGAAGGAATGCAAAGATATAGAGGCGATATGTGTGGCGCTGCTGCCATTATCGCTGCTATACGGGCCGCATCTGCCTTAAGTCTACCATTAAACATAGAGGCCATCATTCCATTATGTGAAAATATGCCCAGTGGTATGGCGATGAAATGTGGAGATGTAGTGACGGGATTGAATGGAAAATCAATTATGATTTCTGACACAGACAATGAAGGACGTTTAATCCTGGCAGATGCTCTCGTTTACGGACAACAGATGTACAAACCACGTTTAATAATTGATGTAGCAAGTTTAACAAGTGGAATTCGCGCTGCGCTCGGTTCAGCCTGTAGTGGAGTCTTTTGTAATTCTCAAACTATATGGTCCCAAGTCCGCAAAGCAGGAGTCATTACTGGAGACAGAGTTTGGAGGATGCCTATTTGGAAGTTCTTCAGTAAAAAAGTTAGATTTTTTCCTTCTCATGATGTCAACAACCAAGGTTTGGGGCAAGGTTCTGCGTGTCTGGGAGCGGCATTCTTAAACGAATTTATAGATTGTGTCGATTGGGTTCATTTTGACATAACAGGAACTGGGATGAAGAGTGAAAATAAAGTGTATCCGTACTTAACCAAAGGACGCATGACAGGTCGACCAACACGCACGTTGATTCAACTTCTTTACCAGCTCTCCTGTCCACAGGAAGGGCAACGTAAACTTGAATAAGAAATATATCTTAAGTAAAGCTCGTTGAATTTCCGTCATTTACACTTCTTGTAAAAAATATTGCATTGAAGCGCTTCATTAAACATCACTCCACCTTGTCTGGAATCCTGGCATATTAATTTAGATATGCCATTTTAAATTTACAAGTAGGGAAGGGCACATTTCAAGGGGTAAGGAAATTTGATTGGATTTTTGCTGACTTTTAACAAAAAAAAAAAAAAGTTAGACAAGAAATATACCATTATTGACAAAAATGAATATAAAGGAAGCAAGAATTTTCAAGGAAATTTCCAACTCAATTTTATAAAGGGTAGAGACTTATTAATTATGACAGATTGGTCCCTGTCGAGTAGTTGTAATGTAATGTTTTCCTCAAAACATTTATATTTATATTTTTTTTCCTAAACTTAGAAACTAATTATAAGCGCGTTTCAGATCTTTACAATAAACATTTTTGTTTAAAAATACCTTACTTTTAAAATTCATACCGAGATTTACTTAAGAATATTTAAAATCGTGATTTGAAATTGTATGTATAATGTGTTTACCAGTCTTTGTAGAAGTCCGTAATTTGACTATAATATTCTGAAATAACCCGTCATAAATATGTATAAGTTTAAGAGATATTTATTTGCAAAAAGCTGATGCAATTTATACTTGTTATGGCGTCAGGTACAAATTTCTATTTCGTACCTTAGCTATTTATATCCCATTTAAGCTGTCTTTGTAACTCTGAAATTGTACTGAGTCTAACCAAATTTATAAAAATAAAGACTAATGAATCAAGTCCGTTTCGTTTACCTTTAATAATCAAGCTTATAAAGAACGAACACTCTGTAGTTATACATAATACATACTAGGCAATGAATGAATATTAAGTAGCAGCGCCTCGCTGCGAAGAATCGCTGACACTCTTGATGTGAGTCAGCTGTCAATCATTAGAATATATAATCGAGAGTTTCTTATCTCACCAGATGAGCCATCAGATGGCATTAGAGATGGTGCTGAGTGGATTTTCTTCGCAACAGGTCCGAACTACTCCGAAAAGTACCATCTCTAATGCCATCTGATGGTTCATCTGATGC
Organism: Rutpela maculata; assembly: GCA_936432065.2. Classification (NCBI taxonomy): domain Eukaryota; kingdom Metazoa; phylum Arthropoda; class Insecta; order Coleoptera; family Cerambycidae; genus Rutpela; species Rutpela maculata. Next base: position 96,613,573 of record OW386291.2, on the reverse strand, counting down.
TGATGACATAAGAAACTCTTGGTATGGGAAAACAGGGGTCATCAAACAGCTGTTTTGTTTGTTCGATCCACAATTGTAAACAAGCAAATTATTAATCCCCGATTCTCTTGGTTGGTACAAAATAATGACGTGTTCCGTAAATTGTGTTTTCCAATATGGCGTTTAGTTTCATTTGCGTTTTGTTTATTTTCGTGTTCTATTGTTTTGTGAGTGTTTAAAGCCATCATACTTCACCATAATGATTAAGCATGGGAACTTAAGAATTTCAGCCAATCACAGGCTGTATAAAGAAACATGGCGTTCTTTATACCTTCTGTGGGTTTCATGCTTTACTACTGTAACCCCTTGCTTCTCGCATTCCTTGCCCATAAGTGTTCCGAACAAACATTCGCATTGTTGTAAGATAAAAAAGGCACCTTTAGTAGTCTTTTGCATGAGGATTAGTTCATTTGGGTCACATCTGACCCGGTCAAAATTGACCTGACTTGAAGCAAATAAAATAAAAGTTTTGTTTTGACTTTTGACAACTAATTTAATATTCTTGGTTTGTAGGATTGTACGTAGCATTTCATTCTTCGATATTTTTAGGTTAGAATTTCTACGAAAAAACTGCCAAAAACGTCGTATTTCTACCCCACCACTTAACTAACCAAAAGTTCAGAAGTGAGTATCCTGCGCGGGGTGGATCAGCATCGGGAAGGGGGGATCTGACCTGATTACTTCTAAATAAAATATGACAAACTGCTGAATTATGTGACCAGACTCAGAAGTGACCTGATCCTCATGCAAATAAAAGACTACTTTTATCTTCTCTTATTTGCTCGAAGTGTCATCTAATTTTAATAAAAACCTAACCTAAAAATTATTTCAAGAAGCTTTGACGATAGATTATGTTCAAACGGCACAAGCATTTGACAGCTCGGATTCCTACTGAAACTTTAGAGATAGAGAGCCAGCTACGGTGGCGGTAGTTGGAAATTCGTTCAGTGCCTAGCATCGAAATTACTAGGTAACAAACTGGAACGTGCACTCAATGCCTTATAGGTATACGAAGCCACTGAAGTAGAAAGAGAAACTTGCGTGCACTATTATGTCCTTGTCCTTAGATCTGACTGATTAAAGGAAACGGTAACTGTCTGTACACAGGCGAAAAAAAGGATGATAATATAGTACACGCAAGTTCCTCTTTTCACTTCACTCTCTCTATAGCCCACGGAAATTAGCATTTGACCTGGACAAAATTAGTAAAAATTTGAATTTTTGCACAAAAATCACAAAAATCCCAACATGGCTACCCAAGATATTGAATGTCAAAAGTTTTTTGCAAGTATCTCGCGTCCTATGCATCGGATGCCCATGAGGTCACTGTGAAAGTTGCAGAGAATTAAATTATCTACAAGTTGTCATTTTTATTTTTCAAGATATTCAAGGTCAAAGTTTCAAAAACACGGTTTTTCGCGAAAATCTCGCGCCAAGGGCGAGGTTTTGGGGAAAAATGCAAAATTCCAATCTTGTACCCAGACAGCACCGTATATTCTAAGAATATTCTGTAATTATGCAAAAAAGAATGAATATATTCTGATTAATTCTGGAATAATCCTGGAATATATATAAGATAACGGATTATTCTAGTAATATAATTTTAAATATATACCTGGAATATTCAGCATGAATATGATAGTAATATTCATTTTGGAATATATATATTCCCTCCCGGGTCAAGAATATTCTAACACTTTGAGAATGAAACAATAATATTAATTGTTACTCAACCAAATCAACGTTTTATAAAAACTTTTAATTTTTTCTGTAAAATGTAACTTAAATATATTCGTGTTATTATTTATTTCAATTAATAATAGTATATTATATTACTAGGAGTAGAACGCACTCTTTTTTTTGTGTTGAGCCTAGGATTTGCGGCTGAGGCGAAGCCGAAGCCGCAAACTGGGCGAAACAAAAAGGCGTTCTACTCCGTGTAATATATACTATTTTTTCTTCAAGCGTATTAAAATGCAAAAATTCATTTATTTATCATAAATGTACAAATATTCAAACTACAGTCTTACATGTTGACACAATATGACAAGTGGCTAGTGGATAGCGCGCCACCGGTGGCTTTCGGTATTAACATTATGTTACTAGTAAAACAATACCCTCTGCGGTGGCGCTTTCGGAACTAACATTATGTTACTAGTAAAACAATGTCCACTACGGTGGCGTTCGGTACTAACATTTTGTTACTAGTAAAACAATGTCCTACTTCTACTTCTGTTTTTGGTGACATAATTTAAACATTTTAATACGCTTGAAGAAAAAAAATATTTAATATGATTATAATGATTATATCATACAATGATGTTATTCCCAGTTTTAAACAAAAGCTCAATCCATATTTTTGTTATCAGGTTATCAGGTTTGAGCAGTGCAGCCAAGGCTAGACTTCAGAAATAAAGCCATGCACATGTATATAGTGTTTTAAACTACCCGCGATTTTTTCCTATTTACGTATCTCATAACATAACCTCAATATCAGAATTTACGTGCTTCTTTAATCGTTTGTTATTGTTGAGATACTTAAGTGTTTTTTATGTGTAGTATAAGTGATAAGTGACCGATGAACAATAAGTAAGTACATTAATCTTTTTTATAGGGAAAATTTAACAGGGCATCACGTCACTCGTATATTTTCTTAAATGAAAAGAAAAAGAGATACTACTGGTACGGGCGCAGCTTCATAGATAACTTAATAGAACTCTAAAACTCCATTAGACCATAATACTGATGATATAAATCAGAGGCAGTTATTAGGTACAGTTGAACCAAAGCTTGCCAACAAATTCTTCACATTTACAAGAAAGTTAGTATACTTATGATTGCATGAGTCAAAATAATTCCCGAACTTTTAATCATAGTACTGCAGGCACCACGAACTTAATAAGTAGTGTTCATTTAGAGAATATTGTTAGAAGTAATGTTTCAAATAGTGGCAGTGAAAGTAATTTATTGGAAAGCGATTCTGGCGAAAATTTTAATTGTAGCGCTAGTTTTGATGAGCAGAGCTGTCGCACAGAAAATTACTATACTTCCATGTACCTGAAGTTTCGAACGTTCACTTGAACGAATTTCATTTGAAAAGGAAAGATTAATAAAAATTATAAATCGACTTAGGCGTACCACTTTTACTTTACTTTGTTGGCAAAGATAGTATCGTTGCCAGCAAATATTACCAGAAAAATTGTACGTCCAAGTCGATTAACTTCAAATTTTCAATTTAAATTCGTTCAACTGAACGTTCGAAACTTCAGGTACATATACTTTCTGGAATATGTAACTAGCAAATGATAACCCTCTGTGCTTAGAGGCAACGGACAAATAATTTGTAGTAACTTTTATTACAAGTTTTCATTTTAATCAATCTTTTCTATTATTTTTTGTAAAAAGATATTAATTACCTGTTTGTATTTTTTTTTTTTTCTAGATTGATAGTATGTGTAGATTGGGTGGCGATAATTACAAGGAATGTTCATGCCGCTTTATGTGAAAAGTAATGAGTGATGACTTGGCTTTACAGTTTACACGGACACAAAGACAAAAAAGTGTTTTCCAAAACAGCACTTTTCGCAACAGTTACAGGTAATTATTCAACATAATATATTTGTTTGCGGTTCGGATATATACTTGCTTAAATGAGAAACAAGCCTGTAACTCTCTATTTTTTGCACGATTTGAATAATTTTTTTTTATGTAGAGTGACAATATTTCTATGTGTAGGTGACATTAATTTGGTTTTAATTTACATACACGGCCTCCTGCGAAGCGTTTTTTCACCAAAAACAGTAAATCATATTAGCAATTTTTTTTTAAACAGATGATATAATATCCTTCTATTTTGATTTTTTAGGAGGTGGAGGATAAAGTAAAAACAAATTTTGAATCCTTTGGTTCTTGTACACACGCTAAATCATGGGGGCGGCTAATGCCAAAAAATGTTTTGAAATATTAGCTTCTCTTATATGTACTAAATACCAATTTTATGGGCTCTTGCTTGATTTACCTATGTACTCCTATTTACCCAATTTACCCCTCAACGGAATAAGATCAGAATATAATCCTCGTTGAAATACATAATTCAAGTCAATATGTTAAACGGTTTCAGAGTAATTGTGCGCATAAAAAAAAGTTACAGACCGACGTACATTTTTTTTTTGCTCAAACTTAAAGTCTCGACGTTTCATGACATTCTAAGTCTATTTGAGCAATAAAATTTTTCAAATTTTTTTTGCGCTACTATACTTCCAAGTAATTACAAAATACAAAAATATGAGTTGATTCTTGGTTTTACCATTAGCTTTCTTCAATACACAAGTTTAAATTCTAAATAAAAATCCTATAAAATATTTTCTTTTGTTTTAGAAACAATGAAACGGACAAAGAAGATTAGTCTTAAGATAGATTCAAAATATAAATATATTTATTTAAATACTTAATAAATAATTATGCAACATTATATTTTCAATATTTTATTTTCCCATATTTTTAGAATTTTTAGGAAGAAGGCACTAATATGCAAGGAGTGGAAAGTTTTCAGGTGATTACTGTTATTATTTTACATTTTAATTTTTATATAATTATTTAAATCGAAAAGTAAGATAATCAGATATCATGCTGAAGGAGCTGCCGTAAACAATTGCGAGTGTCTTTCCTCATACATGTGCGTTTTGATGATGTATTATTTTTATTTCTGCTTTTACTAAAAGTGACCCACGTATACCAGAGGACCTGTATACATTCTCACGGGAATATTCCTGAAACCAGCCTAAGGGAATATCCTATATAAACCTAGATTATTCCAGGAATATAAATATATATTCCAGGCAAACGCTGTGAATATGTTTGAAACATATAAATATTCCTGGATTATTCTTGGAATAATTTGGTAATATTCTTAAAGGAATAATCTAGGTTTATGTAGGATATTCCCATTGGCCGATTCTAAGAATATTCCCTGGAGAATTTATATATTCACGACCTATTCTAAGAATGATTCTTTATTCTCAAGAGAATATTCCAGGATTATTCTAAGATTATATTGTGCTAGATAATTGAATTCTCTACAACTTTTGTGTTAACTTCATTGCTGCCCGACTTTTTTGGTGCGAGATATTCGCTTTTGAAACTTTGACCTTGAATATCTCGAAAAAGTTGGGGCGGTTTGGTAAAAAATAAAAAAGAACTTATATATAATTTAATTCTCTACAACTTCCACATTGACCTCATGGGCATCCGATGCATAGGACGCGAGATATTTGCAAAAGACTTTGACCTTCAATATCTTGGGTAGCCATGTTGTGATTTTTGTGGATTTGAGTTTGGGACTCAAAGAACTTCTGTGCAAAAATTCAGATTTTTACTAATTTTGTCTAGGTTTCCTGTTTTTTTTGACTAATTTCTGTGGGCTACTAGTCGAGTGCACGTTCCAGTTTGTTATTAGATATTAGCTAAGACAAGATGTCGGAACTGCAAAAAATTTGTTTTTGAGATTTTAATTGCATTTGCACCGTATTAGTGATCCTCACCACTATACAAAATATAGAAGTCGTATCTAAAGCAAAAGTAGTGAATATACATAACGAATATGTGTCGTATCCACAAAATAGACCTATTCACTAAGCTCAAAAGTCATATCCGATCATTACCAGTAGTGATGGGCGATATATCACGAACTGTGATTTAATCACTGATATTAAGAAATCACAGGTAACGACTGTTAGTAAAGTTGGCAGAAAAGCGTGACGTGATCACGACTTTCCGTATTTCGTTCCCTTGCCGTGGTCTAACCAAGACGATATTTCACGATATTTACTTTGAATCGATTATTGTTTGCGGTCGTATGTATTAACACGTAAAGCAAGCGATCCCGTGCCTTATTAGCGTTATTTCACATTATTTAGATATTTATATAAATATCTTTCTTTTATTGACTGGGGATGCGATGTGGCGATTCGAGGCAGGGTCGTGACGGAACATTTTTGTTATAACACCAGAAGTATAACTACTAAAACCATGCGTAAAAATATTTTATATGATTAAATATACTAGCAATTTTATTGAAAATATTGAGCATTTACGTTTCGGCATGAAATATGAATAAAAATATGGAATATTCGACAATAAGCAAATGAAAACATTTTTAAAAAACATCCTTTTAGGTATATTATAAAACAACAACAAAAATAACATTAAAAAATAAATGTACCATTTTAAATTAACAAAAATTCTTATAAAATAAACATAAATATAAACAAGAAATTTATTGATGCTGCCGAAATGTTAATGTTTGTACTATGTCGTGAGCAAAAAAAAATAGGACAACTATTTTTCTAATGTAAATCTGTCTCTATTTGCACAAAAATTAAAGTTAGATGTACACAACTAGATTTTAGCAAAAATGCGTTATAAGACCTGTCTCATTTTTTTTTGTGCACGACAGTACAACTTTACAAAAATATCCTATTATCAAGTTCCATTCAAAACCTAGTATGCTTTTGCTTTATTACCAATCCATACATCAAATAGGTTATTTGGATAAACAAATCATAATATATTATACATATTGTGCATATCTGCGGCAGCACAGATTACCAAAAGTAGCTAATTCACCATTCACCGTCTGTCGGCGCTTATTTAGGGATAAGGAGCAATTAACATTAGAGAGATATGGCAGTCAGTGATACAGCACGACGTTCGCTAATTACGTTACGTTATTGATGCAAATAACGAGGCTTTGTTTTAGACTTATTGCACTGCAGTTCCATTATAGCGTATATACGTTATCTTCTTCGATCGATTTATTAATAATAGACTTAATTAAAACTGAATAAATAAACTAATTTCCTATCTTTTCTCTAAAATTGAAAAAAAAGTAGCAAATAAACCTCAAATATATTAAAATTATCAACGTAACCTCAAAAATTTATAAACAAAATAACGAACGAACCCGGAACGAATTGACAAATAACATAAATACAGATCGGCTGATTTCAAGATTTATACTCTACAAATCTTCACCGAGATGAGGATAACGTCGTTTACTCGACGTTCGCTAAACGTACCGAAATGACGTCAGGCGCTAAGTTATTACCGCATGCCTTAACGCAGATTAAAGGTGCGCATGCTTAGATGTCAAATAACACGATCCTGTAATAGCGAATGCCGTTACGTGACTATGCCACACGGCCATTAAACCATACGGTTGTCTCAATCAGCAGCTTGAGGGCGAGAGCGACGCGGGGGGCGGGAAATAGAATGAAAGAGACCGACATATCTAATTTCCGTGCAAAAGACAGAGACAAAGATGCTTGTAGTTGGCTTGTAGTGTCTACAGGTGACGTAGGCTGTAGACCCTACCGGAATCTCTGTCTCTGTCTTCTGCACGGAAATCAGATATGTCTCTCTCTTTCATTCGATTTCCCGCCCCCCGCGTCTCTCTCGTCCTAAAGCTGCTGATTGATGTAACCGTATCGTTTATTGACCGTGACTATGCCATATCTCTCTAATTTCTCTCGTACGTCGTTATATGAAAGTCGTGATCACATCACGCTTTAAATTCACTGATATAAGAAAATCACAGTAACGATTTACGTTGTGATTGAAAAATCACGATATCGCCCATCACTAATTACCAGATTTATTTGTCGTAACTTAAAGTAGTATTACTATGAGATGACAGGGGCGGAGCCAACATGCGCGAATAATTTTACCAGTGGCATAGCGTCATCTGAGATATAGGGATGTGTAATTGCAATAAAAGTTTCGCGGTCAAGGACCTGTGTAATGGAGTAGATTAAAACTTGCCAACTGTTACTTTGTTCAGGAGAACTGTAAGAACAGTAATTTGTACTAAACATTGCCTGATAAAGTTGTTTTATTAATATTATTTCACCGCCGCCGTTCTCTACTGCAGGCCACCGCCGCCACTGGTGCGAACACTGAATGTCACGTAATTCGTTCTCATCCCTGCCAAAAATTCCACATAGAAACTTATAAAAAAAAAGTGATGCGGTTTTATCGTTCCTATAAGTTATATTAGTATTATACAGACAGGATTTTATCTGTTTTATTAAGTTTTAAATCGGTTATGAAACAGTAATTCCGAATGAGCTATTTGGAATTATCATGTTGCCCTTTCATGAGTACTTATATGAAATATACATCAACAAATCTACAGTTTAGTGTCTGCAAATGCACCCTTGCCTTTATATCTGTAAACATATGGAATTACAGATACAACTTTAAAGAGATTCTAAACTTTTCTATAAGTAATATCATAAGAGTTCCAGTCCGTCCTTTCTCCAGTATCTATCGTATGTAACACACCATTTATCAGCATGTTTTTATTGTAAATTTCAACATTGTTTTTTATTAGTATTAATGTGGATATACATGTCAACAAATGTACAGTTTCAATTGTATATTTTACAGATGTATTTTTATTGTAAACTTCCATTTTGCTTTTTTATTAGTATTAATTTGGATATGCATGCCGACAAATGTACAGTTTAAATTGCATATTTCAAATAGAAATACTAATATTGTGGTAAACACAAAATTCTCCAAAGTGTTCTTGTTCTAGCCTAGAAGCAATGAATGAGTTAGCAGTGAAAGAGACTGCTTTGTTTTTAATTTAACAAACACGCTTCAGTTCCTTAGGTCACATTAGATTAGATATGAATTTGCTACACGTATACAGCTCCCTCTACTGGAGCCTGGAGTAAAGTTGCTGCTGAAATTTCTATCAGTTTCTACCAGAATGGAGCAGCAAACATTTACTTATACCACATCAATGAGAATTTATGAGAACAGTATCTAAGGTAAAACGTGCGGCTTTCCGTGGTTAAATGGCAAGTGTTTCTATAAGAAACGAGCTGCATTAGGTTGACATGCAATTGAAGATTACTAATTATAATGTTTGAATAGGGATTTATGAGATCAGTTTCTATGAGTATTAATGTTTTTTTTCAGTAATTACAAATACAAGTTTAATCACTTTGAATGGGGTTATATGCGATTAATTTCTAAAAGTATTTATGATGTTTTCCGAATATAATTGTGATGAGGTTTAATCAGTAACAAATTGTTCACTACTTGTTATGAAATGGTCGGAAATTCCAAGTACACATTTAGTATTCCTTCAAAAGGATTGATGAGAGCAGTTTCTACGAGTATCTATTTGTTGTTCCTCTAGTAAATTATATAAGTCTTTACATTTACTTATACTATCTCAATGAGAATTTATGAGAACAGTATCTAATGTAAAACGTGCGGCTTTCCGTGGTTAAATGGCAAGTGTTTCTATAAGAAAGAGCTGCATTAGGTTAGAACAGTTTTGATTTGCAATTGAAGATTACAAATTATAATGTTTGAATAGGGATTTATGAGATCAGTTTCTATGAGTATTAATGTTTTTTTTTCAGTAATATATTAAATGTGTTTTCATATGTTTGAATGGGTAAAAAGAAAGGTCAGTTTTCAACTGAAATTACAAATACAAATTTAATCACGTCGAATGGGGTTATATGCGATCAATTTCTAACAGTATTTATACTGTTTTCCGAATATAATTGTGATGAGGTTTGATCAGTAACAAATTGTTCATTACATGTTACGATATGGTCGGAAATTCCAGGTACATATTTAGTATTACTTCGAAAGGATTGATGATAGCAGCTTCTACGAGTATGTATTTGTTGTACCAATAGTAAATTATATAAGTCTTTATCAGTATGCATTCGGATCTAATTTAAATATGAAAATTATATCAGAATAAAGCAACCAAATATTTTAAACAGTATCTATTTGTAAATCCAGACATTTACTTATACTATCTCAATGAGAATTTATGAGGACAGTATCTAATGTAAAACGTGCGGCTTTCCGTGGCTAAATGGCAAGAGTTTCTATATGAAACGAGCTGCATTTGGTTAGAACAGTTTTGATTTGCAATTGAAGATTACAAATTATAATGTTTGAATAGGGATTTATGAGATCAGTTTCTATGAGTATTAATGTTTTTTTTTCAGTAATATATTAAATGGGTTTTCATTTGTTTGAATGGGTAAAAAGAAAGGTTAGTTTTCAACTGCAATTACAAATACAAGTTTAACCACTTCGAATGGGATTATATGCGATCAATTTCTAACAGTATTTATGCTGTTTTCCGAATATAATTGTGATGAGGTTTGATCAGTAACAAATTGTTCACCACATGTTACGATATGGTCGGAAATTCCAGGTACATATTTAGTATTCCTTCGAAAGGATTGATGATAGCAGTTTCTATGAGTATGTATTTGTTGTTCCAATAGAAAATTTTGTCTTTATCAGTATGCATTCGGATCTACTTTAAATACAAAAATTATATCAGAATGACACAACCAAATATTTTAAACAGTATCCACTTGTAAATCCAAACATTTAAAGATATATTTTAATGAGAACCAATCAGAACAGTATCTAATGTAACGCGTGCGGCTTTCCGTGGCTAAATTTTAAAAGTATTTTTAATAAATAGCTTTAACGGATTTGAACAGTTTTAATTTGCAATTCCAGATGAATAGTTTTAATTGTTAAATAGGGATCTATGAGATCAGTGTCTTTGTGTAATGTTTATTTTCCAATAAAAACACATTTTATTGAAAAAAAAACATTACACTGACCTCATAGATCCCTAACAATTAAAACTATTCATCTGGAAATGCAAAACTGTTCGAATCCGTTAAAGCTTATTTATTGCAAATAATTTTAAAATTTAGCCACGGAAAACCGCGCACGTTACATTAGATACTGTTGTGATGGATTCTCATTATAATATTATCTTGGATTTACAGGTGGACACTGTTTAAAATATTTGGGGTTTCATTCTGATATGATTTTTGTATTTAAATTAGATCCGAATGTATACTGATAAAGACTTATATAATTTACTGTAGGAACAACAAATAAATACTCGAAGAAACTGCTCTCATTAATCCTCTTGAAGGAATACTAAATATGTACCTGGAATTTTCGACCATATCGTAACATGTAGTGAACAATTTGTTACGGATCAAACCTCATCACAATTATATTCGGAAAACAACATAAATACTGTTAGAAATTGATCGCATATAACCCCATTCGAAGTGATTAAACTTATATTTGTAATTGCAGTTCAAAACTGACCTTCCTTTTTACCCATTCAAACAAATGAAAACACATTTAATATATTACTGAAAAAAAAAACATTAGTACTCATAGAAACTGATCTCATAAATCCCTATTTAAACATTATAATTTGTAATCTTCAATTGCAAATCAAAACTGTTCTAACCTAATGCAGCTCGTTTCTTATAGAAACACTTGCCATTTAACCACGAAAAGCCGCACGTTTTACATTAGATACTGTTCTCATAAATTCTCATTGAGATAGTATAAGTAAATGTCTGGATTTACAAATAGATACTGTTTAAAATATTTGGTTGCTTTATTCTGATATAAATTTTCATATTTAAATTAGATCCGAATCTTTACTGATAAAGACTTATATAATTTACTAGAGGAACAACAAATAGATACTCGTAGAAACTGCTCTCATCAATCCTCTTGAAGGAATACCAAATGTGTACTTGGAATTTCCGACCATATCATAACATGTAGTGAACAATTTGTTACTGATTAAACCTCTTCACAATTATATCCGGAAAACAGCATAAATACTTTTAGAAATTGATCGCATATAACCCCATTCGAAGTGATTAAACTTGTATTTGTAATTGCAGTTGAAAACTGACCTTTCTTTTTACCCATTCAAACAAATGAAAACACATTTAATATATTACTGAAAAAAAAACATTAATACTCATAGAAACTGATCTCATAAATCCCTATTCAAACATTATAATTTTGAATCTTCAATTGCAAATCAAAACTGTTCTAACCTAATGCAGCTCGTTTCTTATAGAAACTCTTGCCATTTAACCACGGAAAGCCGCACGTTTTACATTAGATACTGTTCTCATAAATTTTCATTGAGATAGTATAAGTAAATGTTTGGATTTACAAATAGATACTGTTTAAAATATTTGGTTGCTTTATTCTGATATAATTTTCATATTTAAATTAGATCCGAATCTGTATTGATAAAGACTTATATAATTTACTATAGGAACAACAAATAGATACTCGTAGAAACTGCTCTCATCAATCCTCTTGAAGGAATACTAAATGTGTACTTGGAATTTCCGACCATATCATAACAACTAGTTAACAATTTGTTACTGATTAAACCTCATCATAACTATATTCGGAAAACAGCATAAATACTTTTAGAAATTGATCGCATATAATCCCATTCGAAGCGATTAAACTTGTATTTGTAATTGCAGTTGAAAACTCACCTTTCTTTTTACCCATTCAAACAAATGAAAACACATTTAATATATTACTGAAAAAAAACATTAATACTCATAGAAACTGATCTCATAAATCCCTATTCAAACATTATAATTTGTAATCTTCAATTGCAAATCAAAACTGTTCTAACCTAATGCAGCTCGTTTCTTATAGAAACACTTGCCATTTAACCACGAAAAGCCGCACGTTTTACATTAGATACTGTTCTCATAAATTCTCATTGAGATAGTATAAGTAAATGTCTGGATTTACAAATAGATACTGTTTAAAATATTTGGTTGCTTTATTTTGATATAATTTTCATATTTAAATTAGATCCGAATCTTTACTGATAAAGACTTATATAATTTACTGTAGGAACAACAAATAAATACTCGTAGAAACTGCTCTCATCAATCCTCTTGAAGGAATACTAAATATGTACCTGGAATTTCCGACCATATCGTAACATGTAGTGAACAATTTGTTACGGATCAAACCTCATCACAATTATATTCGGAAAACAGCATAAATACTGTTAGAAATTGATCGCATATAACCCCATTCGAAGTGATTAAACTTGTATTTGTAATTGCAGTTGAAAACTGACCTTCCTTTTTACCCATTCAAACAAATGAAAACACATTTAATATATTACTGAAAAAAAAAACATTAATACTCATAGAAACTGATCTCATAAATCCCTATTTAAACATTATAATTTGTAATCTTCAATTGCAAATCAAAACTGTTCTAACCTAATGCAGCTCGTTTCTTATAGAAACACTTGCCATTTAACCACGAAAAGCCGCACGTTTTACATTAGATACTGTTCTCATAAATTCTCATTGAGATAGTATAAGTAAATGTCTGGATTTACAAATAGATACTGTTTAAAATATTTGGTTGCTTTATTCTGATATAATTTTCATATTTAAATTAGATCCGAATCTTTACTGATAAAGACTTATATAATTTACTAGAGGAACAACAAATAGATACTCGTAGAAACTGCTCTCATCAATCCTCTTGAAGGAATACTAAATGTGTACTTGGAATTTCCGACCATATCATAACAAATAGTGAACAATTTGTTACTGATTAAACCTCATCACAATTATATTCGGAAAACAGCATAAATACTTTTAGAAATTGATCGCATATAACCCCATTCGAAGCGATTAAACTTGTATTTGTAATTGCAGTTGAAAACTGACCTTTCTTTTTACCCATTCAAACAAATGAAAACACATTTAATATATTACTGAAAAAAAAACATTAATACTCATAGAAACTGATCTCATAAATCCCTATTCAAACATTGTAATTTGTAATCTTCAATTGCAAATCAAAACTGTTCTAACCTAATGCAGCTCGTTTCTTAAAGAAACACTTGTCTTTTAATCATGGAAAACCGCACGAATTACATTAGATACTGTGCTCATAAATTCCCATTGATGTGGTATAAGTAAATGTTTGGATTTACAAATGGATATGGCTTGACTCGTTTTGCTGGTCAATTCTGATATAAACTGATAACAATTTCAACAGCAACTTTACCTAACTCTTATAGAAACTTATTGACCATATAGGTTCTCATAGATACTTATTAATTTTTGATAATTTTCAATACGGATTGATGAGATTTTTTTGACAGGGATTGGCTTAGAATGATGGAGTACACAAACTCGTTTCTGCGCATATTTTTTGCTGTCATCTTCTCATAACAATACTGCTCTAACATATATACAATGCTTTATTATATGGTTACACTGATAAAAGGAACACATATGTTTATTTGCCAAAAATGAAAATGATGAATTATGAAATGTAGATGGAATAACATAATTCAGAAAATAGTTGATTTCTCTAAAAGTACCATAGACTTAAGAATAAATAGACCCTTATACGTTTACTTAAATACCTGTCTCCAAAGTTTACACATGCGTTATTAGCTCTGTCGCCCTCATATACAATATAAACATATCTTCGATCTCTCTTTGGGATTATCTTCAGCTGGAATGTACTCAGACAACGAACAATTATTTAGTTTAGCTGTGGCGTGTTTGCTTTGAATTTAGTTTTAAATTTAGTTAATATTAATTGTTATAACATTTTGAGATGGTTAAGTGTTGTGTTTGCGGAGCAACACCCAAAAATAGGCCGGACCTTTCCCTGGCTTGACTAAAATACATCGGTGAATTTGTGTCTTTCTCCAATCGTGCAGGAACATTACATTTCTCTTTTTATTTTCTGTAAAATTATATCTTCCTTTGACGAAGTCGGTGTCCAAATGTTTAGAGGTTAGAACAAAAAAGCTTTGACAACAACAACAATCAGTCATTTGATCATACCTAATGCCAGTGCTAAACATAAAGCATTTTTTCGCGAGCTTACCACAACTAACTATAGTAAGGTGTAAAAGAGATGGCTATACATACATAACCAATCCACATCTTAATTATATTTAGCCGTCTGTTTTACACCTTACCACAGTTAGTTGTGGTAAGCTCGCGAAAAAATGACTAAAGACAGTTTCATTGAAGTGAGAACGAAATAGAAAGAGACAGTTGCTCATAATCCCAAAGAGAGACGGCTTTATATACCTGCTACAGTATGAAAGGAGAAGGAGAGAGAGCAGAACGTCGTAACTATTCTGGCCCCAAGGAAATGAATTGTTTTGGAGTCTATTTCTTCTAAGTCTATGAAAAGCACATTTTCCCAGATACGACTTCTTGTCATAGCAGGGCAGTATATATGTTATATAAAATTATACGCTTATTACCAAGACAGTCATAACAAACCTTCACAGGTAAATCATATTACATGATAACGACTTCTCTTATGAATCGCTTATCTTAGAGATATTATGTTTCACCTTTGTTTCTCACATTTTATGCTGAATGTCGAATTGCATTTCCTTTGTTCTATATTTTGCTTACTCAGGTTCTGTATGTTATAAATATGACTAAACACGCTTTGTTGAATCAGTTATTAAACTCTCTTAGAATGAAACACTTCTAATTATTATTATATTCCTTCTCCAAGAGCCAACGTTGGCTCCACTTAAATAAATAAAAGTTTTTAAAAAGTCATTCATGTGAACCGTGATCTAACATTGGCGCAGTCGGTAGGATCCGTAAACATCATCAGAACAAGAAACCTAACTAGTAGTGAACCGCAAAAGAACAAGAACAACATCTGCAGAAGGCGTCTAACTAGTGCGTGTACATCTGCGAGAACAAGGAGACCTTCCTCACTGGTGCTGGCGGATCCCAATCCCTTGACGGACGAAGAACCTACTTATGGAGATGAAATTAATGTAAGTCATTTTAAGAATCATTTCGTTATTTTCTCATTTTTTTACAATTATTATTCTTCACAATTATTTACGTGTATTATACCGCTAATACACTCGGCAAACAAAGCCAATTCTGTTATCAAACGAATCCTTTACAAGCTACAACGTAACAATTTTTATTAATCTTAAGTTTATTTATTTCCGTATTACACTGCTAATACGACAGATCTGTGTATTATACAGTTAATGCACAATTTACGTACAACATAACAAACTATTTTAATTTTATTTTCGTATCATACTGCTGATACGCAGCCAATTCTTTTACTTTAAATAATTTCTAAATACAAAAAGCAAAATGCAAAAAACAACAACAACAACAACAACAACAACAACAACAACAACAACAACAACAACAACAACAACAACAACAACAACAACAACAACAACAACAACAACAACAACAACAACAACAACAACAACAACAACAACAACAACAACAACAACAACAACAACAACAACAACAACAACAACAACAACAACAACAACAACAACAACAACAACAACAACAACAACAACAACAACAACAACAACAACAACAACAACAACAACAACAACAACAACAACAACAACAACAACAACAACAACAACAACAACAACAACAACAACAACAACAACAACAACAACAACAACAACAACAACAACAACAACAACAACAACAACAACAACAACAACAACAACAACAACAACAACAACAACAACAACAACAACAACAACAACAACAACAACAACAACAACAACAACAACAACAACAACAACAACAACAACAACAACAACAACAACAACAACAACAACAACAACAACAACAACAACAACAACAACAACAACAACAACAACAACAACAACAACAACAACAACAACAACAACAACAACAACAACAACAACAACAACAACAACAACAACAACAACAACAACAACAACAACAACAACAACCAGAGCAAATTGAGCCTTACAAGCTCTCTGAAATATTTTCTCTAATGCCTGAATTCGATGGCAATGCCATTAATTTACAAACATTCTTAAACTTCTGTCATTGTGCCCAAAGCATGGCAATTGGAGATCAAGAAATTCTTTTGACCGTCCACATAAAAAATAAATTGAAAGGCAAAGCTGCCGAATTAATAAATTCGCGTAATCCTGGCACATGGCCAGAAATAAAAGCACTTTTAGAAACTAATTTTGGAGATTCTCGAGATTTAACGGCTCTTATCCAAGACCTACACGAATTCACCAATTGCCCGGCGAATCCGCCCTACCATTTGTTTCGCGTTTACAAAACCCAAAATGCTTAAATGCACGCACAGGGCCGGATTAATGATTGGCTCGCCCCTAGGCTAATCATGTATTTGCGCCCTCTTATTCATAATGGAAGAACATTAATAAGGGCGGAGGTGAAATCTTAAAAAAACATTTTTTGTCCAGATTCAGAATTGACGAGCGAAAGGGTGGATATATGAAAAAAATGTTTGTTCCAGTTTCAAAATGATGAACGGTGGGGGGGGGGGGGGGGAATCTAAAAAAATGACGACCAGGGAGAAGGAAATGAAAAAAAAAATGTTCTCAAAAACAAAAATTAGCAATGGAGAACAAAATAATTATTTTTTTATTAAGCAAAAAGCGCAAAGAACTTGCGACGTCCCTTATGACTAGCGCGCACCCTTTCACGCATTGTCGCCCCTAGGCTATAACCTAGTCCTAGTCTTATGGATAATCCGGTCCTGGAGGCCAGCGGCTACAATAAAGGGCAGCGGTATTACTATACGAGCTATAGTAATGATATATTATCTATCTATCTATCTCTTTCTGTTCCTATTTTTCTATAAATAATCCTGTAAAATGTTGATGTAGTTGGAAAGGAACATATAAGAGACGTATACATTTCCCTAATTGGCACAAAAAGTTGAGCCGGCGCATGTCGGTAAAATTGCAGCGTTTTTTGTTTTCGCACTTTCGGACGAACAATGAGACCGGCGCGGAAGGTATCAAGAGGTGTACAGACGATCCAACCAACCAACCAACCAACCAACCAACCTTTTCGGTACACTTTGAAAATTGCCATGACAACTCGTAAAAGTGAGCTGGTCTACAAAGCGTACCAGCAATATTGGCTAAAGTAAACCAACTCACTTTTACGAGTTCGCATGGCAATATTCAAAAAGTACCGAGAAGGTTGATTAGTCTGTCGACATCTATACAAAGTGCATCGCAGATCGGGTGTTTTTTTGTACTATCCAAGGGTTTAAGTAAACATCTCTTCGCTGAACTAAACAATGCAGAGGTAATAAATTCGACAACTTTATCAAAATAAAAAAATCAAATAACAAATAAATAAATTTCTTGTATAAAAAAAAAGTACCAACATAGATATAGTAAACCACAATTCAATAGGCACTCAAAAAATGTCGGCATCTTTGGGCTTTGCGGCGTGTTTGATGGGTCAAAGGCGCCGACCTTTTTTGAGTGCCTGTTAAATCTGCGGTCAACTATATGAAGAAGGCCTCAGGCTATACCCAGAAGGATCACGGTAATAAAAACTTCAGATATGGATAATTACTTTAAACGTATGAACAGGAATATGTAACCAAAATAGTTACATAGAATAGGTATACAGAGGCTTATACGAATTTATTAATTTCGGCCCAGATAAGACTGCGGGTACAAAAGCTTTTTATGCTTGTCTTTCCTTAAACAAACAATTTTTTACACTCATTATCCCAACTCGATTTTGTGGCTGTGTTTTTTCGCCAGCCCTTAAAGGGTCTACAGACGATCCAACCAACCATCGGTACACTTTGAAGTTTGCCATGCGAACTCGTAAAATTGCTGGAGCCAACATTGTCGGTACGCTTTGAAGACGCTGTAATTTCAGCAGACCAGCTCGTTTTTATGAGTTGTCATGGCAATTTTCAAAGTGTACCGAGAAGGGTAGCTGGTTAGTCGGTCTTTATGCATTATACGAGGCTACAATGCATTTTATTTTTCAAAGGTCAATGGTAAACAGTAAATGTCATCCTTTGGCCGTCGGGAGTTAGTTTTGAATTGCCGAAGCGCCCCCTCGCGCTTCGGCGCCCCTAGGCTATAGCCTATTTAGCCTTATGGATAATTCGGCCCTGTGCACGCAGCAGTGCAAAAGCAAAATTTAACCTCGACGCAAAGAACCGCACAATCAGATCTCATCGAAACGATGACCTTAAATAATTTATTAACAGGCTTAGAACCGAATTTAGGCCGCATCATACGTGCTAGCAATCCTCCTAGCATACTAAAAGCTGTTAGTAGAATTCGGAGAGAACTACAACTCTCTTACTTCGAGCAACAAAAATTTCCAAAAAATAAAAATCCCACTTTACATCAAAAACGACCAATTTCAAATTTCTAACAAAAATTCTGTTCATTTGGCAAGCGCAATTGACATGTATTAAGTGAATGCCGCACGAGGCAACAATCGCAAACGATGCCAACAACGTCACAAAATTTTCAAAGAACGAGTTACCAAGGAAATCCGAATTTCCAAAACTTCTCTCAAAATAATCAGTTTGGCCAGAGGACATTCCCTCAAAACAATCAGCCAAATCAACCACAGCAAGACAGGCCCTCAGCCATAAGGCCGAATCCGAATTTCAATCAACAAAGACCCTCTGCTATTCAACCAAACCCAAATTTCAACCGTTTTAATTAACAAAAAACGCATCATTTAAATTTCGAACCTTATGAAAACCAATGCGATTTTAATCAATACAGTGACTATTCTTCTGATTACCAAACCGCAGAGGATACTTACGAAAATTATAACTTTAAAACTAACCAAAATTTCCAAGAGAATTATACAGCTAATTCTCAATACGAATAGTACGAGGATTATACTGCTAATCCTCAGGATTTTCGTTTAGATCCGGAGTACCCCACGGATATTCCAACACAACAAACAAACCAATTCGAACCAATTACGGAACTAGAAACTCAAATACAAACTATGAATCTCAACGACAGTTTCGACCCGTCCCTGAACTTCCCAGAACAGAAGTTCTTTTAAATACACCCCCGCATACTTTACTAACCGTAAACTCAAAAAATCTTTATTATATGATAGACGCAATTGGTAAATTTAAAATCTTAATTGACACAGGTGCAGGTATATCAATTTTTAAACCTAAAACAGCTGAAAATTATAGACGTAGATCTCCTGAAAATGTAATTATACAGGGTATTACTGATCAAAAAATTTATATCAATGAATCCGTTCTCATCCCCTTTTCAGATGAGTCACACAAAGTTTATATCTATAATTTAGATATAGATTTTGATGGATTATTAGACGCAGACTTTTTAGAACATTACGAATGCCAAGTAGACTTTAAAAATAAACAACTAGTCACAAATTTTAAAACCGTACCATTATTTAAAGTCACGGAAGAAACTACAGTAAATTTACCTGTACAACCAACTAGTAACTCTAACATCAAAAACCAAAATCCAAATTTAGGCAACATCAAAAATTTAATTTCTATCGAACCTCCCATGGAAATAATATGTAAACTAAAATGCAACCTGCGAAATACCGAGGCTATACTGTTAGCCCAGGAAAACGAGAAACTACGCTTATCAAATGCCATTGTCAAAATAAATCACAATGGAGAATTTTTTACTTCAATAATAAACGCAAACGCGATTCCAAGAACCATAAACTTTTCGAACCTTAATCTAGTACTAGTACAAAAATTCAAATCAATTTTTAATTTAAATACTCAAAATTCTGATCAACACTTACAGACAGATCCTTTGAAATAAGGAACGAATTGCGCTTGGATCATCTAAACGAAGAAGAGGCCGAAATAGTAACGCAGCTTTGTTTAGATTTTCAAGATATATTCTATTTAGAAGGAGACAATTTGACCTTTACCAATGAAATCAAACACCCTATTGACACCGACAATCGTAATGATATCCTCAGGTCCATAAAGAAGAAGTTAAGCCCCAAGTATCGAAAATGTTAAGTTAAGGTATTATTCAACCTTCAATCTCACCTTGGTCCTCTCCTGTCTGGGTAGTTCCCAAAAAACTGGACGCTTCTGGTAAACAGAAATGGCGCGTTGTAGTCGACTACCGCAAACTCAACGAGGTTACAATCGATGACAAAATCCTCTGCCCAACATTTCCGATCTTTTAGACCAACTTGGCAAATGCCAATATTTCACAACCTTATAGACTTGGCTTCTGGTTTTCACCAAATTGAAATGAATCCCACAGACATTCAAAAGACTGCTTTCACAGTTGAGAACGGTCATTATGAATTCGTGCGAATGCCATTTGGACTCAAAAACATTCTATCAACTTTTCAAAGAGTTATGGATAACATCCTGTTAGGTATTCAAAATGAACGATGTCTCGTCTACATGGACGATATTATTATTTACTCTCCTACAATTTACGAACACATTTCCCGTCTAACTGAAGTCTTTAAACGCCTTCAAAAAGCCAACCTCAAAATTCAACCAGACAAATGCGAGTTTCTCCGTAAGAAAGTCGCTTATTTAGGACATCTCATTACAAAAGACGGTGTAAAACCGAACCCTTTGAAAGTTGACGCTATTCTAAATTTCCCTCAACCAAAAAATCCAAAAGAAATTAAATCATTTCTAGGCTTAGCCGGATATTATAGGCGCTTTATCCCAAATTTCTCCAAGATAACCAAGCCCCTAACAAAACTACTACAAAAAGGCATACCATTTCTCTTGGACAATGATTGTATAAATTCTTTTCAAAATTTGAAACAAACATTAACAACAACGATATTAATTTACCCTAATTTTGATGAACCTTTCGTTCTAACCACTGATACGAACGGATTTGCCGTCTGCTCAGTGCTGAGCCAAGGGCCTATTGGCAAAGATTTACCCATTGTCTATGCTTCTAGAACCTTGTGCAGTGCAGAAACTAAATATTCAACGATTGAACGCGAGCTTTTATCCATAGTATAGAGTGTAAAGCACTTTAGACCATATCTGTACGGTAGAAAGTTCAAGCTTGTAACCGCCCACAGACCACTCATCTGGTTATTCTCTATAAAAGATCCAGGAAGTAAACTTGCCCGTTGGCGACTCAAATTAGAAGAGTACGACTATGAAATAATTCATAAATCTGGAAAAATCAATAAGAACGCGGACGCACTTTCCAGAATCAAAATTAATCATTTTTCCGAATGTTCCAAATTCCATTCAAAGGTTCTAGCCGCGAATGACGAAGAGTCAGACGACGACGAAAACCCAGACAATAACGAGATCACTGACGAACAAATCTCCCAAGAATTTGAAACTTTCACCAACCTATATAAAACAACATCTTTAATTGATTATTCGAAAATCAAAGCCTCGAACAAACAACTTTTGTATCGAGAACATAAAGATATTATAACCTTTTTCCAACAAAATAACTTACAAGACCTCCATCACGAAATTATCGAAATACATATTCGAAGAAAACCCCGAATTCTATAACGACAAGATAAACATTGTATCGAGCAAAACAGTTAGACATAGGAGATATTTTATCATCCCTCTACCTTTTGATATTGAATCCGTAATTGAACATCTATTTTTGATATTATTTAAAAATCAAGACTTTTGGATCTCTCTAAGACATACTTTGTCGAAAATAATCTAGACCTACCTATACTTGAAATATTATTATTCATTTTTGCAGAAAAAGACTTAAAAGTAATAATTTGTCAAAACATTGCTCAAACTCCTGACGAAGACCAAATCCCAATAATCCTAGAACAATATCATAGTGGAAAAAATAATCTACACAGCGGAATAAACGAAACGATTCGAAGAATTAAAGAAAAATACACTTGGCAAGGTCTAACTAAAGATGTCGAAAAAGGTATGCCGAAAAAACCTTAATAATCCTCTAGTAATAACGGAAGCCCCAAGAACACCATTCGAAAGAATCAATATCGATTTATTTGAATTCCCCACACGAAATTACGCTTTAACCATTCGCGACGAATTAACTAAATTCACGCAAGCCTATGCAGTCCCGGATAAGTCCGCAAAATCTGTCGTAAACACTTTGTTGTTATATAAGAATTCATAAAACCGAGAATTTGAACGAATATCCTTTCACAATTTTACCATATGCGATAATATGCTATAACAATTCGGTAAATAAAACACACGGTTTCACCCCATACGAACTTGTATTTGGACATACGTCCAACAGACCACCCGAAACTTTATATAACCAAAAAGGATTAATAACTAAATACGTTAGAGATTTAAACAACAGAATATCTCACTACTATGAAATCGCCCGCAGTCGAACGCAAGCTCAAAAAGAAAAAGCGAAAGTTCGCTTTGACAGAAATGTTCCCCTAAAACGACCCGAATACAAAATAGGTGACTTAGTTCACGTAAAAGAATCACAAATCAAAAACAAATTGCAAAACAAATTCCTTTAAAATAAAAGAAATTTTCCAAAATTCTGCTACCTTATTAAATCTCGAATTGACAGAAATGTTCCCCTAAAACGACCCGAATACAAAATAGGTGACTTAGTTCACGTAAAAGAATCACAAATCAAAAACAAATTGCAAAACAAATTCCTTTAAAATAAAAGAAATTTTCCAAAATTCTGCTACCTTATTAAATCTCGAAACAAAACAAGAAACTAAAGTAAATTTTGATAGAATGAAACCATATACTGAAAATTAAATTTATTTTCAGGTTTCTCCTGCTGTTCGGATCAGCACTCTGTCAATACAAAATTACCCCGATCAATAACTCTGTTGGTGTATACTACTACCAAGACACGGACATCGTGGTGACAAATGACAAATGGACTCTGCTAGTGCATAAAAATATTTCATCCCTCAAACTAGCTTTTGACAAAAATCAAAATATCTTAGACCAAATCTTGTACACTCTCAATAATGGTGATCATAAGTCAATTATTTTTACGAGTGAAATTAAAACAGATTTTAACCTTTTAACACAAATATCCAACTCTATAAAAACGAAATTTGACGAAATCTTTTCAGATACAAAAAGATATAAACGAGGAATACTTATCGGTATCAGTATAATATTCAAATCCATAAATGGAAACCTAGATGCTGAAGATGGCCAGTACTATACTAATTGTATAAATAAACTAAATAACGACGAACATCAATTGGAAAACTTAATCAAAAATCAAATTTCAGTTACAACTTCTGTTATTAAAAACTTCAACTCGACTATACAAAAATTACAAATTGACGAGGAAACGTTTAACAAAAATCTCGAAGAAATCGAACACACAATTCAAACTATGACTCCAGCTATGGAGGCTGCTCACATAAAACTAAAATTTTTATACATTTCCGAACAATTAATGAAAAGCTATTTGTATATCGGAGATAATTTGAACGATATTTTGAATTCAATAACATTTGCCAGATTAGGAATCATTCACACCTCAATCATAACCCCTAATCATTTGGTAACAGCATTACATGAAATTTCACAGAGCTTACGAAGGAACAATTTGCCACTTCCTATTAAATTATCAGGAGTTGCTAAGTATTTGGATATTATCGAATTACAAGCATTTCAAATGGACTCTAACTTAGTATTTGTTTTAACAATACCACTTGTTGAACCTCAAAATTATAACACCTATCGTCTATACCCTATCCCGATACTTGATAACAGAACTGGTCTACATCACATTTTATTTAATTTCACAAAAGTATATCGCGAGAGACGATGATTCTTTAATGTACATACCTATACAAAATTTGAAAGAATGCAAACCTCTTTATTTTGGAACCAAACTATGTTCGAACCTGTTTGCATATCCTATCGACCAAAATGCCATATGTGAAGCCAGAATACTAAAACCATTGCCGAAACTTCCAGAGAACTGTCAAACTTCCTTCATTATTAGTCAAGGATACAACGTCCAAGAACTTGAAGACAACACATGGCTAGTAATTAATTCCGAACCACTTCACATCACCATCAACTGTCCAAAGAGAGAATCCACAACAGAGTTAATCAACAAAAATTCCATCATCAAACTACAACCAGGATGTTACGCCTATGCAGGCATTACTAGAATACAAGCCAGTGCCAAAGACTTTTCCGAAATTAAGGACAATTCACATCCTATTCAAATTCCTTTTGAATGCTGTAATCACATGCCCGACAAAATCGAAATTCCAAAATTAAAACCTCTCAAATTAAACAGTCTCTACGTAGAAGACCTAGATGTTGCTAAAAGCAAACTAGAGCAATATTCCAAAGACCTGGATGACCTCATAAACGAACCTTTTGTGACCAAACACGTATCTTGGTTCACATATTTCATAATCACTCTCATCATTCTATTAGTTCTACTTTACATAACTTGTAAATGCAGAAGAAGAAGATGTGGAGCATTGCGAATCCAACCCTCAACGGACAACCCTCCTTCACCTCCTTCAGAGCGAAGCAGAGTTTTTACCAAATTTCCTAGACTGATCCCTCCAAGAAAGCGACCCGGTATTAAACCTCAAGAAGAAGAGGACATCGAGTTAACATAGACTTTCATATGTGGAGTTTTACCCTTGTCTATTAATTTAGACCATTGTATTTTATTCTTATCACATTTATGTAATGTATTACCAATTTTAACTTTTACGCATTTTTATTGTTTTGCTTTGTATTCATTCAACATTGTTTCAATTTATTTTGCATTATATTCATTTAACGTTTCTAACAATTTTCAAAAGTTGCTGCATAACATCAACTTTTTTATTAAGAGGGAAGTTGTTATATAAAATTATACGCTTATTACCAAGACTTAGTCGTAACAAACCTTCACAGGTATATCATATTACATGATAACGACTTCTCTTATTAATCGCTTATCTTAGAGATATTATGTTTCTTTCACCTTTGTTTCTCACATTTTATGCTGAATGTCGAATTGCATTTCCTTTGTTCTATATTTTGCTTACTCAGGTTCTGCATGTTATAAATATGACTAAACACGCTTTGTTGAATCAGTTATTAAACTCACTTAGAATGAAACAATTCTAATTATTATTAAATTCCTTCTCTAAGAGCCAACGTTGGCTCCACTTAAGTAAATAAAAGTTTTTAAAGAGTCATTCATGTCAACCGTGATCTAACATATATATCCGTAAAACTGGAAGAAAGAAGGTGGCGCTGCTGTCAAAGAGGACCACGAATGTGGAAAAGTACATAAGCGCAGTTATTAGATATCAAGATTGGTAGAGTATGAGGTGCCCTACAATTTTGTTTGGAGCAACAAAAATTTATTAATATCAACTAAGAAATTGCTTTGTATATACGCAACAAAATTTTTGTTTGCTCCGAACAATTTATTTTAGTGTGTAATAACTCACGATCCCCACCAAAAAATGCCATTAGCCAATGAGCAGCTGGTGTGAAATCACACTAGATGCAGAGCCTTATTCAAAATATTGTAAGAATTTGTGTAATGTTAATTAAGCAAAGAACTCATTACCTACTGGAACGGGCTCGCAATGACCCGCTTTTGAGGTAGGGGGTAATTATCCTCGCATGTTGAATCACTGTTCTGTATGCTGGTAATGGAGGATAAGTTGTAGAATGTAATACTACAGATCATAGTATACGTCAGACCATATTTCGGGCCAGTACGGACGGTTCTTTTATCTGAATAACAGATTAGGGTATTAATTTCTTACGCCGGATCTTAGACTACCAAGCAAGCGGGTCAGCTACGTCTACGTCTCCCGATGCGATAGAGACATTGACGTCACACAGCTATAACATAATATGAAAGCGCCACGTGTTGATATGTTCTTGATTAATGTTGAAGCCTATAGAGACCCTAGAAAATTCTTTTTTTTGCATTTCGCTTTCAGAAAATGTAATAAAAAAATGCTAAATGAGCCCATTATGCTGCTACTGCGCGTTCAAAGAACAAGGATAGCCTGACTTTTCATCTCCGAATTGACTTGTCGCCTAAAAGCTGTATATAGACCAGGGAAATTAGATCAAATATGCCCGGAATAACTAAATTTTGAAGTACAGCTCGGATCGAGATGCGGTTTTCGGCATCGTTTTCGGAAAAATATTAGGAAAAAGGTCTACATACAGTGAATAAGCCGTTCGAAGAATATTGCATAGGGGGTGCATAAAATGCATCTAAAGTGCGTAATTTTTTGAAAAATTCTAGAGATTGATAAAAAGCCCTGAAAATCTCGTGGGAATTGCTTCCCGGGGGCTTTCGAGGTCGCTGAGTCCAAATCTGACATCGAAACTTATCAGGGATGCTCGGGAGTGGCTCCTCGGGGGTGGGGGGTGGTAGGGGGTGAAATCGTGTGAAAAATTCAAAGTGGCCAAAAATCACGGGGAAATCGCTTCCCAGGGGCTTTCGAGATCGCTGAGTCTAAAGCTGACATTGAAACTTACCAGGGATGCTCGGGGGTCATCGCAAAGAAAATAGTCTCGCACGTTTTCGATCATCTTGCCCCCGTGCTCTAGTAATAGATATACATTGAAAAATTCATTTCGTTTCGGAAAAGGCGCGAAGATTATCGTCGACAAATCAGAGAGTCTCGATACCGATCGGGCTCAATATATAAATAGTATTACTATATAGTCAAGTAGCGGCAGCTGCGCAGTGTAAGTGGGAGCCCAGGCAGCAAGGTGCCGTCATTATGACGTCGTTTTTTCGGCATTAATTACGTCAATTTCACCTTCAGCATGATGTAAAAATGACGTGAAAAAGACGGCACAATGTCACAGCCTAATGACGTCATATATATGACGCCAATATGACGTATTGGTAATCAGTGAATTTTGCGATAAGGGATGCAAACCTCTCATTATAATATTTTTCCACAATTATTAATAAAGTTTTTGACGAAAAAAAAAACGGAATGTGCAGGGATCGAACCGCGGACCTTTTGCCTCGCAACTTAACAAAAAATCAAAAATCAAACAATACTTTATTTAAATTAAATTATAAATGTGTCTCCCCGGAAACTGTCCCGGAGCCAGCCAGACATACACGGCGCGCAGCGCCGTGGTGAGTGTAAGACTGGGCGGCGCAGGTCCGGTTTGACTAAACAATAGTTAGTGAGGGGGTTAGAGCTCCTGTTTAAAAGGTATAAACTTAAAACTAACAATAACTTTTAAAAAACATGATATATGAAAATATCTAAAAATAACTAAAGTAGCACAATAAAATTATCGATTTCGCGCACATGAGCGCGAACACTTTGAAATTTTGGTTGCTGGCACGGGAAAACAAAACTCAACGAAAAAACCCGTTCGAAGCAATTCCACCCTGGTGATCTTCCTGCCAGGAAAATGTGGTGAAATGAAAGTTAAGGATTAAAAGGGTTAGGATTTTTATAAATTTATCGGCCTAAATGGAATTTGGAGACAAAAATGGACAAAAGAACAGAAAAG
Organism: Rutpela maculata; assembly: GCA_936432065.2. Classification (NCBI taxonomy): domain Eukaryota; kingdom Metazoa; phylum Arthropoda; class Insecta; order Coleoptera; family Cerambycidae; genus Rutpela; species Rutpela maculata. The sequence goes on along the minus strand of OW386291.2, from coordinate 96,585,328 downwards.
GATGAACGAGAACAAAATAAACAAACAGAGAGGGAATAGAAACATATTAAAGATGTAAGTAGAGACATATTAAAGATGTAAGTAGGACAAAGTTTAGGATAGTGATAAGTTGTAGTAGTGGAAAGTTTGGCTAAGGGAGTTGCCGGAAAATAGGCAACGTCTGGTATGGTAGGGGGTGTCTTATATCGAAAAGTATGGCATTATGCTGTCTAATTCGGGTTATGTTGCGGGTAAGCGGACTATCGCCCAGTTTGAATTGATAGAATTTCTGGGAAATTTCTTGGACGTAGTCCGCTAGTGGGATTATGTTGTGACATCGTGCGTATAAATCTCTGAGGGAGGTGTACCTGTCTGAACCAGAGATGAGGCGCATAAATTTGTGTTCTAACACTTTAAGTTTTCTCATTGTCGTGGCCGGTATGCTGCACCACACCGGCGCCGCGTATGTGATTGCCGGCCTGATCACCATTGTGTACAACAGTTTTTTAACAACACTTAACTCACTGAACCATTGAACATCTTTATTTAAATATGTTTAAAAGCTGTATATCTAGTTAGAAATAGTAAAACAAAATTATTATTACTATGTGGCAAAAATTGAACTAGTCACTAAATACTTCTATTTATTTTTATTTTATAATGATTTATTTCATGTCATTTTAATGACGTCAAAATAATGACCTAAATGAAACGTGTATTTGACGTCTTCATGATGACGTCAGAAGTACGTATTAAATATCATGTCTCTGGTACGTCATTTATTAATGACGTCAAAATAATGACCTAAAAGAAGCGTGTATTTGACGTCTTCATGATGACGTCAGAAGTACGTTATAAATATCACGTCTCTGGTACGTCATTTATTGGGACAATGACGTCGGCGACGAAAAATCACCTTTAAAAGACGTCATAATGACGGCACCTTGCTACCTGGGAGCAGCTGTGTGACGTATTTCTATACTTAAAGAGAGCGTCCCCAGCAGTGCGTTAGTCATGTTGTCGACCACGTTGGATGTGTATTGAGCCGTTCTTGGAATTTTTTCGAAAAAATCTTGCCTTAGAACATTGGCAGTTAAAAATTGTTTTTATTTTTCCACATGTACTAATATGTTGGTTGTGACCAGTGGACAACTATCAATTTTATTTTGATTTTTTGAAAAGTATCAATTGTGTAGTGAACATTTGTAAGTAGTGCCTCGTTATCAGATAAGAGATCTGATTATATTTTCGTAACTGATCAGTTAATTTAATTACAGATGAGGTGTTCAAGGATATTAGTATATGGGCCAACTAGCCAAATTAAAGTATTCGGTATAATTTGGGGGTACTAATTTTCCTTTAAGCCACAGCTCTATGAGTGTACAGAAATAGCAAAAAACTATGATTGCCATTTGAAAGTGGCAGCTAACAAAAATGGCGGCCAATCCAAGATGGCAAATGTAGACATTTAAAAAAACGACCGTATCTCTGTAAGCTATTGTCCGATTTTAGTGTTCTTTTTTTAAATAACAGCTTAAATTATGAAAATTTTGTAAGTCCCCATTAATTTTTTCGATATAAGCAATTAGTAAATCGCGAATTAGTGAAAAATATATTATTATTTACAGATAATTTGCTTGTTTATCATACATTTTCTTACAACGTAGACGTTCTAGAATAAAATGTTTCAAACAAATATTGTAGCACAAGCGATTAGCTTTAATTTGGTGCATTACACTTGGGTGTTTGGACAATGTGCACTGGAACAATGCTGTGTGATAAGAATACCAGTATGGGCCAATTTCATAATCGAATTTAAAGTGAGTTTTAGATAAAATTACATTTGACTGTGATAGTAAATGAGAAAATGAGGGATCTGTCACAGTCAAATGTAGCCTTATTAATTTGGTGTTGAAAATGTCTGCACAAAGAGTCAATAACAAACACCTCGCATAAAAATAGATGAGGAATGTGTATCTTCTGCAGTTCAATTATTAGATAATGAATGGACTAATCCGTTTGACAACAATCCTTTAGACATTATCAAGTTATCAACAGGAAGAGTAGCACCACCTGATGTCTTTGCTAACCTCGAGACAGAAAGGTGAAGATGCGTATGACGCATTCAAAAGAGATCGTCTGGAAAAATGAGAAGCATTTTTCGATACATTAAAAAAAACTTGAAAACTTTTACATCAATTATGGCAGTGAAACAAAGTGAAAAGAATAAAGACACAATCCTCAAGGCTGACCGCAAGCTTTTTGTCAGTATGATTCTGATAGCAGAAAAGCGACAGTTAGATATGTTTAAGGTATTCAGCCATCCCTTAGGACCTTTACCTTGAAGTCTGGCCAACTCTGATGGAACAATGAAAAAAACCAACAAGGCTGTATTGGGGAAACACCTGGAAAGCCTGATTTCACCTGAAGATGGAAATATTTCTTCATCTGCTACTGTAATTGATGGAATGGCATTAATTCAAAAATTGCATGGAGAAAATAAAACATTTGATGAATTGTCTGATACAGTTCTCAATCACGTCTTAAGCGCTGGCTATTATAGCAATAGAACTGACATAGTGATACTTACAACGACAAATCAATCAAATCTGCTGAACGTCTCAGCAGAGGTTCTGAGGAAGGAATATCATTCAAGAATATAAAAAGTTGTCACAAGATAATCAAATGGAGACGTCTTCTTCAAAGTGGTGACAGTAAAAATGAACAACAAAATTGCTTAAAGTTGACAAGAAGAAAACAGGAAGACAAAGATTGGTGATAAGGATTTATTTGCTACTTATGTAAATGTATCAAAATAACTGCTAATGGCGTCCTCGAAGAAAAAAATCTTTTTTCATCCTAAGAAGAAGCAGATACTAGGATGATGATACATATAAAGGATGCTGCAGTAAAATACTCAAATGTTATTTGCGTATCTGACGACGCAAATGTTTTGATTTTAGCTCATCTGAAAGCAGTGGCGTAACTAGACGTTATGGGGCCCCAGGGCAAAAAATTGTTGGGGGCCCACTATTATATTATTTTCTTAATACCTAATCCTAATCCGAAAAAAAAATTTTTTGATCCCAACATTTTTTTGATAAGCAGGCGAGAGAAATTCGAAAAAAAAATTTTTTTATGAGCGGAAGGGAGAAATTCGAATGAACCAAGCGCTAGCTGGGGCCCTTGGTCTCCCGGGGAATTAGGGCACTGCCCCGGTTTGCCCTGCCATAGTTACGCCTCTGTCTAAAAATCATATTATCTGAAATTAGTCGGGAGAGTAACTTGTACATCAAACGTGGAACAAGTGGTCGCCCTGTCAAAAAATCCTATTTCAAACTTATAGATAATTATAAATTTTTTATGGGTAATCATAAGAGCCTATCTGGTTTATAAGGTTTTATACAGTACATTAATTTTGCCATATAGAAATTATATTGGGATGAATAAGTATCTACAGGAGTCTTAATTGAGTTGGAATACCCATGTTGTTATTGGTATGTTTCCATAAGTGTTTATACTAAAAACAGTTTTTATATGGCATTACAACTTTTAATTTGATAAGTTCACATAGGATCTGAATAGAGCTGAAACTGAAAAGGTTTCATCAGTAAAATCAAATACGAGTTCTGTAATAATAGAAATAATTAGTATATGGTTTTTGTAAGATCTGAGTGGTTGTTATCAGTTTAGATTATATAATAATTTAATGAGGATTTATAAGGATACGTATTAAAAAGTGTTAATAAGGTATTACATCGAATATTTTTGTAGCTTTTTATGGAATCTGAAAAGTGATGGAATTGAAAAGATATACTAAGGAGTTCCTAGTAGACATTTTATACATTTTTATAAGGATATATTTGTACTTATTTTTATAAGGCTTCATGGGTATATATCAGTTTAGTTTATATAAGAAGTTAAATGGAAACATGTAAGGATGCTTGTTTAAAAGGTATGAATAAGGTATTATCGAATTCTTTTGTGAGTTTTTTTGGAATCTGAAGAGTAATGAAATTGAAAAGATATACCATAAGGTATTCCTAGTAGGCATTTTATACATTTTTATAAGAATATATTTGAGGCGCTCGCGCGCAAACCCCGATAAATCCACACACACAAAGTTGTGGGAAATTACAAAAAACTTCTCAAGCAAAAACCAATAAGTCTTTTTTTGTTCTTTTTAAGTCAAAAAATATCTTCTAGGCTGTAGAATATAAGACCAAAAAATAAGAACAATGCTACTTTATTTATTTATTTTTTTTTAACTTTTCTTGCTGGATTTATCGGATTTTGCTATGTAAATACGAATTTTATCGATTTGTGCTTTAAAATAAAACATTAAAGATGCAGAAAAATAAATTTTGACAACATTAATAATTTATTAAAAATAAATAAAAACATTCATTGTTAACAAAAATTAATTCTCAATATCTGTTAAAATTTCAGATAAAACCGTTATAATATATTGGTAATAAAATGTCTTGCAGTTGTCTTCTTTATTTCTAGAAGAGAAGTAGGTTTTTACAGTAAATAGTCATATTACAGAGAACTTTTTCAACCGTCAATCAATATTAACTTTTCTACCTCACAATGGATGATTGTATAAAAATGGATTTATCGCTTTTGATCCCGATATTGGATTTATCTAGTTTTGTTCGAAACGGTCAACTTTAACATTAGATTTATATGGGATTTATGGCGTTTTGGTTACCAAAGATTATATAGGCTTGTAGAGTTTAGTCTAACATACATGAAACTATTACAAACTCAAAATTGACTTTTTGTGGATTTATCGGGGTTTGCGCGCGAGCGTCTCATTTGTACTTATTTTTGTAAGACTTCATAGGTCCATATCAGATTAGTTTATATACGAATTTAATAAGGATTTATAGAGACATCTATTAAAAAGTATTAATAATGATTTAAAACTATTAATTTGATAAGTGTTCATGGGGTTCCAATAGTAGTAAAACTAATAATGCTTCATCAGGAAACCAGGGATGAATTTTATAACATTTAATAAGAAATAATTAGTATATCAAAGGGTTATTATTAGTTTAGTTTTATATAAGAATTTAATAAGGATTTCTCAGTGCACCCATTGAAAAGTATTATTTACAACTATTAATTGGAAAAGTTTTTATGGGATTTCAGTAGTAGTCAACCTAAAAAAGTTACAATACTTACTAAACTAAACTTACTAATACAATAGATTTCATATAATTTACATTAAAATCCATTGTAAGATTAAAATCCATTATAAGTATATACACATTGTATTTTAGAAAACCCTCTTATTCCAATAAAAGCATAAAAGTTTTACAAAAGACCTTAAGCGAGGAATATACATTAAAACTCACAGAATCTATAAAACTTTCGTGTTTCAAACGCCATAAAAACTTATAAATACTTATAGGCCTCGTACTGAGAGTTTACATTAATATCTTTCAAATTCATATAAAAACCTATAAAAACTTCGCAATTTAATTATCATAAATACTTATAAATATACTGATAGACTTCATTCAGAGAATTTACTTTAAAACCCCATTGCATATCCTCATTGAATTTTATAAAAACTTCGTATTTATTAAAACGTGCAAGTGCTGATAGACTTCAGGCAAGGAATTTACATTCAAAACACATTTCGAATACTTCAAGAACTTAGACACATCTGAACCTTTAAAATCTTCGTATTTCAAACACCATATAAGAACTTACAAATACTGATAGGCCTCGAATGGAGAATTTTCATTAAAAATACTTTTCCAATACATATAAAATATCTATAACACTTCATATTTCAATTACCGTGAAAACGTATAACTACTGATAGACTACATATGGGAAATTTACATTAAAAACCCATTGTACGCAGCAAATCTTATAAAAAATTCGTATTTCCTATTAATATATGCGAATGCAGAGAGACCTCAGGTAAGGAATTTACATTAAAAACACAACTCAAATAGCCACATCAAATCATATTCAGAACTTATAAAAAACTTCGTATTTCAAATACTATAAAAATTTAAATATACTAATACATATAACTACTGATAGACTCCATATAGGTAATTTACATTAAAAACCCATTGTACGCAGCAAATATTATAAAAACTTCGCATTTCCTATTAATATATGCAAATGCTGATAAACTTCAAGCAAGGAATTCACATTAAAAACACATTTCAAATAGCCGCACATCAGACCACATTTAGAACTTATAAAAAACTTTGTATATCAAATACTATAAAAACTTACGTATACTAATAGGTTTCATACGAGGAATGTACATTTAAAACACACACATACATAATTAAAACTAATGAAAGTTTAGTGTTACATACTCCAGCCTCCAGTAGAGGGAGCTGTTATACATGTCGCTAATTCATATCTAATCTAATGTGACATAAGAAACTAGAGTGGGCTTGTTAAATTAAAAGTAAAGCAGTTTCTTTTACTGCTAACTTATTAACTGCGTTTAGGCTAGAACGCAGTATTTAGTGTTTACCACTATATTACTATTGATATTTGAAATATTAATAGTAAGTAAATAATAATTACTTACCTATGTAAGTTTATGGGATTGGCATTAAAAATATATTTCAAATACACAATCAAAATCTGTAAAAAACCTATTAATACTAATAGAATTTCTATGGGCAATTTACATTCAGAACACTATACAAACCTGTAGAAACTTTTAATTACATGTACTATAAAAACTCATCAATACTAATAGATATCATTTGGGAATTTAAATTCAAAACACTATAGAAACTTTTAATTAAATATACTATAACAACTCATCAATACTGGTAGATACCTTATGAGAATTTACAATTAAAACACATTTCAAATACACACATCAAAAATTATAAAAACATTTTTTTTTATCAGGATTTTTTGACAGGGCGAGTCAGGTTAATTGACATTAAGAAATTTGCATGTGCAGTTGGCAGTGAAATCATATCAGCATTACCTGGTTTACATGCATGAACACTATGAACAGGTTGCGATACAGTCAGCGCGTTTTCGGGACAAGGGAAATTGAAAGCTCTGAAACTTTTACAAAAACGTGAAGAATTTATTTCATTGTTCTCATTGCCGGGAAGCCAGTTTGCATTATCTAACAATGACCACTATTTGATCCAAGCGTTTGCATGTCAGTTAGTTGTATTCAAGAAATACCAAAACAGAGAACATAAATGACCTAAGATACCAAATTTTCCGAAGTAGACAAGGTGATGTTGAATCAACACAACTTCCTTCATGTGAAGACTGTCTTTGCCAAGATTCTATGCGTGCAAACTATCAAGCAGAAATTTGGTAGCGATGTCTGGAAAATTATCCTCAAGTTCCAGAAGCATGATGGATGATGGATAATGATGGAATACTCTGCATCAACTGGATCATGGGAGCACCCGCACCTGAAGCAGTTTTGGAACTTTTGAGTTGTTCTTGTGTAAGGTCATGCCAACTACCATCGTGCACTTGTCATAAATCAGTTGAAATGTACCAGCGCGTGTAAGCTGACTAAATGTGAAAATATGCATGACCCCGAGGAAACTAAGATCTATTAAGGCTACATTTGACTGTGACAAATCCCTCACTTACTATCACAGTCAAATGTAATTTTATCTGAAGCTCACTTTAAACTCGATTATGAAATTGGCCCATACTGTTATTCCTATCACACAGCATTGTTCCAGTGCGCATTATCCAAACACACAAGTGTAATACACCAAATTGAAGATAATCGTTTGTGCTACAATATTTGTCGGAAACATTTTTTTTTAAAACGTCTACGTTTTAAGAAAATTTGTGATAAACAAACAAATTATCTGTAAAAACTAATGTATTTTTCACTAATCAGCGATTTACTAATTAATGGCTGCTTATATGGAAAAAATTAATGGGAACTTACAAAAAGTTCACAATTTAAGTTGTCATTTAAAAAAAAATACACTGAAATCGAATAATAACTTATACTCCAGTCGAATTAGACATAATAAAAAATTTTGCGTACTGCGGACTTTTTTTTGTGGAAGTTGTTTAAAAGGGCATAATAAGCAAGCACAGAAAACTACACCCTGCTACACCATGTGCGTCCCCTATTTTTAGGGGTTGAAACTTTGAAATTTTACTTCTGTGTCCATATCTTTTTCCCTATTGCCGGTAGGGCTCTTTACCAAGTTACACTTTTTGAAGATTCATCCCTCCTCTACATAATATACATACTACACATTTGCCGTAGGATAAAAGGTTTTGGCTGTACGAGGCCGGAAAGGTCGCGCTGTCCGAATTTGCGGGTCTTCTGTACAGTACAAACGGCTATTCCCAATGGGAACACAATCGTTAAAAAAACGTTTTTTATAACGATAACCATGCGTTGAATAACCATTTTAGTGCACCGTCGATATTACGTACAAATATCCCGCTAAACAACGTTGTTCATAACGTAACTTTTAACGGTTTTTTTTCGTCGTAATACCACTATAATTTAACGTTGATATTAGCGTTAGCAAAACGATATATCTTCTAGTTGAATAGCCATTATAATGTACCGTCAATTTTACGTACAAATGTCCTGCTGAACAACGTTGTTTTTAACGTAACTTTTAACGTAATTTTTTATCATAGCAACACTATAATTTAACGTCGATATTAGCCTTATTATTGATGGTTTATAAAAGGCATACAACTTAAATAATCACGTTTTTTTAACGTCTTTCTATCATTGTGATATAATTACAATTTAACGTCGGTATCAACGTTATTAAAGGTTTAAATAACGTTAAATATTCACTAATTATGTAAGTTAATTAAACGAAATTAAACTGGCTTTAGGAGGTCCCCATTTTCAAATATGATGATGGGTTACAGGACGAGTCGTCATGTAGAAGAATGGTCAATCAATAGGTTAAGCACACTGGTTTTATCATAAAACCTGGGTGGGGGCTTAACCTATTGAACAAATAGCACAAAACTTTTATGCTATCTCGGCCGACCCACAAAATAATGATCTTTAATCTGATCCTTATAAAATCCGTCCAAATAAACCGTTGTTCCCTGAAAGAATTTCAACATTGCAATTTATGTTTTTTAATTTCTATAAATTCATAAGACCATAAGCTAAAGCCTGACAAATTATTGCCAGTGGTCTGTACGTATCGCCATCTACAAATAACTTCTGCAACAACTACGTGGTAAGTAGGCAAATTTTATGCATTAAGGTAGATCCGTAGAAAAACGTTAAAAAAACGTCAACATCTACCATTTATTTTACCTGTAGATTTAGAACGTCAGTGCATTTTAATAAGTAGAAAGCATCAGTTATTTTAACGTTGTACATAATGTAACTTCAATATATAATAGTTATTAATGATACTAGTTTGATATGAACATTATATAACGAAACGCATGTGAAATTAACCAGAAGGCGGAGCCGAGTGATTTTATCACACTAGTTTCATTAATGGTCATACACGTCTATCATTCAAAATTTAATACATTTAACTTTAAACTTTAAAATAACATTTAGCTTTAAGATATGGTATATTTGTCATTCATTTCTTACGTCAAAAACACGTAAAAATTTAAATCATTAAATAATTAATATGTTAACGTAAAAATTGCATTTGATTTTCACACAAATTTATTTTTGGTATAATTTTGCAGTCAGTAAAAATGCTTAGAATAAGCGTTATTTAATAATTTACTGAATATGTAAAAATAACGTTATATTTTATAGCATGATTTATTAATAATCTCTTACATTTAAAACTAGTCTAAACAAAAAGTTTTTTCAAATGTTATTTGTAACGTTATATTCAGTGAAATTTTACGTAATTAGAACGTTCATAACAAACATCGGTAAACAATTAACTTTGAACGTTAAAGTAACGTCCAATGTTAACACATGGTATATTTATCATTAATTTCTTACATTAAAGATACGTAAAAAATTAAATTGTTAAACAGAAATATGTTAACGTGAAAATCACATTCGACTTTTACGGGAAATATATTTTTAGTGGATTTTTGTCATTTCCAGAACGTTAAGAATTAACGTTATTTAATAATAAACTGAATTCGTTATAATGTTTTAATGCATGATTCATTTTAAATTTATAATGTTACATTTCAGTTAATATTTACGCAATTAAAACGTTCAAAACTAACGTTGGTCAACATTTAACTTTAAACATTAAAATAACGTTTAGCTTATTGATCTGGTATATTTTTCATTAATTCCCTACGTTAAAAACATGTAAAAATTTAAATAATTAAATAATTGTATATTAATGTGAAAATTGCATTTGATTTTCACAATTTATCTTCAGTATAATTTTGCAGTCAACAAAAACGCTTAAAATAAACGTTATTTAATAATTTACTAAATACCTTAAAATAACGTTATATTTTATCGCATGATTAATTTTTCATCAATATCTTTAAATCTCGTCTAAACAAAACGTTTCAATATATATGTTATTTGTAATGTTATAGTCACCAATACGTTTTTACCCAATTAGAACGTTGATAACAAACGTTGATAGACGTTTAACTTTCAACGTTAAAGTAACGTCCATTCTTAACACATGGCATATTTATCATTAATTTCTTACATTAAAAATACGTAAAAAATTAAATTGTTAAACAGTAATATGTTAATGTGAAAATCACGTTTGAATTTCACGGCAAATTTATTTTTAGTGCATTCTTGTCGTTTTCAGAACGTTAAAAATTTACGTTATTTGATAATTCACTGAAGAAGTTAAAATAACGTTATGTGTCAAGGAATGATTAATTTTTATAACCTCATATTCAGTATAATTTTACGCAATTAAAACGTTTAAAACAAGCGTTGATAAATATTTAACTTTGAACGTTACAGTAACGTTGATTTTTAGCACATGTATTATCACTCATTTCGACCATTAGAAACACGTAAAAAATTAAATTGTTAAACATTAATATGTAGATATACGTGAAAATCACGCTTGAATTACACAGATAATTTGTTTTTAGCGAATTTTTGTCGTTTTTAGGACTGTAAAAATACACGTTATTTGATAATCAAAGGAATATGTTAAAAGAAGTTATGTCCTGAGGCATGATTAATTTCTCGTTAATATCTCACGTTTAAAACTCGTCTAAATAAAACGTTTTTCCATGTTACTTATAACCATATATTCAGTTAAAATGTTTAAAAACAAACTTTGATAAACATTTTATTTTGAACGTTACAGTAACGTTTATTTTTAACACATGGCGTATTCATCATTCATTTCTAACATTGAAAACACGTAAAAAATTAAATTGTTAAACAGTAATATGTTAACGTGAAAATCACGCTGGAATTTCACAGACAATTTATTTTTGGTTAGTTTTTGTCGTTTTTAGGACATTAAAAATATACGTTAATTAATAATTCACTGAATACGTTAAAATAAAATTATGTCTTAAGGCATGATTCATTTTTCGTTAATATCTTACGTTTAAAACTCGTATAAAGAAAACGTTTTTTATATGTTGTTTATAACCATATATTCAGTAAAATGTTACGCAATTAAAACGTTTAAAACAATCGTTGATAAACACTTAACTTTGAACGTTACAGTAACGTTTATTTTTAACACATCGTGTATTTATCATTCATGTCTAACATTAAAAACACGTAAAAAATTAAATTGTTCAATGGTAATATGTTAACGTGAAAATCTCGCTGTAATTTCACAGACAATTTATTTTTAGAGGATTTTTGTCGTTTATAGGACGTTAAAGATAAACGTTAACCCAACATATTAGTTTAACGTTTCTTAATAGTAATTTTAACACATTAGGTTATTTTGTGCCGTTACATTAACGTTTAAAAAATGTTTAGTTGAAAAGGGGTTTAAAAAAAAACGTTGTTTTTTTAACCATAAACGTTATTTCAACCAAGACAACGTTATTTTAACGTTTTTTCAACTATGGTGTTCTCACTGGGTTATTTCCAATCTACAATACTACACATACTAATGCCCTTAAGAAAGGATGATGATTTGTGAAAAAACTTTCATCGAATACCGCGCGGTTTTCATGATACGGGATGTTGAAATTTTGAAAAGCTTTTTTTAAAAAAAAAGTGAACCTACTTTTTTTCTCCCATTTTTTTTCATGCATGTACGACCCTAATATAAGAAAATTTACGTTGGTTTCATTTTAATACATTCATTGGTTTAGGAGCTAGACAGCAAAATAGGCCAAAAATGGCTATTTTGGTACTGTTGCGTTAAAAAAACCAAAGCTAGTATAATTCTGGTAAGTGTATTTGTTTATCCTAAAAGTCCAATTCATTGCGCATAGAAAATGTGTTTTTGTATTTAAATACCCAGCAAACACACAAGCATCGGCCGAAATGCGGTTTAATGATGGAAATGATGGGAAATCGGTGGCATCAAATGCCAATTAAGTAACAACGTTTTTCTAACGGTGGCAAAAAGTCACGTTTATGGTAAACGTTGACCCGAAATTGGCACTTGAACGGCAGATTGGCATCGAAATCAAACGTCTAGAATGAATCGCATATTTATTGGGATTTGATGCGCATTATTTGATGTCATTGGCTAGTCCATGTTCTGTGGGTATGGGAAAGATCAAACACGATCCCAGTAAACATAGCAAATCCGGCAAAGTGCCGGGCCAATGCATTTATTGCCGGGCAACTGTCGCTATTGGTGAGTCATCAATACAACGACAAAGTTCGTGGACAAGGCGTTATTGGTTATTTTTTCGAGTTTTGAAGTTTTACTTGTTTATTTATTGAATAGTCTTTATTATCATGAAGAGGTAAGTAATTGATGGCTTTATAAAATATATGTTATGTTCAGCTTAAGGATAAATCATAATTCTGCCATGATTTGCTTGTAGGTTATGTTTACAATTTTTCGATTAATTTAATAATAAGTATTTTAATTTTATATCTTATTTTCAAAACGAAATTTAGATATGATTTTCTATTTATTTTTATTTTAAGGTCTGTCAATTACACTTTCGGCAGGATAAAATTGAAATTGAGACAAGCGTGTGTACACAGGAAGGGAAAAGACTCACGGCTCCATTACGTCACCCCCGTTCGATAGAAGGTTTGCTATACTAATTAATACTTAACTTCTTTTTAGTTAATTTTCTTTCTATCATGTGCGGTACCTAGTCAGTTTTCAAATTGTGTTCAGTATATGTCGAAGCCAAATAATATCCATCGGGAATATATATCCTACAGATGGTGTTGATTATACTGTTTTTCTATAGGTTTGGCAGGTTATATCTATACGTTGGTAGTGGTGATTGATTTGTTGGAATTTTCAGCAGACAGATGAGATAGTTTTTCAAATTAAAAAGAAAACTGAAGTCAACATACATCTATTTTTATTATGGACGAGTATATATATTACATAACATTAGAATTACTTGCTGTAGCTTTCCCACATTTGATTAATAATTTTTATTATGTTTACAAAACACACGTGAAAAATTTTCAAACTACTCTTTTATCATGCCATTGAAAATTAATGACCATTACCCTATATTTTTTTGAGATGTTGGTTACCAAAATTCCAAAATGAGGGTATAATATGCACGAATATACAAGTAGGTACTTTAATTTAGACCCTCCAAGTGTTGTTTTCGAGGTGTTTTTTTTTATTTTGGATTTTACAATGGCTGGATCTACACTTGTGTATTGTATATTAAATTAAATTCTTTATTACCCATTATGTGATACATTACATGCATATTTGGTAAGTCAAAACTAATACAAAAGTAGTAAATGTGGGTAACATATAAGTATAGGTCATATAAATTGTAAATATTATAAAAAGGTACAACACGGACAGTACGAATGTATGTATAAGGTACAAAATATATTAAAATCACAATATGCATATTAAACAATTCCTAATTGTCTGAAATTTTGTTGCATAACATTAAAACAAATATTCTGAATCGTACTGCTTTGAACCTGTAATCTAGACTACCTATTAGGTTTAAATGAACATGTTCACGTTTTTTTTAATTTTAAGGATTTAAGTCCTGGAGAATAAAAATGTGGTTTGTTTTCTATCAGGTCAAAAAATAAATAAATCCGGAAATATTATATAAGAAAACTTGTTTCAGCTGTAATACGAGGAAATCCAATGGGAAATAGGAACTACCATAACAGGTTTGGTACGATCTTTTGCTAATCGAGAAGAGGAAGAAGATAATTAAAAGCAAAGGAGAACAGAAATAAGACCAGGAGAAGGAATATGAAATGTATTTTATTATGTTCAGAGAACTGCGTTTTGATGATTTTGAATGTTAACGTATTGAATAAATTTTAATTTTTTCTTAGTAATTTGGACTAATGGACTCAGGTCTTAAGAAATAATGTGTCAAGACTTCATAGGAATGTACTGGTTTTCATTTTTTTAGAAGGGGCAAATTTAAAAACCACGTTATATTTATTTAATCAAAATTTCATTTAGACGTTCCCAAATATGTCAGTTGACAATTCTAATCAAGCAGTATGTGTTATGTGATGTATGTGGTTATTAAAGTACATGGGTAATATGTAAAAGAAGTTTTGAATATAAATATGTATATGGTGGTAACTTAATTTTTAAACTAGCAAAAAAATTTTAAACAGAAAAATTCTATCTTGAAGATAATGGGTCGTTACTTATGGCCTAATTAAGTTGCAGGTGTCATATATCGTTATGTTCAAATTTTGGGAGCATAGACTTAATTGTAAGATTAAAAAACAAAAGTGGTAGTGCGATTTTTATTCGTTTCGAAGTTACAGGCCTATTCAATTTATGAACAGTAAATAAATTTAAAAAAACTTAGTCGTGGAAATAAATGACAAAAAACGAACCATTTGACCACGGATGACAGATGCTTTTTTTGTATTTACTGGTCAAAAATTTTATAATCCTATAACTTCCATGTCTCGAAAACATTGCTATGATGAAAAATAAAAATTTTAAAAATGAGTAAGGTTTTAATGTCGTCCTCTGTATGTGCACTATTATTAACTTGTTATTTTTAGTTGCATTGGTTGATTCACAAGTATTGTAGATTGGTTTGCAGATTATAATGTTGAAAACAAAAAATTTAAATGTAGCATATTTCTTTTGCATGGGTCATCCTCTATGTTTTCAGATATTTCCAAAAAAAATTGTTTTAAATACTGAACAAAAAGAGTATAATAATCCGAACATTAGAAACATTATGACAGTTTTTTAAATTTAGAAATATAATTTTCAGTATGTCAAAATGAACACCTTATTTTTGTTCCGATTTTAATCTTCCGAAATATTTGAAAATATACGAGGCATTTCATTTTAAATATTAGTTAATTTCTAACTTTAGCTGATTTGTGTTATGTATAAATATACATACGTGTGTGTGTGTGTCTGTCTATGGAGGATCTAGTCTCTCGACTCTAATAGGCTTCTAGAGGAGCCATGGTTGCTTGAACAACATTTCGACAGAATCATCGGTCATCTTTAGGTTCTCGCTGGTAGCTGCTTACTACGGACCATCGTTACATGAACCGACAATTTCTGAACTAAGTCAGTTCAAATAAAGAGAAACCTCAGTAGAGTAAACAGCTAAATGTCTTTGGTCACGCAATTGATGTACATTGGCATTACATCGGTCTATACTTAAATAACTGAATCGTCCAGATTACTTTTGAAAGTCAAACCTGCATTGCACCATGCACTACCTAGGAAGCTCCTATACAATATGCCGACGACACCACCCTTTATAGTACAGGGACAGATTTAGCTGAACTAAATGAAATTAATGCCTCTGCTCAAACACGTGCAGAAAATTGGTTTGCTGCTAACAGATTATCGCTTAACAAAGATAAAACAATATGTTTAAACTTTACGTTGAAAAATTGCCTGAACAATGAGTCCCCACTAAATTCCTAGGTATAATCCTGGACGAAAGTTTAACATGGAAGGACCATATAAGTATGCAAGCTAGTAAATTATCAAGCCTAGTCTTTTTGTTACGTAAAATTGCCATATACGTACCAATAGAAATAAGTAAAATAGCATACATCGGACTTTTTCAATCGCAATTAACCTATGGTGTTCTCATTTGGGGAAATTCGACAGAATGGACTAGGATATTTCTACTGCAGAAAATGGCAATTAGAGCCATGACTAATAATACATCGCGTGCTACATGTAGACCCCTATTTGCTGAATTAAAAATTTTAACATTCCCGGCACTACATATATCATTGTCTAGTTTATATAAAGAAAAATATACAACAGTTTCAAAAGCAAAGCGCTATACATAAACATCTGACTAGAAAATCTAATGAATTAGTTTTACCCCAATATAGATTAGAAACAACACATAAAAGTTTTTTATATATAGCCATAAAAATGTATAACCACCTGCCAAACAAAATAAAGGAGTTATCATTCACTAAATTTAAAATAGAGATGAAAGAATTACTCACCACCTTAATTCCATACAGTATCAAAGACTTTTTTGATAAAATATTTGAGAACACATAAGAAGTCAAATATAAAAATAAAAAATGTGCAGTATCTAATGCGTCTGAGCTCCATTCTTATTCTTTTAAACTTTACATACAAAGCTTTGACTTTATTTATCAGTTTTTAAATTACTATTGTTTCATTATTTTTTACATCTTTGTAATTGTTTGTGATTCCCACTTTACTAGTAAGTGCACATGTGCAATTTAGAATATTTTGTCCGTCTGTTGTAAGATGTATGTATTTACACTTCTATGTACCTTATACTCTTGACAATGCTAAAACTAATGTAGTTATTCAGCAAATAAAGCAGTTTATTATTATTATTATTATGGCTGTTTACCCCTGGAGCAGGGGACATGGTTACTTAAACAACGTTTTTACATATGCCATCTTTAGGTTCTCACTGATATATCAGTGAGAACCTAAAGATGGCATATGTAATTCTGTCGAAACATTGTTTAAGCAACCATGTCCCCTGCTCCAGGGATAAACTGCTATAGGAGCTTCCTAGGTGGTCCATGGTGCAATGCAGGTCTGACTTTCAAAAGTAATCTGGACGATTCAGTTATTTAAGCATAGACCGATGTAATGCCAATGTACATCATTTGTGTGACCAACGACATTTCACTGTAGGCGAACCTTATTTAAACATTATGTGATAGTACGTAAGTTCAGCATTGGTAGTCAATCGTTACTTTTTCGAAAAATACAGAACAACGGCATCTTGCCTGAAGAGGACCATTAAGTTTGATGGGTTTAAGTCAGAATTTAACGTCGGGCCGCTTAAGTCGTAAAAATAGCGGCCGCCGGCGCATTTTGATTCTGGAGATGCATTGGAAGCCAGTATTGTACCAACGTTTCGTTTTCCGGCAAGGGGTTATTCCCCCGACAGCGGCCCAATGTAAATGTGTTTGTTGGGTAGGACCAACATTTATTGTGTAATAACGATTTATGTCATGTGTTCTCCAATCTCCTTTCTCACATTTTTTTTTGCGGCCTTATGGTTCATAGTAGGGCAGAAAGCAATGTATACCTGAACAGGGCACATATTCGGGTGTTAAAATGGATCTCTTGTTAAAATGCGATAGGACGTAGGTACCGTTTTCGAGTAAAACGCACTTGTTTCCCAAAAATTATTTCAGATCACACTCTTCATCGACTGACTAGTAAATACTCACCGCTAACTACGAAAAAATAAAACTATGTGCCGCTTCTTGCTTTTTCTGTTTATGAGGGACAATGCTAATGAAAAAATGAAGGGACTCGGACGGAATAGGGTTCTCACTCCCCTATTTGAAGGCTCACGCTTGTCTCGAATCATCATTGCAAATTATTTTGTGTCTATAACAAAATCCACAGTAATTTTACCTTCCTCGAGAAACAGCTATTATATGTCCATTTCATCGGAAAATGATTTAAAAAAACAAACTCCTAAGAAAGAAATCACCAAAATGTAGAATTTATATATCAGATCACAATTCAGAACACAATGAAAACTCAAAGCAAACATAACCAAACAAGTGCGTTTTACTCGAAAACGGTACGTCCTATCGCATTTTAACAAGAGACATATTTTAACACCCTATTATGTGCCCTATCCACGTGTATAATGCTTTCTACCCTACTATGAACCATAAGGCCACAAAAAAAATTGTGAAAAAGGAGACTGGAGAACACATGACATAAATCGTTATTACACAATAAGTGTTGATCCTACTTAAATACAAAAACACATTTTCTATGCGCAATGAATTGGACTTTTAGGATAAACAAAAACACTTACCAGAATTATACTGGTTTTTGTTTTTTTTAATGCAACAATACCAAAATAGCCATTTTTGGCATATTTTGCTGTCTAGCTCCTAAACCAATGAATGTATTAAAATGAAACCAACGTAAATTTTCTTATATTAGGGTCGTACATGCATGAAAAAAAAATGGGCGAAAAAAAGTAGGTTCACTTTTTTTTAAAAAAAGAGGTTTTGAAAATTTCAACATCCCGTATCATTAAAACCGCGCGGTATTCGATGAAAGTTTTTTCACAAATCATCATCCCTCCTTAAGGGCATTAGTATGTGTAGTATTGCAGATTGGAAATAATAGCCGTTTGTCCTGTACAGAAGACCCCCAAATTCGGACAGCGCGACCTTTCCGGCCTCGTACAGTCAAAACCGTTTATCCTGCGGCAAATATGTAATATATATATTATGTAGAGGAGGGATCAATCTTCAAAAAGTGTAACTTGGTATAGAGCCCTGCGGGCAATAGGGAAATAGATATGGACACATAAGTAAAATTTCAAAGTTTCAACCCCTAAAAATAGGGGACGCACATGGTGTAGCAGGGTGTAGTTTTCTGTGCTTGCTTATTATGCCCTCTTAAACAACTTCCATAAAAAAAAGTCCGCAGTACGCAAATTTTTTTATGATGTCTAATTCGACTGGACTATTATAGAGATACGGTCGTTCTTTTAAACGTCTACATCAGCCATCTTGATTTGGCCACCATATTTATTAGCTACCACTTTCAGATGGCAATCATAGTTTTTTTGCTATCTCTGTATACCCATATAACTACGGTATGAAGGAAAATTAATACCCCCAAATTATACCAATATCTTGGGCGGCCCATATACTATATGTCTTGTCTATTTATATTTATGTATAATAGAAATGTAAATATTTCGCTGCAAAGCATTACGTGTAATAGTAATATGTGAAGTATTCTAAAAAATATATTTTTGTCACTTTAAATTTTTCACCCAAATTCACTCCCTCCCACCCCCGTAAGAGCCATCCCCGAGCATCCCTGGTAAGTTTCAATGTCAGATTTGGACTCAGCGACATCGAAATTCTCCGGGAAGCGATTTCTTCGTGATTTTGGGTACTTTGAATTTTTCACTCGATTTCACCCCCTCTCACCCCCGGTAAGTTTCGATGTCAGATTTGAACTCAGCGACTTCGAAACTCCCGGGAAGCGATTCCCACGAGATTTTCACGGCTTTCTATCAATTTTTAGAGTCAAAAAATTATGCACTTTAGATGTAATTTTCTTCGAACGGCTTATTCACTATATGTAGACTTTTTTCCTAATATTTTTCCGAAAACGATGCCGAAAACCGCATCTCGATTCGAGCTGTACTTCAAAATTTAGTTATTTTTATCTAATATCCCCGGTCTAATATTAAGGAACCTTATACTCTACAAATCTTGATTAGATGTGTCTCTGTTTTCGATTTAGACTATAGGAAATAGCGTGCAAATTCGACGACGAATGGTTACCGTCTGCCACTGCCAGTCGGTAATCGAAGAGACCATATAAAAGTACAAATTTTTTTCTCTCTGGAACTTTTTGGTATGGTGGGGGGGATTTATTTTTTAATCGAATGATTATCGATATCTGTCCGCGTAGGTAGTTAGTATATGTACTTCACATACCCCAATTACGTTGGCAGACGAAATTTCTGGTCGGAGCGCGCGTTAACCACTGAACTCTACTATATAAATGGAAGGTCAATATCCATACCAATTTTTACGCCAAATTGAACCTCGCGCAAGTATGGCGACCCTAAGGAGGAGCGCAATCGCACTACAAAATACGTCAGAGCCGGTCTTATTGTTACTGCAACTGTTTAAAACCCGGGACTTTGTCCCGATTCTTGCAACACAGTACCATACAAGATTGCACCATATTGTCTTAATTAACTTTGTTTATATCAGTCACAAAATATTACACAAAATAATCAATTTATAACAACTTTACACAAACGACAGAATAAACAAAGAATAAAATGGTGATACCGACTCTGGAAATTGCATTTAATCCAAGACTTACGCTACAGAATCTATGGAAAAGAAATAAAACACAGAATTGCGTTAGCCTGGCATCGGCGCGTAACTCCCGTAGACAGCCGTTTGGTTCAAGCACAGACATTAATTTCTCTACTGCGTCGACGCATGGCTTATAGTTTTTGAATTCGTTACCACTTAATCTGTGCCGTAATTGCCGCATTTTGTTCACGCGCATATACCTATACTGGCCTTCCATTTATATAGTAGAGTTCAGTGGCGTTAACCGGAAATAGAAACTAAATTTTTTTTTAATAAATGAAACAGTATTTTGTAAAATATGAAATAGAAATATTCAGGGATAAACATAATGGTGCAATAATATATATTACTTTTAAATATACTGGAATTACATATATTTATTTATTTCAACAATTTCACTTACAATGTGTGATTGTCCAATGTCCAGGTCACTATTATTGCCACTCGGGGCCACGGTTATTTGCATCAGCTTTTTCCCTCTAAATGCCCGATTAAGGGTGTCTACACCAAAGAAGGTATGCTTTGAACATTGCCGTGCCAACTTAATTTTCATGAGTTGTCCCTGCAATCTACAAAGGATATCGACTAGGTTGGCTCCAGCAAATTGTATCGTGTAGCCCCCTTAAACGCTATCATATTTTTAATAACTTAATATCTGAGTTTATCATTTTACCTATTGTTGATATCATTATACACTAAACTAAAGAGACAATGATGGTCAGCCATCATGGCCCAGTAATTAGTTTGACTAAAGACCACCAGGTGGCGTACTCTTTATTTTCAGATGCCTATTTCTGATTTGTTTTTGACTCTTAGTTTATCTATGTGTCTTTAGGTTATCTTCTTCTTCTATGTTTTTAGGTTATGAATCTGAAGTCAAAATTAAAAAATCCGAAATGGTGGATCCACTGGAATTTCAAAACGAGTATTTTGATATTGTACCACGCCTACCTTTGGCCACAAAGCAAATTTTGATTCGAATTTTTGGGTCCGAAGATATTTCGATTTGAAAATTTCAGAAATTTGTCTGAAACTGCAATTTCGCCAAACTATTTAACATTTTTGGCTAAATTTGGTTAACAGTTTTTGTGTGATAAAGACTAATTCCATTCCAAATTTCAGCCAAATCGGTTGACATTTGATCAAGATAGCCGAAATTTGATTTTCTCAATTTTTTTCGTATACAGCATAGGCAAGCGTTTGATTAGGTACGGCAATAAGAGCAAACGAGAGCGAACCAAGCAATGATATAAATTAAGGGGCGTGTCACACTTTGCTCTGCTAGGGTACTGATAGACGCCTATAGGCGCCTTTATTGTGAGCGGTCGGTTAACTCGTTGAAACTATGCAATACCTAATCCAGAAATTGCCGATACTGTATATATATTAATATCAGGAGGGGGGATGGTCAGATATCTTCCCCAAATTTAAACTGAAGGTTCCTTTAATATTGAGAATAAAATGATACCATTTTCTTTTCTTAACTAGTTGTTTAAGTGATCAAAAAAAAAAATTAAAACAGCAAATTTGACCCTCAAAATGTCCAAAATACCCCTTTTCGGCCAAAAAAGTATGGTTCCACCAATTTTAAGGTGTTATTATACTCGTCATGACAAACAATTTCCGCAGGGTCTGCATCCATCTTAAAAATTTTCCCAAACCTTTCCTAAACCGACTCCACTATTAAGCTGCCTTTTCGATATATTTATTTACCTACGATCACTACTGTAAATAGTAAAAAACACACTACCTGCGATCTATGTAAGTTGAACTTTACATATTGTAAACAAATCGCACTGTAAACAAATCGCACGGTAAACCAAACGTACGGGACACGCAATTATAGGTGGCTTATATCGCTGACGCGGGGTTTAAAAAAACAAAAGCGCCTACGTAATTTTCAAACGCTGTCAAAATTGACATAACATTTGTTGAATAATATTGTTGACAAGTAAACTAAATCCAGATTTTACTAAATAAATAAGTAAATATGATCGTAGGTAAAGTATAGTACATAATTCGAGCAATTACGCACTCATGGAAATACGCACTCGCCGCTACGCGGCATCGTGCGTAACTTTTCCATTCGTGCGTAATATGCTTCTTACAAAACTCATTACGTAATATACTATTAATTTTTCCTGATTACTCTTAAGGTCAAACATTCTAATAACGATTCTAATAAATATTAAAACGCAATATTACACAACACTTTTAAATAAAATTTTTAACTTACCTTTTTGTCTGTTTGGTCACTATAATTTACTTTATCATAAAAGTAATTAGAAAAGTAATTGCTAATTCCTTTTTTAAAGACATGTACTTTATAATTGTAATTAGTTCCTTTTTTAAAAAAGTAATTTGTAATTGTAATTATTTTTAAATTACAAGTAATTACCCAGCTCTGCTGTTTAAAGGCATTCACATTTTTTTTCTTCATTAATGCCAAGGGGTAGATAGTTCATAAACTTATACCCATATATATATGAGGGTCATTTTTCATATAAGCTTAGTGTTATGATGTGGTATTCTGAGAAGACTCATGGCAGTTTAAATAAGTTAAATAAGTCCTTTCCTTTGAATGCGAAGTGTAACACCAAAGTCCGTTCTTTTGCAAGGACATGGTGTTACATGCACTACGCACTTTATTATTCCTTTGCCCAGTGTAAGGTCCACTGGCCAACACTGGTGTATAGCTTATCTCCTCCTGGTCGAAGGCAGGTGTGAAGTGCACTGGACATACACAATAGAGATATTTGAATTAATAGGGTAGTTTCTAGACTTTTAGATGTGGGAAAATTAAAGAAATTCAGTTCAAAATTGCTGGAGAAATTATCAGGTTGGAAGCTGACCCAGAACCCAGGTAGCAAGGGTACGTTATAATGATGTCAAAATCTGGTGATTCTGGCCAAAAAGGCGTCAGGGCACTAAAAATCGACGACATAATGACGTCTCATATATGACATTAAAATGACGTGCTACATATCACGTCATATTGTCGTCTTTTTTCGGTGTTAAATTTATTTATATTTTATCGGATTACAAACTTTAAAACTCGCTGATGGCATTTTGTTATCGTAAGCAGAGTGTAAAGTTTAAAAAAAATAAACCGTGTCGTGAGGGATAAGTATTGGCGTTTCTATTTGAGGATAATGTTTTTTAACAAATGTCCAAAATAATTTATATTCGGAAAAGTTTGCAAAGATTCGGCAGTTTATTTGTGAAGATATCGAGTTCTTTTAATAATAAAATTACATTAAAATGCATTAAAAAGCAAAATCTAGCCGTTACGTGTTCCACTATAAAAGGCTTTAAGCAGGTATTCAAACAGAAGTTAGTGGTCGAGAGGGTTAAGCGTCGTCTTTCAAGTCACGAGGTCCGGGGTTCGACCCCTGTTCATTCCGTCTTTTTTTTTTTTAAATAATTGCGAAAAAAATTTTAGTTGTTTTTTTTTAAGGTAATTGCTTATAAAACCGATGTACGAATATACTTATTTTCAATTTTAGGTTTGTTTTAGACCATTAAATATTCTATTTATGTTGTAGATGATATTATACGTTCCACTATAAAGGCTTTAAGCAAGTATTCAAACAGAAGTTAGTGATCGAGAGGGTTAAGCGTCGTCTTTCAAGTCACGAAGTCCGGGGTTTGACCCCTGCTCATTCCGTCTTTTTTTTTTTTGTTAAAATAATTGCGAAAAAAATTTTAGTTGTTTTTTTTAAGGTAATTGCTTATAAAACCGATGTACGAATATACTTCTTTTCAATTTTAGGTCTGTTTTAGACCATTAAATATTCTATTTATGTTGTAGA
This sequence comes from Rutpela maculata, assembly GCA_936432065.2. Taxonomy (NCBI): domain Eukaryota; kingdom Metazoa; phylum Arthropoda; class Insecta; order Coleoptera; family Cerambycidae; genus Rutpela; species Rutpela maculata. The sequence goes on along the minus strand of OW386291.2, from coordinate 96,561,148 downwards.
TGATATTATACCTTTACGGTTTTTCTCCAACACTGTTCCCAGGTTTGTATAAGTACTTCAACTTAAAACTTAACTAAAGTAAACATTTTTTTTAACGAACCGCCACTGGATTAATGTAATAATTACGTTGTTCAACAAGTACTCGTACTCCTCAGGTGACACTGGGGACAGTTTAATTAAATTAAATAAGTTCTTCTTAATAATTATAAATAAATAAAAATACTAGTAACTCGAAAAATTCAGGTTTGGGAACACGTAAAAAAATAGAAAAAAAAAGAGAACCTGAAAGATTTTCATATATTTTAAATAAGGCTAGAAATTCAATTTCACATAATAAAGACTTCATACACATCACCATAAATACTGCTTTTAGCATCCGAAATAACGGTCACTAAGATAGCTCAGTTGGTAGAAGAGTCAGTACTGTAATACGCACAACGGGAGACATGTAGGTTCGAACCCTACGGACCACAATTGGTAAAGGTAAGTAAAAATGAATTTAATAACTTAATAAACATTATAATTTGCAGGCAACCCTTGTGAGAAAAAGTTGGAGTGATGGTAAACAATATTAGATATGTTAATATGTAAATAAAATTACGGATGGCTAACAAACAAATTCATTAGGACAAAACTTATTTATGCATTAATTATTTTATTTTTATCAAGTAGATTACTAACTAGTATGTAGTTTTATATGTTCCTATTACTAAAAACCTGTGGAGGGATTACCAAATATAACCTGAAAAAGACGTCATTCGTCTGAGACATTAGGAAGTCATTTTCACGTTTCATTTACGTCATCTAACTCGTCATTTCTCGTTACTCCTGACCATTTTTTCACGTCATTTTCACGTGCCTTTGCTACCTGGGAAGTAATTAATCTTCTAAGGACTGGTAACTATAAAAAATACAGTATAGGAATGCATCCCAAGCAGCAATTTTAGTAGTTTCTACGTAATAGTTGCCATTAGGGGAACTTTAAAGGTTTCCTCAACTAAGGACTGTTACGTAATGGGAACCATATCCTTCTACCAAGTATTCACCAAAATGGGGAATAATAATTACGTAGCAAATTACTATTCCGGTACTACTACCATTACCGTGTTGAGGACTAGGTTATTACGTAAACGGGACGTAACCAAGTAGTAGAAATGACTAACTTTTGGAACAGCTCAGCTGACCGAAATGAGAGCGCAAACTATATATTTGGCTATCTGTTATTCGAATAGCAAATTAATGACTTACTGAGTTTAAGCACATGATATGTCCAAGGTCCAAGTTAAGGTGATTATATACAACATGCATAAGCATATATTATAAATCATGATGTTTTGCATTTACCCTGGGTGTGGATATTAAAACCACCACTTGTTTTCTGTAAAATGTTATCATGATGCTTCGATAAAAAAGACGCCCCCTCGAGAAAATGGTTTTTTCGGGAAAAAATTTTTTTGCAAAAATTATGTGTACAAGCAAAACTGCAAAATTTTTTATGGAAAACGTTTTTTTTTTAAATTTTATATATTATAAAGTAATAATCTATTTAGAAAACATATTTGTAAATGACTATAATAAAAAGAAATTTTTTATTGAATTATAGTTTTATCCGTGTCAATATGGCGTCTTCATTTAACAACAGAAAAATGACGATTTTAATTGCAGTAACTTAGTGGTCGAAAAAACCAAAATTATTTCCCTACAAGTTACATTTACTATAAAGTAGCAGATGCCACCAACGTTATAGTTGTTGTTACTTTAAAAGTGGTGACGGCAACTGCAACAATTTCACTGTGTAGTTAGATGTAGCAAATGGGACCAATGACGCTATAAGATCTTAGTAACTGTTGCTACCAACTTATTTTCATGTTGGTAGAATTGGCAGAATCGATATAGGTAATTTTTTTTTTTTTTAATTAGCAACGCGGTAATAACTGTTAAAGCATAGAGATCATATATATAGTAAATAGAGGAGCAATGCTGTGTTAATAAGTTGACCCCCAATTGAATCTGCGCAGGACGTTTGTAAGCACGCGCATTGAGCAAAGACAGGATCGGCTCTTGAAAATTTGACCTAAGGACAGAACTGGTCTTGCAGATTTTGAGCCCCAATGGAAAGACAATAAGCGAAAATAAGTGAAATTTTTATCTTATCGTAAAGGAAAGAAATAAATATTATTTTCATAAACTTCTGCAAAGAACAACGCCAATTTTATTTACATCCTGTCACATTTTCCCAACATTTTTATTGTTGTAGTCTAATTTATTCTGAATAGATTTCGTTGACAAAATTTCCAATAATGGGCGAATTCGCCGATAGAGGGCCATGAGGAAATCAATACTTTGAAATTTATGCCTTAGGCCCATATTAGGCTATAAAAGTTCTTTGACAAAAATCTTTTATAAAAGATATTATTAATATTGCTAAAAATAATGGTTTTCTTACAAAAAATTATTTGGTTTTGATATTTAAATAATATTTCTTAATGCCACTTAAAATTATTTAAAAAGTAGAGTTGGTAAATCTTAATTTCATAATTTCTGGATTTAAAAAAAACTTAATATGCACCTTGGCACTAAAGTTTCCTATTATCACTTATTTGGTTTATTTGCCGATGCCTGTAAGGTTAAATTCCACATCGTAATAAAAAAATTGATTTTAGTGCCTAGATACATAAATAACAAATGAAAAAAAATCTGCGGTGGATAGGATTCGATCCGCCGATCTTTGGTTTACAAGCACAGCAAAATCAAAAAATCAAAAACTAGTTTATTTAAAATTAAAATAATACAGCATTTGACCCTCCCCAGGTACTCGCTTCGGAGCCAGTCAGACATCCACGGCGCCAGTCGTCGTGGAAATTGAAAGACTGGACGAAGTGAGGCCAGGTAGAGCTAAGAGGAACTGAAAAATAATATAATATCTCCTGGTCACGGGGTGCAACATAAAGCTTTAACACATTAGGCTACTGGGACATTTTTACGATTTTACAATATAATCTACATATCCCCAGGCATTCAATACATATCAGTTATTCCGGTAAATACGAAATGCGCATGCTCCCCGATGTCCGCTGTCACTACCTTGTGGGTACGCGCAGCTCCTATGTATTGCTGGTCTATTTCTAATATTATGATGTCTATGTATTAAAGTGTCACTGTCACTGTGTGCGATGGGAATATGTGGATTATTAAAAATAACAATTATTATACTTTTTAAGTACTTTTTATTATCTGATATTATTTGGAAAGAGCACATATCGAACAATATTTGATGGATGCCCCTGACGGTGAGCATCTCATGTCAGAGGTAGGTGTTTTTTATGATCTTGCTTTTATATACCTATTTAAATGTTTGGGTTTTTTAGGTTGCATTGATATTGGGAGTTTGCGGTGCCTGCCGTTGCGGTGAACTGACCTTCTTAAGCGTCGAAGATATGAGATAAAGAATAATATCTATATATATCCATACCAGATACCAAGACGAATAAATCAAGAAGTTTCACAGTTTTAAATGAAGGATTTTCGGTGAACCCACTTGATTCGATTAGGAAATATGTCTTTAAGACCGCAAAATGTGTCTCACAAAAGATTTTTCGTAAATTTTCAAAAGGGAAAGTGCACTGTCCAATGCGTTGGATTAAATAAGCTCTCAAAAATTCCAAGAATTGTAGCTGATTATTTGCAATTGCCTGATGCAGATTTGTATACTGGCCATAGCATGCGCCGTTCCTCATCAACTCTTGGCCAATGCTGGGGGTGACATTACCACCCTTAAACGTCACGGTGTGTGGAAATCATCCACCGTGGCGGAGGGTTATTTGGAAGATTCAGTCTCAAAAAGATTGTTATTGCTAAAAAAATTCAGGGAGAGCAGCACGAGTCAGGCAATACAGACGTCGTTACTAGTATAGAGAAAAATTGTGTACAGAAGAGCAGTTTTCTTTGTGAAAAATCGAATATGATGACAATAAATGTTAACATAAATATAAATAAGTGTTAGTGCATGGATTCTTTGTTTTGTTAATTTTCCATATAATGGAGACAATAAATAAATTCCTTGGACTTTATTTTATATTAAAATTACTCTTTAGTGACTAAATCACTTTACCTCACTTTAGCTTACTACTTTATCTCACTAGTGACTTATGGGTCACTTTATACCTTCAAAGTCTTATGAATAAAGATCACTTTATATGAAAGTGTTCGATAAATATATTTATTAACGTAAGGTGAGTAATAATGGAAAAAATACATAACAGTTTTCATATTTATTTAGTGATCAGTTTACATTTAATTTCATTCAATTCAATTTATTGTACATAAATAATGTCTTATGCCGTTATACTGACATTGTCCGTTCCCCATCGACACAATATTTATTAAATTTGGAGTTTTTAATCGGCAAATTCATTTAATATGCTCAGTGGATCACTAACTGAACTATGGGTCAATCTGTGTGTTAAAGACAAGTTGTAATTTTCGAGCAGTACACAGTATCATTAATCACTACAACTGTTATAGTTTTCGATTACTCTTCTTGTGTTGATGGGAGCACTTTTGCACTTGTTGCCAAAGATGATGGTTTTGCTGTGGCGAAATAATCTTTCATGTTTGCATCATATTCTGAAGAATCACTATTTCTCTACTACTGTTTAACTGTTTCTTCAGTTTTCTATAAAACCTGGATGAGTGCTGATAAACTTTATTTCGCTTTCACTGAGCATTTCAGATGCCGCCATTTTATTCAATGCCAATAATTATATGTATTGTCTTAAAAGTTAATATTACTCTATAGTAGATTTTCAAGGTATATGTAACTTTTAAGTCATTTTCAATTAGTGGGGAGTAGTAAAGATAACTTCAAAGCCCCTATGTTCGTAGAAATAACCTCATTTTTACTCGAGATGTCACTAATAAGTTAGACTACTTTCAAGTGGTCCTTTGGTAAAGCTGTGCAGTCGGCATTACTACCAATTTTCACTTTGCAGTTGAGGATGCTTCAAAGTAATGCAGAGTAGTATCCGCGACGTTGCAGATTCTCCAGCAGTTACTTGAAAGTGTTATAACTATACAGTGCCTAAATTCAGTAGAATCTACTTAATTGTCACTACAAATGCATATCAAAAAGTGAATATTACCCTGAAGTCGCAAAATTAGTAACAGTTATGTTATTCCTACTATATTAAAGTTCCGATGCCTCAGATGCCAGTTCCCATCACTTTGAATGCTGCTTGGGATTATTTACCTAATCTAACACTTTTTCTTAGATGATCAATTCACTGAGAAATTCTGCCAGAAAGTTTTCGAAGAAAATAAATTAGAAATTGATATTTAATTTCAATTACACTTTTCCAATCCGTTGCTTTTATCACATTCAATTTTCAGCTAACTTTGACTGTAGTATAAAACACACTACACTCAAAAACAAAGGAAAGAACCTATTATTATGAAAATTTTTAGCTTAAATAGCAATCCTATTAAATTCGTCCATTTCTAATCACGTGTGCTGAAACAACCAATCAGAACAGAATTACACTGAAAAGATCCCTGAGGGATCTTTTCACTTATGTCACCCAGTTTGACAGTAATGACAGTTCAATAATTTAAAATTTAATTTTTGACAATGTCGATTTGGAACTGCAAATAATGATTTAATGAATATAATAATGGAGGAAAACACACCAAATAATACATAATACAGCAAGTGCTTTCGGAAACTGTGATAAAATTATTTCGTATTATCAACATCCTTGGGATATTATAGCTGAAAATAAACATATTAAACACGCCACACATATTAAACAGAACAGGAAGGTATGTGTTTGAGTTTGATTCAAAATTGTTTTTTTATTTGCTAGATATGCATTACATGTTTTTGTAAGAATCATTACCGTTCTTAGGTTAAATTTATCACCAAAAATACATTGTAGCTAGCAGTGGTGAACATTTCACCATTTCGTCGTTTTTCTGAATGTTTCAGTAGATGTTTGCAGTATAATATTATGTCTACATGAGAGCCGTCTCTGGCGCCGAGATAAATCTCCCGAGCCTTCCGTGAATCCAGTATTCAGTACATGCATAGAGGAAGAAGAGGAATAAACAAAAGTCAACCTAATCTAACCTAAAAACCAAGTGAAGAAGTGATTTACGTATTTACCTGTTGACAATAATAATTATGTTTTCATAACATAATAATAGAAAATAATGTGAGTGTAGTGATAACCTATTCATAAATAGATTTAATTCCCAATGGCTACGAGTAATCAAAGTTTACCTGTATCACAAATTTTAAAAACTAAAAGTGAAATAGAAGATGAACCGAAAAAGAAATCAAGAGAAGATTGGCGAAAAGCCAAGGAATTGGAAGAAGCCCGAAAGGCTGGTACAGCACCTGCAGCTGTTGATGAAGAAGGGAAGGATATAAATCCTCATATACCTCAATATATTTCGAGTGCTCCTTGGTATTACGGTACAACAGGACCAACTTTAAAACATCAAAGACCTCAGGAAGAAAAACAGAAGAAGTTTTCGAATATCGATGAATGGTACAATAGAGGAGTTGATAATGTAAGTTAATTATTATTTATTTTTAGTTTATTGATGTTTGGTGCTAGCGCTTTCTTCATTGGATGTGTTGGGTCCCTTCTTTGGGTATGTCCCCAGTACTTCATTGCGTACATTCTATCTTTTTTTTTTTAACTGTCTTCTAATAGTGTTGATGTTTTATGTTGTTGTTTTCGTCTTGTTTTTGTGATTAGTTGGACGATGCCCCTTTCCCTTCTTCTCAAAAACTTCTTTCTTCTGTGTTCTGTATTTTGTGTTCCTCTCCGCTGGTCCAACCTTCTTTTGTTAACAGGTCTCGCTCCATTACCATTATTAAGCTTTTCTTGAAGTTTGTTTTCAGTCCAGATGTGTCGAGGGGCAATTAGGAGATCATTGACGTATGTGTGTGTTTTCTTAGAAAATACCATTTGTCCGAAAAAAGCCCGCACCGCGCATACCTCCACTGAAGTGCTGTGAGAATTCCGTTTTGACGCAGTATATCAACAATGCCTCATTGATTATTTCAGGTTCAATTCAAATTAAATTCGTTTGAATACCTACTTTTAATAATTATGAAAAGCCTCACTTGGAAATTTTTAAGAAAGAGTTATGACCATACTTTAAAAGTAATGCCTTTGATTATTACGGGTTTAATTTCAATTATATTCGTTTAAGTATTTTTAATAGTTACTATCGAAAAAGACTTATTTGAGGGTTAACATAAGAAATGTATATGACCATACTTTATGAACAATACGTTATTAATTATTTCGGGTATAATTTAAATTAAAGGACCCCGCACACAATACATGGGTTTTGCGGCACCGGTCAAAAATCGTGAAACTCTGGGAAATAGTAGTTCTCAGTGAGCAGAAAAAAAGTCTAAATGGGTGCGAAGCTCTAAACCCCATTGGTTCCGAAATAAGACCAGCTGAAGCTCTAGAAACCACCCCTACCAAACCACAAGCGGGCTAATCCAATATCGATTAGCCCGCTTGTGGTTTGGTAGGGGTGGTTTCTAGAGCTTCAGCTGGTCTTATTTCGGAACCAATGGGGTTTAGAGCTTCGCACCCATTTAGACTTTTTTTCTACTCACTGAGAACTACTATTTCCCAGAGTTTCACGATATTTGACCGGTGCCGCAAAACCCATGTATTGTGTGCGGGGTCCTTTAATTTAAATTATACCCAAAATAATTAATAACGTATTGTTCATAAAGTATGGTCATATACAGATTCGTGATCAGCGTCTTCGAAAATTCTTGCTACGAGTATAGGCGGATTTTGAACCATGAAAATGGTATTTGAATATTCGCGATTTTTAGCAAACAGAATATTTGCTGATCGCAGTGTTCAAGCAGCTTTAGCTCAAAACCAGTATATTTTTGAGCTTGGCGCCCATTCATACTTTTGTGCTACTATTCCGAGAGTCATGTGGATTAGCCTACTGGTGGTTTGGTAGGGGCGGTTTCTAGGGTTTAGGTCGGTTAGAGGGTTGGTGGTTAGGTGGTTCAGCCCGCTTGTGGTGTGGAATTTAATTCTTTCAAGAAAAATAAGCAATTAAACTCGCTGTTCCCAGGGTCAAGAGGGTTGGCCTACTCGTTGTTTGGTAGGGGTGGTTTCTAGGGATTAGGTGGGTTAGGGGGTGGGTGGTTAGGTGGTTTAGCCTTATAGTGGTGTGGAATTCAATTATCTTAAGAAAAGTAAGCGATGAAACTCACTGTTCCCAGGGTCAGGTGGGTTAGCCTGCTTGTGGTTTAGAAGGGGTGGTTTCTAGGGATTAGGTTTTTTAGGTGGTTAGGTGGGTTATGCCGCTTGTGGTATGGAATTCAATAATTTCAAGAAAAATAAGCGACTAAACTCGCTGCTCCCAGGGTTAGGTGGATTAGCCTGCTTGTGGTTTAGAAGGGGTGGTTTCTAGGGATTAGGTTTTTTAGGTGGTTAGGTGGGTTATGCCGCTTGTGGTATGGAATTCAATAATTTCAAGAAAAATAAGCGACTAAACTCGCTGCTCCCAGGGTTAGGTGGATTGGCCCGCTTGTGGTTTAGAAGGGGTGGTTTCTAGGGATTAGGTGTTTTAAGTGGTTAGGTGGGTTATGCCGCTTGTGGTATGGAATTCAATAATTTCAAGAAAAATAAGCGACTAAACTCGCTGTTCCCAGGGTTAGGTGGATTAGCTCGTGGTTTGGTAGGGGTGGTTTTTAGAGCTTCAGCTGGTCTTATCTCGGAACCAATGGGGTTTGGAGCTTCACGCCCATTTAGAGTTTTTTTCTACTCGCTGAGAACTACTATTTCCCAGAGTTTCACGAAATTTGACCGAAGCCGCAAAACCCATGTATTGTGTGCGAGGTCCTTTATTTGAATATTTTTATAATGACAAAAAAATAATTTACGTTTACACAAGGCTTACTAATATTTTAGATCCGACCCTGCTTCCTGGTGTGTTATACATCAGCTGCGTATTGGCTAATAATATTTTTGGTGAGGAAAATGTGTTTATTAAGTAACCTCACAGTCTACAAATCTTGCATACCTTTCATATTTCTCGAGTAGCACCAATTTTATTAAGAAATATGTTCCCTGCTTGATTAATTTTAAAAAATGGTGGCATAAGTTGCTATCACCATCACCTAGTTTAATTTGGGTATCCCCGATAACTTCTATGTGAATATGTGAAATGACAACTTTATGTTGACAGACCCAGGGGCGTTAGTTTGATTTGATTTACCAGCGTACGGTAGGTTTACTGCCACTCCCTACTGCTGAGCTGGCTGGCTACATCTGCCCTGGGTTGGATTTAGGTCATACTTGTTATCAGCAGCGAGAGCCACATGACGCATTGTACAGGTGTGGGATGGGCAGTGCTGCATTGTGTCATGACATGGAGTGTTTGTGCTCCTCTTTTTCTGTCATATATTGTTGCAATATCTTCGTGGTATTCATTTTTTTTCTTGCTTTTGAATAATAGAACCACGGATAGTGATCGAATTGTTCTCGGGTCTTTTGGAAGATTCGTTAATTGTGAACGAATCGTTCATGAACGACACATCACTAGTTTGTTCATGATCCTCTTGATTGTTGTTCTCAATGTCTCAATGGCCTCCCTATTTTTAGTTTGTTTCTGTTCAGTATTAACGCTTTCTTCAGTAGATGTATGGGTCTCTACTTTGGACATGCCCCAGTACGATATTGCATACATTTGTATCCTTTTTGTAATTGTTTTCCCTCCTAGTAGTAAGTAGTCGTGATGTTTTATGTCATTGCTTTCGTCTTGTTGCTTTTGCGAGTAATTGGATAATGTCCTTTTCAGCTCTTGGCTTTTGTCATTGTCAGTTGCCACGTTTTTAACTCATGTCATCGTTGCAGAGTTGCCGCCTATTTTGTATTCATCTCTATTGGTCCTACTCTCTTTTGTTGATAGGTCTTGCACCATTATTAAATTTTTCTTGAAGTTTATTTATAGTCCAGGTCCAGATGCGGTTTCATGTTTTTTAGAAAGTCGAGAATGTCCTGCTCATCTTCTGTAACGATTAGGACATCATCAGCTAGTAAGATTGGGGTTCTCAATGTCTCTGTCTTCATTAAAATTTGGTGTTACTTTCATTGTGCATTGTACTACTTTGATTAGAACCATGGTGCATAGGGCGCAACCTTGCTTGACTCCTATGTTCTTTTGTTTGGTTTCCTTAATTGTCCCAACCATTGTATAGCAGTGCTTTTGTGGAAGCATATCTTCGTTATCTTGTTTATTATTCATTATTATTATTATTTGAGAAGTTAATGCCAACAGATTTCGTTGAAGTTATTGTAAATCAAACCAACAATTACTACCAGCATGTAATAAATAAAAATCCGGTGAATGCACTGAAAAATTTTAAACCTACAGACATGAAATTTTTTGGTGTTTGCCTTCTCATGCCGTTGACGAAGAAACAGAGGTTACAAGATTACTGGACGAAAAAGTTTATCATTGAGATGCCTATGTTCAACCAGGTTATGTCACGTGACAGGTATTTTCAAATTCTGCGTGTTCCACGTTTCTGTAACCATGACAATATTGACAGAAATGACAGACTGTATTAAATCAGATGCGTTGTTGACCGTTACAAACATTCTTTCAAGAACTCATTTTACCCATTTCATTAGTATGCATTAATTAAGGAAAATCACTAAATACTTAAATGTTAATGTGATTAATGATGTTCTGTCTACAATTTATAAATTTTTTATTTTAGTCTAAAATCGTTACAAAATATCGTAAAGGTGCTTGTGAAAATTGTGGTGCCATGACCCATAAAAGAAAGGACTGTATGGAGCGACCTAGAAAAGTAGGAGCAAGATTTTCAGGAGCTAACATTGCACCAGATGAATTCATTCAAAAAAATTTGTCACTGAGTTTTGATGGAAAGAGAGACCGTTGGAGTGGTTACGATCCTTCAGAGCATAAAGCTGTTATAGAAGAGTTTCAGAAAGTTGAGGAAGCTAAGAGACATTTAAAGGCAGAAAAATTGAATGCAAATGAAGATACAGATGGTGATGACGAGGATAAGGATGAAGACAAATACGTGGATGAAGTTGATATGCCAGGAACAAAAGTGGATAGTAAGCAGAGAATCACTGTGAGAAATTTAAGAATTCGAGAAGACACTGCAAAATATTTAAGAAATTTAGATCCATCTTCAGCTTATTATGATCCAAAGACAAGGTCGATGAGAGAAAATCCAAACCCTAGTGAGGATGATAAGTACGTACTTTACAAATTCTATTATTACATTTGCATCTTTAATAAATATTTGTGATTATTCAGAAATATAGCTAGAGGTATTAGAAATATGATTAATTTTTCCTCTGGCGAAGAATTCTAAATTGCATGCCTTAATTTCAACATGTATTTCAATGAAATTCATCTTTTTATCAAATATTTAAAGAAGTCGATAGCTAACAGATATGGTGCTATATCAAAATTATTCACCTCAAGCCGCTACATTGTCATATTACTTGTGTTTTTTCAGAACGTTAAAAATTTGAATGGCAGATTTACGATTGAAGAAAAACTTGTCATATTAAAAATTAATATTATTGATTATCGCACTACATCGTTCGTGTACAAATTTATCTAAGTACTTGACTTTTTTTATTTTAGTTATTCTGGAGAAAATTTTGTTCGTTTTACTGGTGATACGACAAATCATGCCAAAGCGCAATTATTTGCATGGGAAGCATATGAAAAGGGAGTTGATGTCCACCTTTTGGCAGAACCAACGAAGCTCGAGTTACTTCAAAAGGAATACGAGAAGAAGAAAGAACAGTTTAAAACGAAGGTTCAGGGCAGTGTTTTGGAACGTTATGGAGGAGAAGAGCATCTGCAGGCTCCACCTAAATCATTGCTTCTGGCTCAAACTGAAGATTATATTGAATATTCGAGATCGGGCAAGGTTATCAAAGGAACAGAAAAGGAAGTAATTAGGTCTAAATATGAGGAAGACGTATACATTAATAACCATACATCTGTTTGGGGTTCATATTGGGCAGGTGGCCAGTGGGGTTATAAATGTTGCCATTCATTCGTCAAGGTAAGTGGTTTATTAAAAACAGAACTTTCCTTTAACAATTCATTTGACGTAAGACGATAAACTGCTCTCTTATGATATTTAAACTTTAACTGACAGGAAACCGGCATTGGGAAAAGACTTAAACCTGGTCTTTTCCCAACTATGGTTTTAGGTCCTTAGCAATGAACAAAAATTGATTACTTTTGATGAGACATTAATTATTCTGTTTGATGCTTGGTATTAAGACTCAATGTATTTCCAATTATATTTTTGCTTCGAGGTGAAATTTCAATTTTGAGAATAGTCCAGACGAAAAGACTGGACCTAGTTAAAATCTTTAAAGGGGTTTGAACCTACTACTACTTTTTTTCTAAGGGAATGCTCAGTGGTGGAGCAAGGAATTGTAGGACCCTTGTGCAGAAAATTGGACTCCCAGGCCACATTGAAAATATTTGTTTAGTGAAAAAATAAATACATGAAAACAAAGAAAATATAAGCCATAATTATTTATAAAAGGTTTGGGCCCGTGTGTATTGCACAACCGTGCTATGTCATAGCTCCACCACAGAGCATGCTTCATACAGTATTGAAAAAGAAAAGTTTTTAACTGTCTTCCAGGTCACCTCTTAAGTCTAGGAGCTCTCGATTTGCTTGAGTAAGAGACGGGGCCTTACAGTTTATAATGGAATTTGAACCACTATTCCAAATAATTATTCGTCCAATAACTTATTAAGCAGATGGTATACATCGAATATCAACTGTTACCATATTGAGCGCCGGGCGGGTTCAATTTGACCCTCCAAATGTCCCCCTAGACCACCAGGTACATGCGCTACCCTCACGAAAATCATAAGTATTCAGACCTCTTTTAAAACAATATACCCACATTTACATGCTAAATGCTTAGGAACTCTACAAGCCGGTCAGAGGACAGGTAGATATTAGCGGGTTGTGTAGTAGTCAAACTACAATCTGCCCAAAATGTTCAGGTCCACATGAAAAAGTGATTGCGAAGCAGAAAACTTTAACATGTAACAATTCAATTGCAAAGAACTAAATGTTAAGTTTAAACTAAATATTCCTACAGACCATACCGTGAATAATCCTCAATGTTACTGTGTTTTAAATAAAATAGAACAGTTAAAATCTCGAATAAATTATGGTTAGTTCACAAAGTAAGAAAGTAAAAATTGGTCATCTTAATGTACGGTTGTTGTTTACGGGTCTTGACGAATTTTCAGATCTAGTGTAAAGTAATGATTTTGATAAAATAGTGGTGTCTGAAACTTGGCCGAATAAAGATTTACCACCCTCTGACATCATAAATATTCCGAATTGTAGTTTTTTTCGAAAGAGTCGATTAAGCCGAGGTGGTGGAGTAGGTATTTATGTTCAAAATAGCTTAAAAAGTGAATCAAGTTTTAAACGATTTCAAGACCATTGAAGGTGTAGAACATATTTGCATAGAGCTTAAAACATGTGTAGATCGAATACTTATAGGAATTATATACAGGGTGCCATCAAGTAATATAAATCGCTTTTTAGAATATTTAGACAACTTGGTATCTCATATAGTGCCACAATTTCAAAACATTATAATTCTAGGTGATCTTAATGTTGACCAGTTATATAATAATGCAGTATCTCAATGTATGACGTCTTATGATTTTCAACAATTGATAAAAGAACCTACTCGTATCACAAACTTATCACGAAAACTTATTATGTAATCTTTGTCAATAATGGGCCTTTCCCACGTTTTTTTTTATTGAATATTTGAAAAGTTTTCTTTAAAAAAACTCACCCGTATTTTTTCTTTTTCACGAAATTTGCTTCTTTTCTACAGAAAAAATTATTATGTTATATGAATTTAAAATTGGCGCCAATATTTCTGCACTGATGACGAAATGGGGGAATGACCAATCAGTATACTCTAGCACCCTTGGTAGAGGCTACATATGAGCAGATTGTACGTATAAGTGTTTGTCTCTTTCCTATCTTTACCAAATTGACAGACATGTCATCAAGCTTTGTTAGTTCTAGTCTAGTGACGTGTGAAACTTTTCTTTGATAAGTTACCAAAAATGAATGAAATCTAAATCATATGACATTATTCCAAAGTTAAAACCTCTAGTTACTGTACTAATATATAATAATACATTTTATAGTTACAGGTATTTCATACCTGCTGAATTTATAAAACTAAATAGGTATGTACAAAAATTGAATAAAAACGTTAAAATATGATTAATTTCACTTTTGTAGTATACAAATTACAGTTAATAAATATAAACAACGTTTAAGTGTTTTATTTTCTTTTACATTTATTAGATAATTTTTAAAATCATTGTTAAATCTAAAGATTTATCAGTAACAGTTATTTTATTTAAGTAAACAGGAATTGTCATTCACCATTTCACTGTCAATAATAGGGAGATTATCACTTGCTGCCTTCTCAAAATCTGTCTCCATTTTTTTATGTCTACACAGTACACACACACACACTCACACACTTTTAAATAATTAAAAAACACAGTTATGAAGTCAAAATACTAAATCCGTGCGTAAATAAGAGAACATAACTTATCTATTTATTTTATTTCCATCATTGTTGCCAAGTGTCAGTTATTTGTTTGGAGCCAACATGTCGAAAATGTATTTCTTCTGTTAATTCTTATCATTTTTATTATAGGAAGTGGTATTATTCAATGGAAATTCATTATTTTCAAAAGCAGAGATAAAAAGTAGACATTCTTTAGTGAAATAATTAAAGCATTTCCTCTAACGTTAAACATTCGTATACATTAGGCAACATGGAAATAGTCTCATCGGCAGATTTCCAGACGAGATGATAAAATTCAGAAACATCAAGAGGTTCGGTTAATTTTCGTATACGGCATCTGCATCATAACCTAAAATTTTAAGTTTTTCAAGTTTATTCTCATTTTAAATGTTTGTATACGTATTTTTAACTCGAAGCCGTACTGGCTCCAAGCAAATATTTAAAAATTCACGTAAATAATTTTTCAATATTATTGATTAATAAAAATAGACTGCTAATTACAGGTTAGACTTCCAACCTACAAAAATAGTCCCATTTTATTAGGACAAGGTATTTAGAACTTCATAAACATTACACTGAACTAGACTTTAGTTGAAAATACGAGAACCAAACAGAAATTTTAATATTAGCTGGGTAATACTCTTAAATCTTAAGAAACACATATTTTTGAGGTTAGCTGTGATGTCACGTGCAAATGCCCTATGAATCCATAAATTGTTTAATTTTGATTGGAGTTCCCCCCGTGACGTAATTTGAGCGCGTTTATTTGTTCGAAATATGGAGTGAATTAGACAACATTTTTATTTTGAAAATATTCATTTAAAATTAAAATATACGATATGACGTGTATATACAATATTTATTAGGTGTTAATAAACGATTTATGACAAAATAATCATCAAGTTCCATTATATGGGAAAGGCCCATTACAATTTAGTAATAAATTCTGGAACTGATCACAGTGCCATTTTTTGTGAACTAAATATGTTTGTACCTCGACCAGAACCTATATTTGTATCATATCGAAATTTTAAAAATGTTGTTAAGCAACTTTTTAAGATTTAAATAATAACATATCCTGGGAAAACATTTTGTACTTAAACAATATCAAAGACAAAATTAAATTATTAAATAGTTACATTTTGGAGTTATTCGATAAACATGCGCCATATACTACATCACGGATATCTGAACCTTATGTTCCATGGCGTACACATAACCTAAAGCAAGTGATTAAATAAAGGGATAAAACGCTAAGTAAATACAAACAGACGAAATCTATAAATGATCATAACTACTACAAACAAATGAGTAATCTTGTCACAAATGCCGTAAAGAAAGAAAAAGCAGCTTAGCTTATCTGACCTTTCAACAAAATAATGCAAACAAAAAGGAATTGTGGAAGTCCATAAAACCTTGAATATAAAAAAAAGAACTGCTACTGACATTCCCAAGGTTCTAAAAGATCTTGATGAAATAAATCCGTTTTCAGCCCCCCCCCCCAATAATTGCCAAGACAGAACCAAATTTTATAAATCTAATAAACATAATGACAGCCTAAAATTTAGGTTTAGATTAGCGACAATGGAAGAGATTAAATGTGTAATACATAGTTTAAAATCTAATGCCTATGGAAATGATAACATTTGTGCCAAAATGCTGCAGCTCTGTTTGCCTACTGTCTGCCCATATATTACTCATATTGCAAATTATTGTTTGGAAACTGGCTATTACCCAGAGATGTGGAAGATATCTCTTGTAAAACTCTTGCCTAAGACGCCTAACCCCAAAGCTTATAACGAAATGCGTCCTATTAGTATACTTCCTTCCATGTCGAAAATTGTTGAAAGAATTATAAATATTCAAATATATCATTATGTAACTGATAATAATATCTTATGAGACTTGCAATCTGGTTTTAGGAAAAAGTTTAGTTAGCATTACAACGCTATTATTAAATGTTTCTGATAACATAATTAGATCTCTTGACAATGGCTTAACCACAGCTCTCGTACTACTTGATTTTTCTAAAGACTTCGATACTCTGGATCACGCTTTGCTTCTTTCCAAACTTGAATATTATGGTTTTGATCCTATCTCCATAAATTTCTTTAAATGCTACCTAAATAACTATCGCCAGCAAGTTGTAGTTGATAATGCGTGCTCCGAAATTTGTTTCGTAACATCTGGCATTCCCAAGGATCTGTTTTGGGTCCGATATTGTTCCTTATATATATCGCCGATATTTTTAATATAAAATATTCTGACATACAAGCATTTGCAGATGACACACAATTATCACTTTCCTTTGAACCACATCTTGTTGATGTGGCGTGCACACAAATAAATCATGACCTTAAATTATTATTGGAATATTCCAAACTGCATAATTTAAAACTGAACACAAATAAATGCAACGTCATTATTTTTTGTCCAAAGTGGTTAGAACATATAGTTAAGACTCACCTCAAGTTAATTGTTTGTAATGAACCCATACAAGTTGTTGAAGTGGTTCGGATTCCACTATAAACTGTAGGGCCCTGTCTCCTTTACTCTGACAAATCTAGATCCACTAGACTTAAGAGGGTCATTGAGGTGACATGGAAGGCGATTAAAAACACATTTTAGACACAAACACATTTTTTAACAGTGTAAAGAATCTGGGAATTATTTTCGATTGTAGATTAAGATTTGAAGAATATATGTCACTAATCAAAAAAGCATATCGAGCCTTAAAGCTTCTATATAGAAATGTAAAGCTTATCAATTTTACGTTACGTAAGAAACTCACCGAGTCTCTCGTATTGCCCCTGTCTCTGTCTTGACAAAACCACCCAAAAATACAAAATTGTTGCTGTCAATTTGTTTATGTGTTTAAAAAATTCGATAGAGTTTCGGTAAAAATAAATCAGCTTGGTTGGCTAAAATTAGAAAATGTATATAAATACCATATGTCAGTATTTGTTAAACGTATACTGTCTTCTTCTTCACCACCATACTTGCGAGAAAAAATTGTAGTTAGACGTGATTTACATAATGTTAATGTACGACATGTCGGTCAAATATCGCTGCCCAGATTTTATTCAGCTCTGTTTACTAGGTCATTTACATACAACACAGTTAAAATATATAACAACCTAAACGATGCTCTGAAGAACCTCTCCATAAACAGTCTTCGTAGAAAAGTAAAGTACACTTTTTTGACATCACAAAGTTAGTCGTGACTATCGTTATGAATTTATGTTTTAATTTAATTCTACTTTAATTATCAGTTACATTCACAACTAAAAATTATGTATTTTGATTTTATCTATTTTCTCTTTCCTTTTTAATTTTTTTCTTTATATTTTGTTGCGTCATTGTTTCACAAATATTTTGTAGTAATATTTACATATTTTATTTTGCAAAATAAGAAATGTTTTTAGTTTTAAAAATCATATTTTTATCTCTATTACTTAGTGTTAACGTATATGTTCGGTTAGAGTTAAGTAGAGTAGCTTTGGCTAGACTTCGCCCTAGGTATTGTATTAATATATAATACTTGACTAAAGACGATTTATTTATTATTATTGTGGAAGTCACAATCAATCAGTTCACATTTTCAATGTCGAAAGTTGATGACTAAGGGCCAGTTGTACGAATTAAGTTGAGCCAAGTTCAGCTTGAAGCAAGATCTCAAAATCCATGGTTACGATTATTGTAACAATCGTAACCTTGGGTTTTGATCTTGGTTTAAGCTGAACTTGGCTCAACTTAGTTCGTACAACTGGCCCTAAGAAATTAATTTATTTTGACATTTGAATTACAAAAACAGTGTATATGAGCTATTTACTGTAAGTAATAAATAAAATATTTATTTTGCGGATTTGTGGAACATAAAAAACAAGATACGCAATATTATATATTGCAGGTAGAACACATACCTGGTTTTTAGGCATTTTCTTTGGTCGGTTTTCCTACCGCCAACGTTTTTCATGTATGTATAGCACTGGATGTAAGATAGGACTGAATTCGTGAGGCACACGTGAATGCCTCACCGCTCCAAGACCCCTTCAGCCCGCAAGGTACTATGTGTATTTCAAATTCAAATGTCAATAAAAATATAGAAAAAACAAGATATTTAAAAAAAATGGCGTCAAATGTATCTCTCCGAATGTATTAATGGTATTTGTAAGAAAAAAATGCTAGTCCTGGAGGATCCTAAAATTGTTTATACACCGAGGCTCAACATATTAATCTTTACATTTGATCTGAACTGTTATAGTCTAAGATCTGGCAAAAGAAGTTAATACCCTTATCCGTTATTCAGATAAGAAATAGTTTATGTAAAAGATAACATGTAGGCAATAGATCACAACAAAAAATAAGGACGTTAGGAACTAGCTAGCAACTGGAAATTTACATTTTCCAAGGAAACATGTTTTTTTCTCATCTCTTGTGAATATCTAGATAAACGTTGGTTCTAGGAAAAAACTGGTAGGGATCTATTAGAAAGATTATAAAAATGATGATGAATTTTCTTCCTTGAAAAATACATCTAATTCATCCTTGATGGTTTCCTCACTACTTTCCTTTATCTGTTTGGCAACAGTTGTGTTGTCGGCAAATAACATTGTAAAAATTGATGAGGCTTCAGGTAAATCGTTTATATATATTAAGAATAATAGTGGGGTCCAATATACTGCCATACTTTATAGGTAATAGATTACTTAATTGACTTTTGCCAGTTACACATTGTTATCTTCCAGATAAATAGGAAGATATTAATTGGAGAGTTACTCCGCGGAAGCCATAGAAAGCTAGTTTCTGCAGTAAGATTGGGCCAAATACAGAATCAAATGCCTTACTGAGGTCTAAAAACATTACTAGAGTTGATGATTTTATTTCGAAACAATCACCTATATAATTGACAAGTTGTAAAATGGCGTCAGATGTGCTTTTTCCCTTTCTAAAACCAAACTGGGAGCTGTTAAATAATTTATTTTCTTCAAAAAATTTTGTAATTCGTGTGGCAATAATTTTTTTTATTATTTGGGCCAAAATGGGTAGTAGGGCTATGGGCCTATAATTTGTAGTGTTATGAATATCGTCTGATTTAAAAATAGGTACCACTTTGGATATTTTTAATTTATCTGGAAATTTTCCCGTCTTTAGAATAAGGTTTACTAAATGTGTTACAGGGGCCGTTAGTAAGCTCAGATTTTCCTCATACATTATGGACTGATTGTTGATTTTTTTAGAGATTTTATGACGTTTCGTACGTCTATTTTGGAGGAGGGATAAAAGTCTATTGAGACGTTATTTTTTGATGAAATTTTATTTAAGTATTCTGAATGAGTTAGGTTGGTATTGTTTCCAAAATATTTTCGGCGACTTGCACAAAAAATTCATTGAAAGCATTAGGGGATATAGAGGTTTCCTTCTTTATTGTCTCCTACATTTCGATGTATAATTTGCCATATAGTTTTTTGTTTATTTTGTGACTCTATTATTTCTTTATTTGCTTGTTCTTTTTTTAGTTTTATTAACAGCTGCTCGTATTCATATTTCTTATGTTTAAATTTTTTGTTTAATGCCTCATTGTTTGGTGTGTTTACTCTTTTATTATTTAGACATACTAATTCTTCTTTTAGTGAACCTAATTCTGGATTTTGATTTGTCTTTACAATTTGTTTTTATCGAAATTTTGGAAAAAGATATCTTGTGAAAATAATTTATAATATTATAAAAAATTTCTACTGCTTTATCTGGGTCTGATTCTGCATACAAGTTGGGCCAATCCTCATAGTATAGTCTCCATAAATTTTTTTGTCTAAACATCACGGTTTATGATTGCATTGTACAAAATATAAGATTTTATGCTGCTATATTTTATAGTTACTGAAATATATTTTTTAGAACTCTTATTGCCTTGGTGAAGCTGGCCGAAGTGTAAATATGCCCATACCTGATGCAAACAAGATAGAGCAAAATGAGAAAATAAATGTAGAGAATGACAGTAATGATGATGCGGATAAATTACCAGGTAAAGACTCTTCTAGTTCAAGTGAGGAAAATGTGAAAAGTGAGGTAAGAAGCAAAAGTCAGAAAAAGAAGAAAAAGAAAAAAGAGAAAAAGAAAGAAAAGAAGGAAAAATTAAAAGAGGCCTTAAAAGCAGAGGAAGCTAATCAGAAGAAAGCTGACCAGATTCTTTCAATGGATGAAAGAAAACGACCTTATAATAGCATGTTTGAAGTCAAGAAACCGTCAGAGGAAGAAATCGAGGCATATTATTTAAAGAGAAGAAGGCAAGAGGATCCAATGAACCAATTTCTGTAGGAGGAAATGGATTAAATTCAAATATCCTATTGTAAAGACATTTATTATTTTAAAAAATTGTCAAACAAAAAATTTAACTGATATGTCCTTAGTGATTCTCAACAATACTCCATCAGCAACCATCCTTCCTATTAACTTCGCTGTATTTTTTGCATCATGTAGGCCACAATGTTCCTTTCCTTCAAAATTTAACCCTAATTCTAGTAAGGCTCCATGTAAACCCTTTGGTCTTCTTAAATAATGCTCCTGAAAGTAAAGACAAACCACAGTTATTGAGGTATGTACAGAGTTTTCGTAAACAATTACAAACAACTTGATGACAAGATATAGGCAATTATTTTTACACTAATGATAGTGATTTAACAAAAGGTATCCACCAGAGAGATGGAATATCCATTGCGTGCAATTTTCGACGAACGAGATAGAGATGTTAAATAGCAGCAAATTTAAAATGCATCACATTTGTAGTCTAATCAAAGACTAATATAAACTAGAAGAGGGTATTATACTTTTCGCCAATTTACTGAACTTTTTATATAATGGGGTATTTTCCATTTTTTTTGTTAATTCAGTTTTGGTGATATATAATATCAAATAATTTTATTTTAACAATTACTGCATAATAAATTTAAACCGAAACAATGATTTCTTAAATAAAAATAAGAAATAAGAATACGCCTAGGCACAGATTTCAATTGATTTTATTTGGAGGGAAATAATTTAACCAATAACCAATAATTTAACCAATAATAACTTTCACTTAGAGCATTATTTTACTTATAACACTTCTATTTTGCTCAATATCTTGAAAATCAATAAATATTATATACATGTATTTAGAAGGAATTAAAAGGTATTTATTGTTATTATTTAGAAGTTATCTTAACACGTTGAGGACGGCTGTACAAAAAAAAACGGTCATTCAGCCGGCACTTTTTTTTATTATTTGGGTCAATTTTAATCAAATATGGCTTCAGTGAGTCTATTTGTTGCAAGTTTTGATTTCATAATTGTTTTTTTGAAAAATTTATTTTGCGGCACCATATTCGTCTCACGCCGTCCAAGGAAGCAATTTTTGTCAACGGGCCGGCGTGGTATCAATGTTATACCACAAATTATTACGTAATAAATTAGGCGTGGTCATCACCTAATTGGTTGAAAACAATCTCGTGTTGTACCTGCGAGTGGATCTTGTTAAGGTGGGTTCCGATTAGGACATTTCAAGCTCAGTTGATGCAATTGAAGTGTTTGTTGTGTCATTTATTTATGAATATGGGCGATTACGAGAAGAACGAAAAGTATATTCAAACGTTGTGGGACGAGCTCATGTCTGAGGAGGATGATGCTGATGTCTACTTATCAGACGAGTATGAACCTAGTTCTGAAAGTGAAGAATCTTCTGATGAAGATGTTATTCCTGTTTCAAGAAAACGTGCTAAGCAAAATAGCAGCGAACAAATAGCGGGACCAACGGAATTTGCAGTGGTAACTATTAAATTGAATTCGACTTTATTCTGAATAATAAATAAATATTGTTGTAGGTCGGCGAAACGAACGAAGCTAGTATTAGTCAAAATTCTGTTTCAAACTATGATGAAATCGATACGATCGATCAAACAATCCAACGCGTTATCGATCAGTTTGAAAGTCCTGAAACTGATGAAGTCATACCTGTGGATAAAATAAACTGGAGGGATGTTGATGGTTCATCTCTCAAAAAATTCAATTTTACAGTACAGGATGTTGGAATAAAACCTATTTATTATGAGGAATACATAAATAGAAATCCTTATGAGTGTTTCAAGATTTTTATCACAGATGAAATAATACAGTTTATGGTTGATCAGACGAACCTTTATGCGCAGCAGGTTATTGAAGCCAATCCTAATTCTAATAATAAACGAAGCCATACAAAAAATGTATACCTACTAATGCTGCAGAAATGGAAAAATTTTTTGGTATCATCATCTGGATGGGCCTGGTAAAGTTTCCACGATTGAAGTCTTACTGGAGTTCAAATATATTATATAAAAACGAAGTAAAAAAGATTATGCCAAGGGATCGATTCGAGCAGCCGATGAAAATGTGGCAATTCAGCGATAATACTGACAAAGCTTTGCAAAATGATAAACTCCGAAAAATGTCCCCATTTGTAGAAAAATTAATAGAAAGATTTCAGGCTGTTACAATTCTTGAATCGGAGGTGTGTATTGATGAAACTCTCGTGCGCTTTCGAGGACGCCTAAGATTTTCGCCAATACATAAAAAATAAGCGTTACAAGTTTGGTATCAAACTTTATAAATTATGTACTGATGTGGATGCACATACAATTTTCGGATATATTGTGGGAGTGATAAAAGTCAAGAAGGTAGCGCTTCTGCTCAGGTTGAATTTGCACTGATGGACAATCTCCTTGATAGTGGACGTACCTGATATACGGATAATTACTATACAAGTGTTAGTTTGGCTACTCACTTGTTAGAACGTCGAACACATCTCGTTGGTACCATAAAATCTAATCGTAAGCTAAACTCGAAGAAAGTTGTCCAACAAAAAATTAAAAAAAACGATATATGTGCTCAGGAAAGTGGTGCTGGTATCGTCATGTTGAAATGGCGAGATAAACGTGATGTGTTAATGCTTACCACTGCACATAAAGCAGATGTCATGAAGATCAAAGTGCGAGGTGGACAAGAAGTAGAAAAGCCAACAGCTATAATTAGCTATAATAAGTCCAAAAGCTTTATTGATCTCTCAGATCAGTTGAAGTCTTACTCTCATTGCCTCAGAAGAGGTAATAAGTGGTATAGGAAATTAGCTGTTGAGTTAATTTTTAGTTCTGCATTAGTAAATTCATTTTTAGTGTACAAAGCCGTAACACAGAACCGTTGATTGAAGAGTCTATAAGATACGCAACTATACGGCCAAAACCGTTCCTCGCTCATCACGCTTCCCCCACACGTCCCTATCCACATATTGTTCGTTGACTTGTGGTGCCACCGCGCGGTGTTATTTTGCGCGAACCGCGAATAGAAATACTGGACGTTGATTTCCAGCGAACGAGGGTACATAATATATTTATTAAGTTATAATTCTCCACGCAGGTTGTAGACCGGCGCAATCAGTGCCGGCGTCAGGGCATTTGGCACCTGTAGCAAACAGTTATTGCTTGCCGCCCTGATAAAAAACATTTACAAGTTACTACTGTTAGGACAAATTTATTAATAAAAACTTACAAACAAAAATCTCAGATAAATAATTCTTTCACTAGTTTCACTTAAAATTCAAAAACAAGAGAAACCTTTAACTATCAATTATTGTCGCATTTCATCTTTTAAGTCGCCACGTTGTGCGCTGTAACAATCGTGTTTTGTTCGAAATTGCAATTGTTCCTTGTCCTCGAGACCCATTTGGGGTTCAAAAAATGTTTTTTTGAGATTTTTGTTCAATTTTGAATTTCTGAAATTTATAAAAATGTGATAAATTAAAAATATTTTATTTTGCTATTCGGTTCAGCTTCATGGAATAGTATTTATGAGTACGTTTAAGACCTCCCAATTTTTTAAAATAATTAGAAAAAAGAGTATGCAAATGTCGAGGATGGTGTTTTTGATCTTTCAGCGCTTGCGTAGCGAGAACGGTAATAAATACGAAAATGCACCGCACTTTTTTTTGTACAACATGGAATTTTCTACAAACAAGTCCGCGAGGGCATATTCTTATCTACTATAGTTTTCGAGCTACAGGTGCTCACGTGTAAACATAAAAATGACTGTTTTTTACGCTACTCTGCAAGTGGCACTGGCGACTTAATTAACAAACAAAAAATTAAGAAAACGGCGATGCTAATAGTCAAATTTGAATTACACAAAACATAATGAGTAACTTCTGTTTAAAACTGTTTTTTATTCGATGCATAATATTAATAATGGAGTTATTAAAAAAATGTTGAAATAAAATAAAAAAATAGTTAAATATTCTTTGTGTTATTGAAATGTATGTACAATTGTACAGAAAAAAACACTAATTAATAAAAATATGCGGCAAGTTCCAGTTATATAGAAATCGATGAAAATGAAAAATTACACTTTTCGGCCGTAATATTAATTGTTTATATGTGATAAATAAAAACAAAATGATATGTCAATAATAGATACATTTTTTTAATAAAGAAAATTACTTCCTACAAGGTGGAAAAGTTCAAATGTACGATTTTTTAAATGTTTTTTGCATTAAAAAACGCATATTTAAGAAAAATGAAGGACGCCATCGTGCAGAGCGATCAGAAATTCATAAATAAAAAAATCGACCACAAATTCTCATTGGACAAATAATATTTAACTGCTTTAACGGGCTGCTTGGAGAACAGCGCGAAAAACAGTTACTTTGAGGTTTGCGCGCGGGCGCCTTTGGCATGTGAGCCATAATAGATAAAAATATGCTCTCAGGGACTTTTTTGTACAAAATTCGATGCTTTATAAAAAGTGCATTGTGTACCATTTGTGCGATACTTTATCGCCTCGAAAACTATGCTCTCGAAAAAGTAATACCTACTTGTAATAAAAAAAAAAATTAACCAGTCTTTCCGCAGATATTCAAATTAAGTTAATTACTTCCACATCCAGTGGAAGTATAGTAACGACAAAAAAGTTTTAAAAAATTTTTATTGTTCAAATAGGCTTAGAATGTCGTGAAACGTCGAGATTTTAAGTTTGAGCGAAAAAAAAATTCTGTCTGTCGGTCTGTAACTTTTTCTTGTGCGCACGTTTACTCTGGAACCGTTTGAGATATTGACTTGAAATTTGGTATACGTATGTACTTTAACGAGATCTGGAACTAGATTATATTTTGATCTAGTTCTATTGAAGGGTTGGGGGTAAATTGGGGTAAATTTGGGGTAAATAGGTCAATCAAGCAGTTAAGAGTCCATAAAATTGGTATTTAGTATATACAAGAGAAGCTAAGGTCTCAAAAAAATGTTTGGCATTAGCCACCCCCATTACCACCCTAACCCCCTTATTAAAGGGGATGAAAAAAAAATGTGATTTAGTGTTTGTACAGGAACCAGAAACCTCAAAATATTTTTTACTTCATCCACCCCCCACTATCACCCCCCTATTCCCACCCCCCACCCCACTACCGATGTGGGGTATCGTTTTATGGGTTTTTGAGGTAGAGAATTTCAAATATTATACTATTAAAGTTCCATAAACAATTATTTTCACATACAAAGTTTTTTCGTTGTGAGTGACTTGGATAGAGAATCTGGATGTAGTGATTCCTTGGGCAGCGGTTTTTTTTATTATGTTTACTAATTATTACTCTTTTTCCCAATAAAATCGCTTTTTCGTTTTAATTATTAAAAAAAGCAATTACAGAGAAAAGCCTATAAACAAATAAATAACTTTAAATGAACCCATCACTGCAGTAGCAGTATATTTGGGAGAGGATAAAAAATATTTTTGTCCAAATTGGTTATTACAGTTCAGCAGAATTAAAGAAGGGAATGGTGTAAACCCGAAAAATATTGCAACATGTAATATTTTTGCGGCAGTAGTAAAGGAAAATGTCATCTAAAACATATTCAAAATTTACTAGGGTGAAGACGGTTAAGAAAGGTGCAAAATGGATAATTTTGTGATATCTTAAAAATAACAGTTTCATCATAAAATGTCAATATGCCTTTTACTTCCACATCCAGTGGAAGTACAACAACGACAAAAAATGGCATTTAGTAAATACAAGAGAAGTCAAGGTCTCAAAAAATTTAACCATGGGGGGGGGGGGGGAAATAAAATTGTGAGTTAGTGTGTGTACAAGAACCAAAGGCTTCAAACATTTTTTTTTTACTTCATCCACCCCCACCCCCACTACCGATGTGGTATATCGCTTTATGAGTTTTTGGGGTAGGCGATTTCAAATATTATATAATTAAAGTTCTATAAACAATTATTCCCACAGAGTAGAGTGCAAATATAGTATCAAAATATTTTTCGTTTTGAGCGACTTGGATAGAACATCAGGATGTGGAAGTAGTGATTCCTTGGGCAGCGGTTTTAACATTTTAAAATGAAAACCGCAGCCCAAGGAATCACTACTTCCACATCCAGATTTCCTATCCAAGCCTCTCAAAACGAAAACACTATATTTGCACTCCACCATGTGGAAATAATTGTTTATGAAATTTTCTAAATGAAAACCAAAAAACGATATGCCACATCGATAGTGGGGGTTGGGGTGGTGGTAGGAGGTGATACGCGGGTGGATGAAGTGGAAAATTTTTTGAGGCCTTTGGTTCCTGTACACACTAAATCACAATTTTTTTTTCACCCCCTTTAATAATCGCGTGGGGGGTGATAATGGGGGTAGTTAATGCCAAAAATTTGTCTAAGAATTTAACTTCTTTTATATAATAATAAACTAAATACCAAATTTTATGGACTCTTACTTGCTTAATGTACCTATTTACCCCCATTTATCCCAATTTACCACTCAACCCTTTAACAGAATAAGAACAAAATATAACCTAATTCCAGATCTCGTTAAAATACATATGTGTACCAATTTTCAAGTCAATATCTTAAACGGTTCCAGAGTAATCGTGCACCCAAAACGTCAGAGACCGACGCGATAGAAATTATTTTTTGCTTCAACTTAAAATCTCGACATGTCATAACATTCTAAGCCTATTTAAATAAATGTTTTCAAAATTACTACACTTATACTGGAAGTGGGAGCAATACGTAGAAAATGGCATGACAAAAATATAAACAATTATAATGTGCCGTAGAGTACACGGTGGAAGTAATCTACTTCAAGCACTTTCTTTGAGGAAACGCATCTATACTGCTCGAGGTAACCCACTGCGCATCCGTTTTACTCGAGGAAGCCCATTGCGTATCCGTATAGGTAACCTACTGCGCATCAACAGTACCTACTCAAGGAAAGCATATGCGCATCCATTATATTCGAGGAAACCTACTACGCATCCATACCACCCGAGATAACCAACTTCGCATCCAAACTACTCGAGGTAACCCACTGCGCATCCATGTTACTCGAGGAAACCCAATGCGCATCCATACTACTTGAGGTAACCTACTGCGCATCTATTTTACACGTGAAAACCCACTGCGCATCCATACTACTCAAGGTAATCCATTGCGCATCCATTTTATTCGAGGAAATCTACTGCGGAGTAACATACTCCACATCTATAGTACTCGAGGAAAGCCACCGCGCATCCATAGTACTCGAGGAAATCCACTGCGCATCTATATACTACTCGAGATAACCCACTTATTAAAGAATAAAGAAAATAATAGAAACACCGAACAGGTTGCATGGTATTTTAATTGAAAATCGTAGAAGCTAGATAAACACGCAAGGACGCGTTGCTATATCCTCATCTATCCTTGAACCATTGGTATCAATTTAGCAACATGTTTATAAACCTTAAAATTCCACATCCACGTTTTCTATCCAAGTCTCTCACAAAGAAGAAAAAAATTGCACTCCACTATGTGAAAATTATTTATGAAACGTTAATAACATAATATTTGAAATCGCCTACTCCAAAAAGATATGTCACATCGGTAGTGAGGGGTGGTGGAAGGGGGTGGTAGAGGGGGCAAATGAAGTAAAAAATATGTTGACGCTTTTCCACCCCCCTTTAATAGTGAGGTGGGGGTGGTAATGGGAGTAATTTTTTGAGCCCTTATCTTTTCTTATATATACTAAATACCAATTTTATGGACTCTTACATGCTTGATTTACTTATTTACCCCCCTTTATCCTAATTTACCCTTCAACGGAATAAAATGAAAATATAATCTAGTTCCAGTTCTCGTTAAAATACATACGTGTATCAAATTTCAAGTCAATATCTTTAACGGTTCCAGAGTAAACATGCGCACAAAAAAGTTACGGGCAAACAGAAATTTTTTTTGCTCAAATTTAAAATCTCGACGTCTCATGACATTCTAAGCCTATTTGAACAATGACAGTTTTTTAAATTTTTTTGCCGTTACTATACTTCCACTGGATGTGATTGATGTGATTGATGTGAAAGTAATAAAATTCACTTTATCACGTTGTGCGCATTTGTGATGCACATGGTACATGGAACCTTTACTTAATTTTCTTTGTTATGTATTATTTAATATTATATCAAAATGGTTTATTTTACTGGGAAAAAAAATGTTTTATGTTGCCAGCAGCTCATTGGGTTTTTATATTTAATTGTTATGAAAATAAACAGACAGGCAGGCAGGCAGATTTTTTTTTTTCGCTCAAACTTAAAATCTCGATGTTTCGTGATATTCTAAGCCTATTTGAACAATAAAAATTTTAAAAAATTTTTTTGTTACTATACTTCCACTGGATGTGAAAAATTATACTATGTTTGGTTTCTCAAATATTTGCGATAAATCGAAAATAAACGCATACTCCCCTCTCATTCTCCAAAATCCCATCATTAACAATAAAAATGTCAAGTCGGCCCCTTGTCAACAATGTATCGACTAGACTAATATTAAGGTGGCAAAGAAATATAAAGATAAATCACGTCTACAGAGAATTATCGTATACCATATTACGCCTTTCTTTCTCGATGTATTACATATTAAACACATTGTCCGAATATTAAATTTATTGCATCTTACCGAAGACGAAGATACATTTTCAATTTCACTGAATTGGGAAAGATTTTTAAGATTTTACAAACTAATATAGGTTTGTTTGCAGGCTATATGAAATTTCACTTTGACTTTTCCACTTAAAATATTTTCCTCTTGTTGCAAAATCTTTTCGACACAAATGTCTCGCCTTTTTACCGTGGCATATATAATTGTTTTTACTCCTTGCAATCTAGGATTTTGTCTCACTAATTTGTCATTATCTTTCAAAGTTTGTCCACAGAATAAACATTCCATTGTTAAGCACTAAATAATATGTAATAACTCAATAAAAATAACTAATACTCATTTGCATTCACATTATATAAAGAAAAGTTTGTTTCTAACTGGCATAATATAATATAAGATTACTTGTATTAAATAGTCCACACTTGCCGGACATCTAGGCCTCTAGGATCGAAAAACTCAGCTTTAAATAACAAAATTTCGAAAACTATAAGTCGTAGAGACCTGATTTTTGTTTTAAAAACTTCCTTGAGGTGTAGACTTTATTTCATACGCAGATGGTATGTCAAAATTCCTTAAAATAAAAAAGTTTTTCGCTTACTGAAAAAAGCGCTGCAAGGGAAGTAAATGTTCAAGTTTTACCTCGTTTTACAGAAAAATTAGATTTTCCATAAAAACAAAATTTAAGCAGTGACCTTCGCCCACATTTCCTCCATCAATTAAAAAAAAATACGTATAATTATCTCAATTGGTTCCGGAGATATCACGAGGGATGTGTGAAAATGTAAGAAAAATTAATTTTGACAGATTTATAACATTTTTCGTCATAAAAATAGTTTGACCTCCCAAAAAATATTGTAATTGGACATTACAGATGGCCAAGGACCTAATCTATCATGCTGTGAAGGTCCCATGTGGTTGTACCTTCAAAAATTTTTTTTCAAGAAGGAAGCTACTTTTTTTTCCTCGTTTTACGGTGCATTAATACAACAAATGACACGAACCATGCGAGTGCTATCAGCCGACTGAGGACTGAGATTGACGAGATTGCTAGACCCCGGTCGGTGGCGCCTAACTATACCACAGACCCTGCCCGCACTACGATATTAAGTACACGGCTGCATCTCTATAAGGACTCTTCACTCAACGGTGAAAGTAATAAAATTCACTTTATCACGTTGTGCGCATTTGTGATGCACATGGTACATGGAACTTTTACTTAATTTTCTTTGTTATGTATTATTTAATATTATATCAAAATGGTTTATTTTACTGGGAAAAAAAATGTTTTATGTTGCCAGCCGCTCATTGGGTTTTTATATTTAATTGTTATGAAAATAAACAGACAGGCAGGCAGGCAGAATTTTTTTTTTCGCTCAAACTTAAAATCTCGATGTTTCGTGATATTCTAAGCCTATTTGAACAATAAAAATTTTAAAAAATTTTTTTGTTACTATACTTCCACTGGATGTGAAAAATTATACTATGTTTGGTTTCTCAAATATTTGCGATAAATCGAAAATAAACGCATACTCCCCTCTCATTCTCCAAAATCCCATCATTAACAATAAAAATGTCACGTCGGCCCCTTGTCAACAATGTATCGACTAGACTGATAATAAGGTGGCAAAGAAATATAAAGATAAATCACGTCTACAGAGAATTATCGTATACCATATTACGCCTTTCTTTCTCGATGTATTACATATTAAACACATTGTCCGAATATTAAATTTATTGCATCTTACCGAAGACGAAGATACATTTTCAATTTCACTGAATTGGGAAAGATTTTTAAGATTTTACAAACTAATATAGGTTTGTTTGCAGGCTATATGAAATTTCACTTTGACTTTTCCACTTAAAATATTTTCCTCTTGTTGCAAAATCTTTTCGACACAAATGTCTCGCCTTTTTACCGTGGCATATATAATTGTTTTTACTCCTTGCAATCTAGGATTTTGTCTCACTAATTTGTCATTATCTTTCAAAGTTTGTCCACAGAATAAACATTCCATTGTTAAGCACTAAATAATATGTAATAACTCAATAAAAATAACTAATACTCATTTGCATTCACATTATATAAAGAAAAGTTTGTTTCTAACTGGCATAATATAATATAAGATTACTTGTATTAAATAGTCCACACTTGCCGGACATCTAGGCCTCTAGGATCGAAAAACTCAGCTTTAAATAACAAAATTTCGAAAACTATAAGTCGTAGAGACCTGATTTTTATTTTAAAAACTTCCTTGAGGTGTAGACTTTATTTCATACGCAGATGGTATGTCAAAATTCCTTAAAATAAAAAAGTTTTTCGCTTACTGAAAAAAGCGCTGCAAGGGAAGTAAATGTTCAAGTTTTACCTCGTTTTACAGAAAAATTAGATTTTCCATAAAAACAAAATTTAAGCAGTGACCTTCGCCCACATTTCCTCCATCAATTAAAAAAAAATACGTATAATTATCTCAATTGGTTCCGGAGATATCACGAGGGATGTGTGAAAATGTAAGAAAAATTAATTTTGACAGATTTATAACATTTTTCGTCATAAAAATAGTTTGACCTCCCAAAAAATATTGTAATTGGACATTACAGATGGCCAAGGACCTAATCTATCATGCTGTGAAGGTCCCATGTGGTTGTACCTTCAAAAATTTTTTTTCAAGAAGGAAGCTACTTTTTTTTCCTCGTTTTACGGTGCACTAATACAACAAATGACACGAACCATGCGAGTGCTATCAGCCGACTGAGATTGACGAGATTGCTAGACCCCAATGTCGGTGGCGCCTAACTATACCACAGACCCTGCCCGCACTACGATATTAAGTACACGGCTGCATCTCTATAAGGACTCTTCACTCAACGGTGAAAGTAATAAAATTCACTTTATCACGTTGTGCGCATTTGTGATGCACATGGTACATGGAACTTTTACTTAATTTTCTTTGTTATGTATTATTTAATATTATATCAAAATGGTTTATTTTACTGGGAAAAAAAATGTTTTATGTTGCCAGCCGCTCATTGGGTTTTTATATTTAATTGTTATGAAAATAAACAGACAGGCAGGCAGGCAGAATTTTTTTTTTCGCCTCAAACTTAAAATCTCGATGTTTCGTGATATTCTAAGCCTATTTGAACAATAAAAATTTTAAAAAATTTTTTTGTTACTATACTTCCACTGGATGTGAAAAATTATACTATGTTTGGTTTCTCAAATATTTGCGATAAATCGAAAATAAACGCATACTCCCCTCTCATTCTCCAAAATCCCATCATTAACAATAAAAATGTCACGTCGGCCCCTTGTCAACAATGTATCGACTAGACTGATAATAAGGTGGCAAAGAAATATAAAGATAAATCACGTCTACAGAGAATTATCGTATACCATATTACGCCTTTCTTTCTCGATGTATTACATATTAAACACATTGTCCGAATATTAAATTTATTGCATCTTACCGAAGACGAAGATACATTTTCAATTTCACTGAATTGGGAAAGATTTTTAAGATTTTACAAACTAATATAGGTTTGTTTGCAGGCTATATGAAATTTCACTTTGACTTTTCCACTTAAAATATTTTCCTCTTGTTGCAAAATCTTTTCGACACAAATGTCTCGCCTTTTTACCGTGGCATATATAATTGTTTTTACTCCTTGCAATCTAGGATTTTGTCTCACTAATTTGTCATTATCTTTCAAAGTTTGTCCACAGAATAAACATTCCATTGTTAAGCACTAAATAATATGTAATAACTCAATAAAAATAACTAATACTCATTTGCATTCACATTATATAAAGAAAAGTTTGTTTCTAACTGGCATAATATAATATAAGATTACTTGTATTAAATAGTCCACACTTGCCGGACATCTAGGCCTCTAGGATCGAAAAACTCAGCTTTAAATAACAAAATTTCGAAAACTATAAGTCGTAGAGACCTGATTTTTGTTTTAAAAACTTCCTTGAGGTGTAGACTTTATTTCATACGCAGATGGTATGTCAAAATTCCTTAAAATAAAAAAGTTTTTCGCTTACTGAAAAAAGCGCTGCAAGGGAAGTAAATGTTCAAGTTTTACCTCGTTTTACAGAAAAATTAGATTTTCCATAAAAACAAAATTTAAGCAGTGACCTTCGCCCACATTTCCTCCATCAATTAAAAAAAAATACGTATAATTATCTCAATTGGTTCCGGAGATATCACGAGGGATGTGTGAAAATGTAAGAAAAATTAATTTTGACAGATTTATAACATTTTTCGTCATAAAAATAGTTTGACCTCCCAAAAAATATTGTAATTGGACATTACAGATGGCCAAGGACCTAATCTATCATGCTGTGAAGGTCCCATGTGGTTGTACCTTCAAAAATTTTTTTTCAAGAAGGAAGCTACTTTTTTTTCCTCGTTTTACGGTGCATTAATACAACAAATGACACGAACCATGCGAGTGCTATCAGCCGACTGAGGACTGAGATTGACGAGATTGCTAGACCCCGGTCGGTGGCGCCTAACTATACCACAGACCCTGCCCGCACTACGATATTAAGTACACGGCTGCATCTCTATAAGGACTCTTCACTCAACGGTGAAAGTAATAAAATTCACTTTATCACGTTGTGCGCATTTGTGATGCACATGGTACATGGAACTTTTACTTAATTTTCTTTGTTATGTATTATTTAATATTATATCAAAATGGTTTATTTTACTGGGAAAAAAAATGTTTTATGTTGCCAGCCGCTCATTGGGTTTTTATATTTAATTGTTATGAAAATAAACAGACAGGCAGGCAGGCAGAATTTTTTTTTTCGCTCAAACTTAAAATCTCGATGTTTCGTGATATTCTAAGCCTATTTGAACAATAAAAATTTTAAAAAATTTTTTTGTTACTATACTTCCACTGGATGTGAAAAATTATACTATGTTTGGTTTCTCAAATATTTGCGATAAATCGAAAATAAACGCATACTCCCCTCTCATTCTCCAAAATCCCATCATTAACAATAAAAATGTCACGTCGGCCCCTTGTCAACAATGTATCGACTAGACTGATAATAAGGTGGCAAAGAAATATAAAGATAAATCACGTCTACAGAGAATTATCGTATACCATATTACGCCTTTCTTTCTCGATGTATTACATATTAAACACATTGTCCGAATATTAAATTTATTGCATCTTACCGAAGACGAAGATACATTTTCAATTTCACTGAATTGGGAAAGATTTTTAAGATTTTACAAACTAATATAGGTTTGTTTGCAGGCTATATGAAATTTCACTTTGACTTTTCCACTTAAAATATTTTCCTCTTGTTGCAAAATCTTTTCGACACAAATGTCTCGCCTTTTTACCGTGGCATATATAATTGTTTTTACTCCTTGCAATCTAGGATTTTGTCTCACTAATTTGTCATTATCTTTCAAAGTTTGTCCACAGAATAAACATTCCATTGTTAAGCACTAAATAATATGTAATAACTCAATAAAAATAACTAATACTCATTTGCATTCACATTATATAAAGAAAAGTTTGTTTCTAACTGGCATAATATAATATAAGATTACTTGTATTAAATAGTCCACACTTGCCGGACATCTAGGCCTCTAGGATCGAAAAACTCAGCTTTAAATAACAAAATTTCGAAAACTATAAGTCGTAGAGACCTGATTTTTATTTTAAAAACTTCCTTGAGGTGTAGACTTTATTTCATACGCAGATGGTATGTCAAAATTCCTTAAAATAAAAAAGTTTTTCGCTTACTGAAAAAAGCGCTGCAAGGGAAGTAAATGTTCAAGTTTTACCTCGTTTTACAGAAAAATTAGATTTTCCATAAAAACAAAATTTAAGCAGTGACCTTCGCCCACATTTCCTCCATCAATTAAAAAAAAATACGTATAATTATCTCAATTGGTTCCGGAGATATCACGAGGGATGTGTGAAAATGTAAGAAAAATTAATTTTGACAGATTTATAACATTTTTCGTCATAAAAATAGTTTGACCTCCCAAAAAATATTGTAATTGGACATTACAGATGGCCAAGGACCTAATCTATCATGCTGTGAAGGTCCCATGTGGTTGTACCTTCAAAAATTTTTTTTCAAGAAGGAAGCTACTTTTTTTTCCTCGTTTTACGGTGCACTAATACAACAAATGACACGAACCATGCGAGTGCTATCAGCCGACTGAGATTGACGAGATTGCTAGACCCCAATGTCGGTGGCGCCTAACTATACCACAGACCCTGCCCGCACTACGATATTAAGTACACGGCTGCATCTCTATAAGGACTCTTCACTCAACGACAGAACTCAATTCAAATCACACAATATAGAGAGCAGTTGGCTTCATTACTTTTGTTGGGTGAAGAGGATGGTTATCCTGCACTGAACAATCCGAAAGTATCAAAAGATCATCACTTCTTAGTAATAAGCGATAAGAAAAACCGTGGTATTGGTTTCTCAGAAATGAAGAAAACTCAAGGAAGACTTATTGCTACGAATAGATGTTCTCGGTCAAAGTGGCACTGCAGTGCATGTAAAAAGAATTTTTGTGTGACCGTTTTTTTGATGCACACAATGCTACTTTGGCATGATATATGTATTAGTCTGTTGGTTTTACATGTGTTTCTTGTTCCTTTGTTTACTCTTAATAAATAATAATAAATAATTTTTCTGATTTTTTACATTCCTTTTTATTTTGAGGCCCCATAAAAATTAACCTAATTAATAAATCTCCGTCCGGCTTATGTAAGCCGCTCAGTAGGCCGACGCTTTCTCGACTACCATTTACTTAGCATTGTAGCATGAGTCCCATTGGATTTCACGCCGTCTGAGTGACAATATGCCGTGCGGCATTACATTGATGACACGGCGGCGTTAGATTTATTTGTTGTTTGTTTATGTGGCGTTTGATTTTGTTATTTTATATTTTATCAATAAACTATTAATATAAGATGGAGTTGAATTTTGTGAAAGGAGATTCATCCAATTTGCCAAAAGTTGATTATGACATGATAGATTCTTTCTATGAGCAAAATTCGGATTTTTTAAGGAATGGTATCAAAAATATTGGAAGCTTGCCACCAAGTTCTACGAATATTAATATTTAAAGGAACAGTTAAAAAAAATTTCCTGAGCACTTATATGGTGTTTCCACAACTTTTTATAAAACACTTTTTAAATGAAATTATCTATTAAATAAATAAATAAATTCTTTATTAACCATTATCTGATACATATACATGTATATATGGTAAGTCAAAACTAAAAGTAGTAAAGCATAACAAATAATAAACATAACATATTATAAATATAAAATATAGGTCATATAAATTGTAAATAAAAAGGTACAACACGAACAATTAGTAAATTACAGCAAATACCTCGATAAAAGAAATTGAAATGCTTCAAATCAACGCGACATTAGGACACATCTGTCATTTGACTAGCCGTTGACATTGTTGCCATATATTGCTGGATATGTTTTTAAAAACCTAATCGTCATTAAAAATTATTTAAAATATTTAATAATTCACCCTTATTATTATTATTATTATTTTTTACATCACAAAATTAAATTTTCTGGAAGAATATATTAAAATTGATTTAATAAATAAGCTTTATACTCCTGTTTTCTTCAATTATCTTTAGTAGAACTAGAGAAGAAATTTCAACTTGGCAACATCACACTGTTTTGTATAAAACCATTCTATCAACAAATCGATACAGACTACCTACGTCATTGGCAGATTACTTACGTCACCAATTTAAATCTCTTTTCATGCCACTTATTTTAACTTTTATTTTCTCTAAAAATTGATAATTATTTTCGTGGAAATCTGTATTGGAAAGCTTGTTTATACATATTCTATATTATTCAATAAAAAAAAAAGGTAGGAAAGTACCCCATTGTCACACATTCTGTAAGATACTTTTCGCAGGTTTTTTTTATAAATAATGTTAGTTTTAGACATTTTTAATTCTATTATTCGACTTAGTTGGTTAAACACTTAGTATAAAATAATGTAAAAAAAAAACAACCAAAATCTATGTGAACCCGGTACCCTTGGGTTCCGAGTCAACTCAACTCAACAAGCATTTATTCAAATTAGAGAATTACAATATACACCTAGCCTGAACCTGGCCCGGAGCTAGCCAGACAACCACGGCATGTAGCGCCGTGGGTTCCGAATCAAAAATGTAAGAACTACATCACCACCTGCTACGTAAAAACATGTAAATTTTTACATTATAAGCGACGAGTTGAAATCATATTTCCACGGTTGGATATTATATTGTGAAATGTATATTACTAAAATATATAAATAAATATTAAAAGGAAATATCATTTCACCAGATTTCTATTCAGTTACAAAAACATAAAAATCAAGAGAAAAAGTTTCAAGTTTAAATAATTAATAACTTTTTATTTACTGATCGATTTTGTTCAAAAACAATACGGTTCTTCCTCTAGCTAACACTAACTTACTGTCCAATTTTAAAAGCAATCGGACTTTTCTTTCTGATCTATTGATTCATATAATCAAAAATAAGCTCCAGCTGCAACCAATAAGTCACTATATATCATATACGACATACTCAACGAATATAAGCTATTTTCCACAACAATGTATATTACAAATAATCAGTAATCAACAATGTATGTGTGGAGAGTGTGTTCGAAAATTATTCATTAACAAATATTCGTGGAAGTACCTGAATATTTTTGAACGCATGTGGGGCGCCGGCGTAAGTGTCATGAACGTGCAGGACGGTTAGTGGTATTATTATTCTAGATTCTCCAATATATCAGTGGTGTGAATGTGTACAGTTTGCGTTTTCTACGGTTTTTACGTTACATTTTAGCGGATTAAACAGGGTTCAGACTTTACGTAACTAGCAAAATTTCCTGAATTTTCCAGGTTTTCCGTGGCAGAAAAAATGTTTTTCAATGGCGTATAACAATAATTAATGTTATATTAAATGCGGTTTTAAGTATTCAAATAGTTTTTAGTGGCGTAGCCGACTTTTAGTAATATATACACTACAATATTTATGTACAAAAGATTGAGTCAGTCCAACATAAATTTTTGAGACATGTAGCCTTTAATTTAAATACTTTTCTTGATGACTATTCTGATCTCGAATCACTATTAACCCTTTGCGGACTGACTTTTTTTTTGCATGATAGGTCTGTGTGGCCCTCCGATTAAAGAACTTATATCTAGATACATAACAGGCTACCTTTTCACTATATACCTTGTTTGCTCCTAACATAGTCACATTATATGTCCATTAAAATGGATAGATGAACATCACATCCCATAGGCAACAGTGGCGTTGTGTGTGTAGGAAATGTGTAGAATGGTAAATATTTTCATTAAAATGAATTATTGCAATTCCTGCATTACCGGCTCTTTATATAACGTGATGTAGGCATACGATATTACAGTAAGATAAAACAGTAAGATAAATATGTATTGAAAGGATATTAAAATTTAATTGCTATTTACTTTATAACTGTAAACTGAACTTCATCATGTTACGACTATGGAACGATCGATTTTCTTCTTTTCTAAACTGCTTTCTGCAAACAGCACAGCACCTCACTATTTATTTGCACAAAATATATTGTCACTAAACTGTGTAAATATGAATAGAGAATATTATTTAGGTATTAAGCAAATCACAACTTAAAATAAAATTACTTTTTCACCAGTTTTTGGTCGGAGAACACGAAAAACATTTATTGACATTAATGGCCGAACTGTCAACTGACATTATGATAATCGAACTGAAGCCGATCGTGCACGGGCGGCCGCGAATACGCCGATGGGCCAATCAGCAACTTATGGGAAGAAGTGCCTTAGATTGGGAGTCTTTCAGCGACAAATAAATCAATGCCATTATGTATCTAGATATAAGTTCTTTAATCGGAGGTGTGGCCTGACTTATTTTTCAACCCGTCAGCGCTTTTGTAATTTCATATAGCAAATGAACAACACTTGGCTGCAGGTCACAGATAATCTCTGACGCATATACGTGATATTAGGCCGATTGATTGAAGGGTTCGTCGCGAATATACGACATTAGTCCTCAAAGGGTTAAACATTGACTCCCTTGCTATATGCTGCCAACATAAAGACTTTATATTGCTTTTTAATGTAATTAATTCTAAATGTATCTGTCCGGAATTATTATCCCAGATAAATTTTTACATTCCTCCTCGAAACACAAGACCAAATATTACTTTTTTCGTGCCCTTCTTCAGGACAAATTATACATACAATGTTGTTTACCTCGTATAGACTAGTATTACTATGAGAAGATGACAGGGCGGAGCCAAAATGCGCGAATATTTTTACCAGTGGCATAGCCTCATCTGGAGTATAGGGATGTGTAATTGCAATAAAAGTTTTGCGGTCAAGGAACTGTGAAAATGGAGTAGATTAAAACTTGCCAACTGTTACAAGTAACCTTCGTTCAGGAGAAGTGTAAGAATAGTAAGTTGTACTAAACTTTGCCTAATAAAGTTGTTTTATTATTATTATTACCGTCGCCGCCGCTCTACTGTAGGGCACCGCCGCC
The DNA here is from genome assembly GCA_936432065.2 of Rutpela maculata. NCBI lineage: Eukaryota > Metazoa > Arthropoda > Insecta > Coleoptera > Cerambycidae > Rutpela > Rutpela maculata. The sequence goes on along the minus strand of OW386291.2, from coordinate 96,520,921 downwards.
ACTGGTGTTGACATTGAATATCGCGTAATTTTTTCTCATTGGCTTAGAATGATGGAGCGCACAAACTCGTTTCTGCGCTACTTTACTTCGGTTAGCGAAATAAATCATCTCCATCACAAACAACCCACACCTATAGACGTTCTACTGCCGTACATTCAAATGGGATCAAAACTGAAGCGCCTCTGGTGGTTGGAAGCGCAAGCGGAGCTATATTGGCGGCCGGCGGGAAGTTTTAAATAATCTTAAATCTCATTTAAATGCTTTTAAAAGCAGTACTATGCCACATTTGATAATTAAATATCAAAATATGACTAGCACAGTTTCAAAGACACTGAAATTATGCTGCAGAAACAAAATATTTTGGGTAATAAAATTAATGATTCAAGAGGTTTGAATAACATATATTAATTAAAACTGAATAGTGGAAGCCCTTCTTTGAAATAATTAATTAATCATGATGATCTAATAAATCACTTTTTACATTATTTTTTATCACTAATTTATTGTAACTAAACGTTACTGCAGTTTCAACACTAAGCGTGTCATTTTCAAATATTTCACATTTCACAAGAGATCCTCGTTTCAAAATGGAACGCTTAATGTTGAAACTGCAGTAAAGTTTACTTACAATACATTAGCGATAAAAAACAAAGTAAAAAGTGTTTTATTAGATCACCATTGTAAAGCACCTGCCGCATAAATAATACCGGCTTTCAAAATGTCGATGACAAACAGTGGATTGTTGATTACTCTTAACCACTTTTTAAAATCTATTGAGGTCTTTAGATGGATGAGGGAACCGATGCTTATGAATCATACTGTCCTCACAATTAATAACACAACATTTTATATCCCATTTCCAAACAATAAACAACTTTGACCATAACTTTGACGTTTGTGACACCACGTCGCTGCCAACTATTTTTTTGCTACCAACACTATTGATAAAATTACTCTAGAGCGCGACATCTCTGGGTTGGAAGCGCAACTACACTTACATCACGTGACCGTACAAAGTGATTCCATTTGCTTCCATATAAGTTGAAAGTCTATAGGTATGGGTGGTTTGTGATCTCCATATGGAGATTAAGCACTTAAGGTTTTTATTATATAATAAAAACCTTGAGTTCTTAATATAAGTGGAGATATTGACAAACATTACAAAAAGCAATGGCCCCAATATCGAACAATGTGGTACCTCAGATGTTGGTATAAAGATATGTGAATAACAGTCATTAAATTTGACAAAATGGGGTTGATTAGTGAGATACCATGATAAATACTGCAGTAACTTTAATAGGAAACTAACTAACTTTAATAGGAAACCCTGTAATTTTGTTATGAATACTTTTTGGTAACTTGCTTTTGATAGATCATTATATACAGTGTCTATCTCGGATTCTCCTGTTTTATAAGTGAGTTATGTGTGTGTTAGGAAACCCTTGAATAAGTTGAGGTTCGTAGAGTGAAATTACTTAGAAAAGATAACATCGTCATAGAATGCGCAGAGACCGATATCGGTACCGCGTCCTCGTTACCTAGGTAAAGGTCCTATTTTTATAGCTACATGAGTCGCACTGTCTATTCCCATTAATATTTAAATAAAAAATGGATGGCACGGCACTGATATTATGCCAACTGTTATACGCGAAGCCGTGACGTATGTTATCTTTTCTAAGTAATTTCACTCTAACGCTTTCTACAGAGTTGCCAGAGCTCTAGGTTGATTGTGATTGACCGAAAAACGAGTGACTTTCTGTTTGTTAGTTTTTCAAGTTTTTGTTATTAAGTGAAAAGCATTTGTTTGTTTTTGTCGAAAAATCACCTGGCAGTGACAGCAACGAGCAACAACAATTTGAATATAAACTGGAATATTTTCTGATCGATAGTTATATTTTTAGTTTAGGAAAATTAGTGAAACCCCAACAAAGGCAGGCATAGGTCCCAATTTTTCATCAGCAGAGTGGTTGCTATTGATAGCAAATAAACACACATACACGTAGTAGATTAAAAAAAAAAACTGATGTAGTACCTTAGAGGGAGGTCTTTTTGGCTTAAAATTAAGATTTGCTAGCATTTATGCAATCTTCAGCAGTTAATAAAAAATTTCCAGTTGCTTAATATCTCAATGTTAAAAGCAATTGGTTGGCTTTACTGCATGATTTCTACGATACAAAAAAATAGATTTTAATATTTGTTTTTTAATTATATAATTACTATATACAACTATAATTACTAATTATAGTTGTCTTCAGGTTTATAAAGCACTTGCAAAAATGTCGGTATCTTTGACCATCAAACACACCGCATCGCACCACCAAAGATGCCGACAAGTGTGCAGTCCACTATACATTAGAAAACTTTTTTACCTATCAGTTGAAAACTCGAAACAATTCCTCGGTTTGTTCAAAAATAAATATTAGTGTAGACTTCCAAATTTAAGCAAAAATAACTTTGACTTTTCACCCAACTCTCAACAAACAAAATTTGTAGATTAACCTACCTTGAAGCTCGTGCTAAGTTATTCTTACTTTAGCCCAGGGTTACTTTTAACCGACTTGATAAACATTTTATCCTGGAGTTAGCGTTTAACCGGGACAAACTAACGAAGCTATGCTTGAAAACAGAATCATAACGACTTCTCTACAGGCAGAAACGGTCAGATTCAGGGCCGCAAGAGGGTGTCCACAAGGCGGGGTTCTTTCCCCCCTTTTATGGTCACTACTTGTGGATGATCTGCTGGCTATTCTCTCTCTGTGGGAAGCCGAGATTCAAGCATATGCGGACGATCTAGTCATTATGGTTAGAGGAAAATCTGAAGAGGTACTCTCTAATACCCTTCAGGAGGTGCTAAATACAGTCCATATTTGGTGTGAGAGGGAGCAGATGACTGTGAACCCCCTGTGAAAACTGTAATAGTACCCTTCACCAGAAAAAGGAGGCTGAACAATTTAGTGCCGCCCTCCTTAGCAAGTGAAACTATTCCATTTGCGGGGGAAGTGAAATACCTAGGGGTTACACTAGATAAATCACTCAACTGGAACTCCCATCTGGAAAAGGTAATCCACAAGGCGCGACTCTCCTTGTGGACATGTCGCAGAATTTGTGGAAAAACCTGGGGTATAGGTCCCCAACAAATATACTGGCTATACGTTACGGTCATAAGACCGATGGTAGCGTATGCCTCCATAGTTTGGTGGTCGAAAGAGCTACAACAAACGACCAAAGCCAAACTCTCTGGTCTACAGAGACAAGCATGTCTGGCAGTAACTGGTGCGATAAGTACCACACCGTCAGCAGCTCTGGAAATCCTCCTGGATCTACCTCCTCTCCACATCTACTTGGAGAGAGAGGCCAGGTGGGCAACATACAGACTTCAACAAGCGGTAAATAATATGCCGCAGGCTAGCATCATGGAAAGCAACAGGCTGTCAGATGACATGGAGTGTCATGACATCCTGGGAATGCTTTCAGATGTGATGCCTACCGCGACCAACTATGAACTGCCTTTTACCGTCCTTTTTCCTGGAAGAGACGAAAGGGATCAGAACAAAACTGACCTACAAAGAGCAGACATCTGTTGGTCTACAGACGGCTCCAAAACCCCTGAGGGAGTTGGAGCTGGGGCATACAGTCGCAACCCAAAGGTAAGAATCACTTCGAGCCTGGGTAATTATGCGACTGTTTTTCAGGCAGAAGTTCATGCCATTGAACTGTGTACAAGGAGGCTTGAGCAGATGCATCCTAGACACAGATCAATAAAAATATTTTCAGACAGCCAAGCAGCTCTTAAAGCTCTTGGCTCACATCGCTGCAATTCTAAATTGGTCTGGAATTGCCAAAAGGCTCTAGCCCGATTGGGGAGATACAACAAATTAACTCTGGTCTGGATACCGGGCCATTCTGGCTTGGAGGGCAACGAAGTAGCCGACTCCTTAGCCAGGGAAGGTGCGGTATCAAAATTTATCGGACCGGAGCCAGTGCTTGGCATATCAGCAAGCACTGCGAAAACAACCATCTTGGCCTGGACTGAGGGGAAAATCCTCCGGAACTGGCAAGAACTACCAGGATTAGTTCATTCAAAGGAGTTCATCACATACCCTTTGAAATCAAGAATTAAAAAACTGTTAGAGTTAAATAGGTTACACCTAAGAACTCTAGTTGGCCTATACACCGGGCACTGCAGACTTAACCACCACCTACACAGACTCGGAATAGTGGACAAAGCTGAATGCCGACTGTGTCTGGAGGAGGATGAAACGGCAGAGCACATTTTATGTACCTGTCCTGCTGCAGAAAGAACCAGATTCTCACTTTTTGGCAAAGGGTAACTGCTGCCAGAGGATCTGGACAACCTCTCACCCAATAAGGTAGTCGACTTTATCAAAAAGGTGAACCTATTTGGTGAAATATAATTAGGAGTGAGTCACAATAGACCAGATGGTCGCGGTGGAGGGTCTGTTACTAGCCCACTCACATATCAACCTAACCTAACCTAAGTATTGTAGTTCGACGAATTGAACTTTACAATGATTGTTGCAAAGTTTCTGTCAACGTGGCAACATGTTTAGGAAATAAGCAATCGTTAAATATAAATACAAGTAGTTCTTAAATACTGTCCTTTTTGATTTGATTGAAAATGTACCACTCTTGGTACTGGCGCAAAAAAAAATGGGACAAGTCTTATAACGTATTTTTGCTAAAATCTAGTTGTGTACATCTATAACTTTAATTTTTGTGACATTGTCATTTATTTGTCCCATATAAGCGATTTAGTTAAAGCTGGAGTTATTGCCAGAGTGTATTAAATAGGTGGTCCGACGTACGGCACTTTCCTATTATAATAATGGCTTCATAAGTGCATGGTTACTATTTACTTTAGTAGATGGCGCGAGCAATAAGGTCCTACAATTACCTGGGCATGTGCACCGTATAACTAACATAACCTCAAATTTTAAGGTTTTTTCGTTTATTCTCATTTTTAATGTTTGTATACGCATTTTTAGCTAATATTTAAAAATTCACGCAAATAATTCAATATTGTTGATTAATAAAAATAGACTGCTAATTATAGGTTAAATTCCTAACCTGCAAAAAGTGTCTTATTTTATTGTGACAAACTATTTAAAACTTCATACACATTGCTTTGAACTTGATTTTGGTTGAAAGTACGGGAACCAGGTAGAAATTTTAATAATAGTTACGTAATACTTGTAAATCTTAAGAAATATATATTTTTGAGGTTAGCTGTGGCGACATGTGCAATGCTGCATGTAGTGTTGCATATATTCTTTCAATGTTTTAATTTAGCCACAGAAGACAGGAACTATACAGAAACGAAAGCTTGCCGCGGCACTTTTGATATCGGGTGTCTGATTTATGTGACCTCAAAGTGACCGTGATATGCCTTACTACACTCAGAGAAATGATGTACACAAAAAATACATCAATATTTCGGTTCAATACACTGTACACTGGGAAAACTGTCTTGTTTTATATTTAGTAGATAGGTACATGAATACGAATACATATATACGGTATTAATGAAGTTGGGGGGGCCCAAGTCATAGTGTATTGCAGAATGTTCAAAAAAAGTACACTTTTATATTTATATTCCTTATTTCAATCATAATAATGCGCTTTTAAGCCAATGCATTTTTTTTTTCATACTGCTACCAGAATATGAAAATGCTATCATGGAAAGTAGTACAATGTATAGATATACAATGAAAGAGACATATATTATGTATATAACTATATTGGCTATATTGTTGAATAGAATATTACAAATCAAATAGTACTGTGAAAAAAATGTTTACGTAAAATAACAATATACGTGAATAGGGCATGTGCACAGCTAACCTCAAAAATATATATTTCTTAAGATTTATGAATATTTCGTAGCTGTTGTTAAAATTTCAGCTTGGTTTCCAGACTTTCAACTAAAATCTAATTCAGTGTAATGTTTTTGAAATTCTAAATACTTTCTCCTAATAAAATAGGACTCTTTTTGTAGGTTGGAAATCTAACCTGCAATTAGCAGTCTATTTTTATTAACCAACATTATTGAAAAATTATTAGCCTGAATTTTTAAATATTTGCTTGGAGCTAGTATTGCTCCAAGCTGAAATGAGTATACAAACATTAAAAATGAGAATAAACCTGAAAAAACTTAAAATTTGAGGTTATGTTAGTTATATGATGCACATTATTGCATATGCCCAATTACTGATTTTTTTTAATTGATACAATGAAAAGTTCTTTAGTATGATACGAGTTGAGAGTCATTACTTAATTACCTTATTCATGGTCACAATACAATTCTGTTCATTAGAAACTGATGAACATATTCTGTAACTTATTGCATTTCTGGTAAGAAAATATTTCCTTCCATATTACTTCTTTTCAACTGCTAACTGTTTAGTATATCTAACATTATACTTTCTATTTGTTTCAGTAATATAAATTTGTATATACCTTTCAGGATCTTTGGGAAATAGAAAGAAGCTTATTTGTTTCACCATCGAAGGGCATGGATGATAAGCACAACTCCTATACCATTTAGAACCCATTATAAACAAAAATCAAATAAACAAATAAACTTAGAATAAGAAATTGTCGAAAATTGGAAGAAAAAGGCACGAAAATAACCAACCACCGTGTAAGAGTTTCAAAGACTGTCAATCGCACGTCAAAAATTATCATATGGTTTTTGACAAATATATGCCTTATCGTCATGGCGACTATGAACAAATTTGGTCCCGTCAAAAAGGCTTGCTTGCGCTTCTGTATAGTTCCTGTCTTCTGTGATTTAGCTACTTAATGTCAGATGTCACTGGACTCTTGTTTCACTAAACAAAAACAAAAGATCGGGAATGTATGGAACACTGTATGCACGTATGCACAGAACTTGTAAAATTATCTATCTATGCGTAAGTAATGAGAGAACTTATTGGTCCTGCCATCTATTACATTATGTACAAAGTAAGCACTTATGAAGCCACCACCTATAATACACCCTGGTTATTGCTAAAGCAGAAGATGGATGGTCAATGAGACAAATTGCACTGCGTTATAATATTAACAAAAATTCAGTGTGTAACATTTTAAAAAAGTGGAGAATAAACGGTACGATTAGTAGAAATCTTGGATCAGGGCGACGAAGGATATCAACTCAACAAGGTTTGCAATTGGTAAATACATTAGTAGAAAATCCATTTTTTTACTCAGTTATTCAGGCTGCTGAAGAAACGAATCCAAGATCCAGTAGAACTGGTCGCCGGCGAGTACGAGAATCGGAGCTATGCTGTCATCCAGCAGCACAGAAATACTTACTTAAAGCTGAGCATAAAGAAGCTCGACTAGGAATTGCGCTTGAATTTTTAGTGCATGATGTAAATTTTTGGAACAATGTAGTTTTTACAGACGAAAAAACTTTCCAGTCAACACACAGCAGTCGTATTCGTGTTTACCGACCTCCGAATACTCGATTCGATGAGAAATATATATCTAACAATGATAAAAGTGGTAGATTTTCCGTTAATATGTAGGCTTGGATGTCTGCACGTAGTCCGGTGTTTTGTGGCATATCGAGGAATGATTTAATAGTGAAACGTATATTAGGATTTTAGACAATATTATGCTCCCTTCTGTGTCACAATTATTTCCTAATAATGAATTCATATTTCAACAAGATAATTGTTCCATTCATACTGCTCATACCGTAACTAACTGGTTTCAAGATAACAACATTCATGTTCTTAACTGGCCCAGTCATAGTCCAGATCTTAACCCTATGGAAGACGTATGGGGACTACTCGTAAGAAGTATCCAAAAACTAAATGTGAGACCACAGAATGCCCAAGAATTACTGGAAATAATAAATAATGCATGGGAAAATATTACTGATGATTATTGTATAAGGTTATTTAATTCTATGCCAAACAGACTTATAGCAGTTATAAATAGAAATGGTGCAATAATGAAATATTAAGTTGGATATTCTTTGTCCTCCCTCTGATCCAGGATTTATACTTATTGTGCCGTTTATTCTCCACTTTTTTTAAATGTTAAACACTTGTTAATGTTATAACGCAGTGCAACTTGTCTCATTGACCATCCATGATTTGCTATAGCAATAACTACAGCATTACAATAAAAAATAAAATAAAAGTGCTAACTGTTTTATTTCGGCTACTCATTACATATTCAAATAGAGACAGATTTACATTAGAAAAAAATAGTTGTCCTATTTTTTTTGCTCACGACAGTACCACTGACATTGGTCAGAATAAGTTATATAAGTACTAGCATAAAGGTGCAGGAACACATTCAGGAAATCAAACTGAATCAAAACTTCAGAAGCGAATTGAGTAATAAGGAAGGTTCCATTGCCAAATCAACACAATCCCCAGATTTAAATCTGCTAGATTTTTCTCTGGAAACGTGACAGAAGCTTGTATATCAGGTGAAAATTAATCTTCGTCACTAAACAACATGCAGGACTTCGTCCCTCTTTTATAAGTTGCATAAAACATTCAATGAATTTTAACTCGTTAATTAAAACTAATTTAGACTTATGTTCATATAACATTTCTTTATCACACCAGCTTTTATGTCAAAGTTTGTCATGGATCTCTTTATAGGTATATTTTTGTGGTACTGTTGAGGAACCTATTAATTGCAACCACTGTCTTAAAGTAGAAGATTGTAATAGTAAATTACCTAAAATATAAAACAAATATAATACCCTATATAATGCTCGCACATCCATCCACCTGTTAAAAATGTCCAATAAGTTGATTCTTTTTCTTTTACACTCCCATTTGAGACATACTTCCAAATCCCAATCTGACCATGTAGCAAAAATACATTTATTACCCAAACATGATGACAAATCAAATGAAAGATTGTAATGCTGTTTTTGTTCATCTAACCACTTTATAAACAACATCAAACAAGTTTTTAAAGGTACGCCATTGTCTACTTGATTTTGGTGAATACCTAAAATAGTATTTATTTATAAATAATAATGGAACAATTAGCAGAATAATATTGCCTGTTAACTGCGTACAGAAATTACTTAATTTTTGTTTTTCTGTAGGCATTACATATTGCTGAAATTCAGCTACAATTTCGCTCTTCTTTATGTTATACAAAACACATGGAAATTCAATAACTTCTGGTGCTCCTTTATTGTTATCCTTTTTATCCCAACAAGTTGCCTCAAAATCTAGCACTAATATATAACCAAAAGGCTGGGTGCTGTATTTAGATGACATATTATTGTCCACGTGAATAGTTTCTATAGCATCAAACTGCCTACGAAATATATTATTTTTAAAATCAGACTAGATGCTTGTTTTTGCAGTATTTTCTGTAACAGATCAGTGGTGTGACAATAGGTATATCAGTTAGTTCACTATAGAGGAGCCCAAAGCCCAAATGTCTGGTTAGTCAAATGTTAACATAAAACTCATCAATTAAAATATAGAATATTTACTTTTCTTTCTGATTGAGTAGGACGGAAATAAAAAAATTCTTATCTGGTGTTTCAATATATCAAATTAAATATGAATATTGTGTCACATTATTTGAGTAAAAATTTTAGTACTGTCGTGTGCAAAAAAAAAATGGGACAAGTCTTATAAAGTGTTTTTGTTAAAATCTAGTTGTGTACATCTAACTTTAATTTTTGTGACATTGTCAGTTATTTGTCAAAAAATAGTTAAAGCTGGAGTTATTGCCAAAGCAGAAGATGGATGGTAAATGAGACAAATTGCACTGCGTTATAATATTAACAAAAATTCGGTGTGTAACATTTTAAAAAAGTTGAGAATAAACGGTACGATTAGTAGAAATCCTGGATCAGGGCGACGAAGCGACTCAACAACAAGGTTTGCAATTGGTAAATACATTAGTAGAAAATCCATCTTACTCAGTTATTCAGGCTGCTGAAGAAACGAATTTTCTTGGATTGAGTAGTACTGGTCGCCGGCGAATAAGAGAATCGGAGCTACGCTGTCATCCAGCAGCACAGAAATACTTAATTAAAGCTGAGCATAAAGAAGCTGGACTAGGATTTGCATTTGAATTTTTATTTTAGTGCATGATGTAAATTTTTGGAACAATGTAGTTTTTACAGACGAAAAAACTTTCCAGTCAACACACAGCGGTCGTATTCGTGTTTACCGACCTCCGAATACTCGATTCAATGAGAAATAAAATAATAATAATAAAGTACTTTATCGGTAAAACCAAATGGCTATCTACCGAGGTCCTTCTGCCAGAGATGAGAAATATATATCTAACAATGACAAAAGTGGTAGATTTTCCGTTAATATATGGGCTTGGATATCTGCACGTGGTCCTGGTGTTTTGTGGCATATCGAGGAACGATTTAATAGTGAAAAGTATATTATGCTCCCTTCTCTCGCAATTATTTCCTAATAATGAATTCATATTTCAACAATTGTTCCGTTCATACTGCTCATACCGTAACTAACTGGTTTCAAGATAACAACATTAATGTTCCTAACTGGCCCAGTCATAGTCCAGATCTTAACCCCATGGAAGGCGTATGGGGGCTATTCGTGAGAAGTATCCAAAAACTAAATGTGAGACCACGGAATGCCCAAGAATTACTGGAAATAATAAATAATGTATGGGAAAATATTATTACTGATGATTATTGTATAAGGTTATTTAATTCTATGCCAAACAGACTTATAGAAGTTATAAATTGAAATGGTGCAATAACGAAATATTAATAGTTAGTTTCTTGTTAAGTTGGATATCCTTTGTCCCCTGATCCAGGATTTATACCTACTTATTGTGTCGTTCATTCTCCACTTTTTTAAAATGTTAAACACCAAATTTTTGTTAATGTTATAACGCAGTGCAACTTGTCTCATTGACCATCCATCATTTGCTATAGCAATAACTACAGCATTACAATAAAAAAATAAAATAAAAGTGCTAACTGTTTTATTTCGACTACTCATTACATATTCAAATAGAGACAGATTTACATTAGAAAAAAATAGTTGTCCTATTTTTTTTTGCTCACGAGAGTACCAATAAAGAGTTTGACAAACGCAATTAAATTTAAAGAGAATTAAGCAATGTTTTTTTCATGTCAAAGGTTCTGGTGTTGAATTAACAAAATAGTGGGAAGTAATCAGCATAAGTGCATGCTAATGTAAAAGGCAGCCTAATAGAAAAGTAGGTACTGTACTCGCCATGAATATTGGCGAGCGGCAGGGACTGTAGGGGCAAGTAGCGGCCTATCGGAGAACTGCACATGCACTTCCTATAACAGTTTATCAGTGCGCAACACCAATCATAGTAGTGGTGCGTGCGTTGGACCTACACCACTCTATATGAGGAGGATCATTTCAAAATGTGCCTTGTCCATTAGATGAAAATTACAGAAAATCGAAAAAAACTGTCTTCCATTATTAACATCTTTTTGTTCCTAGCTAGATTTTGCCATAAAAGAGTATTATTAATAGACCAGTAAAACACAAGTCTTTTAAATCATTTATGCTCTGTATTCTCAAAACTTTTAAATTAAATTTGGATAAGAAGCATTTTAGAGCAAAAGACTGGATAAAGCGCATTTTGAAAAAACTATTTGAGTAATTATAGAAACAAAGTTTGTCAAAATAAAATATATTTGAAACTTTTATGCAACTACACTACATCGTAAAAATGATATGAAGAGCAATATAATAAAAATAAAAAGCTCTTTGGATTCTCTAAAACAGATTCATGAAAATCATTGTTTTCTTCTGCCAAAGAATTACATTACTTCGAATCATTCGTAGCTTTAAAGTTCTCCATGAATTGTTTTTCCAATCCAATCCAATATAAGTCTAACAAAGTTTTTAGATTTGAAACTAATTAATTTACACTCCCTGCATAATATGCTGAACCGCATAATCAAAATATGTCCTTACGATTGGTCCAATTGGATTAGATTTACTTTGAAATAGCATAGTTGGTGGATAAGGTAGATAGATAGATAGATCTTTATTGGTCATATATACATAAATTATGTTTTGACACGTCAAAAAATATGGCAATAAAAACCAACAAAAAGTGGTTGTCTTAAATAGAAAAAGTACACTATAAATAAAACAAATAAATAACAAAGTAGAGTAAATAACAATAAAGCACATAGAATAACAAACAATTATTATCACACACATATCAAGTTTATAAAATTAAACGAGAAAAATCAGTTGACAAGAATTCGTCAAAATCGGCACATTATGGAAAAACAGTTAATTTTTAGACATATTTTATATACGATTACAATCGATTCAAAAGAGCAAAATATATGCAGATATGACTAAAGCAGTGTAAAAAATTAATTAATGTCGCTAACTAGAATATGACTAAAAGTGGATAAGACTCATTTCTCAATATTCTTTTCCCTTTTGCTTGCCAACAGTTGTGACGATTGCAGTACCTACCCTCTGTTAAAGAGGGTAACAAATTCTGAAAATGAATAAGTTATCTAGTTCCTAAAAGTATACCGGATAGGGACACTTGTAACTTTTGAATGGGTGATTGGATTTTTTCAAATTTGGTGTAGTGATATTGGATGAAATTTTTAATTGTATTATGTAAATAACCAAAATGACTGACTTCTGGTTTTGATGCAATTGACATGAAAGTCAAATTTTTAAATGGGACAACCTGTATATTTTTGCATATTTGGATCCTGCTGGCCAAAATCCATATGATTTGATCCTCAAATATTATTTTGATTTGAAAAATATAGATTTTTAAATTTTTTTTTTTTATAAATTTAGTACAAAGGGGAAGTACACATTAGCATATCATTTTTTTTTTTTTCGTAACTAAAAGATCTAATTCAGCGGTTTTCAACCTTTTTCGAACCACGACCCCCTTACAAAAAGGAAAAACAAGTTTACCCTCTCGCGACCCCCCCAACCTCGATCTCTATTAATAAAACCTAAAATCAATCAAATTTAAAAATTTCTTGTTGTAGTTTTTGGTATGATTTCTCATTGTGTAATATTTAGATTTTTAGAATAAATGATTTAACTTTATTGGTTTTTTTCTCAATAGCTTGGGACCCCCGTGGAATTGCTTCGCGACCCTCCAGGGGATCGCGACCCACAGGTTGAAAACCGCTGATCTAATTAAATAACAAGTTGTCCCATGGGAGTTCCATCCGGTGTTCCACAAGGATCGGTATTGGGGCCTTTATTGTACATAATTTATGTAAATAATTTTAATATAACACAATATATAATGTTTGCAGATGATACATCTATTCTTGTTTCTGACATCAAAATAGAAAATACTGTGAAGGAAGCAAATTTGCAGATACAAGAGGCACATAAATGGTTAAATAATAACATGCTTATCTTAAACAATAAAAAATCAATCAAATCAAACAGGATAAATCTGTAAAATTTCTTGGTTTACATATATCTGAAAATTGCTCATGGACAGTTCACATAGATTTTATTGGTAAAAAAGTCGCTCCTATTTGTTATTGTATTAACCAGTTGCGTGAAGTAGTCAGTAGACTCGTTTTAATAACATATTATTACGCACAATTCCATTCTGTAATATCATATGGTATCTTGGCTTGGGGCTTTTCAGCAGAAAGTGTGCGTATTTTTAAACTGCAGAAAAGAGCAATACGTTTTATTATAGGGACAAATAGAAGAGCAAGCTGTAGAGAGATTTTTAAACTACTAAATATATTACCATTGCCATGTATATTTATTTTACACCTACTCATATATGCCAGAAATTAATTAAATGATTTACCCATGTTGACTTCTAACCATTCGTATAACACTAGGAATGGATTAATGCTTGAGGTACCAAGACACAAGTCATCATTATTTAAAAAAAGCCCACAATACTTGGCAATAAAAATGTATAATAAATTACCAGATTCATTTAAAATACTCGATACTAAAAGTTTTAAAGTTCTTATAAAAAAAATGTTATCGAACAAATGTTATTATTCTGTAAATGAATACTTAAGTGATGAGCTATGATTTATTTACACTTGTTTATGTATTTTTTATCTTTTTTTTTTCTATTTGTGTATTCTGTATTTTATGTTGTTTTATATGGAGTGCGTACTTGTATTTTACAATACGTGTTTAGTAATTTTAATTGTTATATTCCATTTATTGTTTATATGTTCTTACTTATTCATTTTGTTTTGTATTTTATTTTGACCTATCCTATATCATGTTATATGATCGACTGGATTAATAAAGTATTTATATTATTATTATTAAAAAAAATAGCTTTCGTTGAAAAACCAATATCGTTAAACTTAATGAAGAATAAATCGTGTTTAATGTTAGTATCTGAAGAGATAATATTTTAAAGGTGCTTTCAGACCAATATATTGGTCTGAAAGCACCTTTAAAATATTATCTCTTCAGATACTAACATTAAACACGATTTATTCTTCATTAAGTCCAATATATTGGTCTGAAAGCACCTTTAAAATATTATCTCTTCAGATACTAACATTAAACACGATTTATTCTTCATTAAGTTTAACGATATTGGTTTTTCAACGAAAGCTATTTTTTTTAATAATAATAATATAAATACTTTATTAATCCAGTCGATCATATAACATGATATAGGATAGGT